>CM035443.1:126765518-127193018 GCA_020310875.1 Ceratopteris richardii
TTACAAATGGAGTATTTGTAGAAGATCCCGAGAACGGATATAATCAGATTGTCTCTGGTAAGAAAGAAGGCAGACTCTTTACTTTAAGAGTACAAGGGAACATTGGCCAAGCATTGCTCACACATGGTGAAAAGGTGATTACAGAACTTGATCTCTGGCATAAGAGATTAGGTCATTTCAATGAAAAAGGAATTAAAGCTATGATTTCAAATCAGTCAGTACTGGGATAACCGAATGTACAGAACCAACATATGATTCATAAGTGCAAAGCATGTCAGATGGGAAAAGCCCACAGGTTACCTTTCCAGAAGAAAGGATTCAAACATGATGGAGTACTTGAACTCATTCATACAGATGTATGGGGTCCAACAAAAGAAGGATCAATCAGCGGATCGAGGTATTATGTTATTTTCATTGATGATGCTACAAGATGGATAACTCTTTATGTTTTGAAAGAGAAATCAGAAGTGTTTGGAGCTTTCAGGCATTTTCATGCATATGCTGAAAGACTCACAGGTCGAAAGCTTAAGAGACTGAGGTCTGATGGACGAGGAGAATACTTCTCCCGAGAATTCAATGATTATCTTTGGAATGCAGGTATTAAGAGAGAAATAACCTGCAGGTATACACCACAACAAAATGGTGTAGCAGAAAGAAGGAACCGAACTCTACTTGAGTTTGCACGAGCTATGCTAAAGGAAAAAGATTGTCCAAACTATCTTTGGGCTGAAGCCGTAAATACAGCTACATACTTGGTAAACAGATTACCATGTACGGCATTAGATGGAATGACCCCATATGAAGCGTGGTGGGGAAAGAAGCCAACACTTGATCATTGCAAAGTGTTTGGATCAGTAGCTTATGCTTATGTACCATCACAACTCAGACATAAGCTTGAACCAAAAGCAGAGAAATATGTGTTCGTCGGATACGATGAAAAGCAGATGGGTTACAGGTTATGGAGTCCTTTAACAAAACAGTTTACTGTTTCCAGAGATGTTACATTTGATGAACAGAAGAGCTGGTATACAGATCAAAGTCATACAACGGAAGAATTTGAAGAAGAGGAAAGAAGAAAAGAGAAAGGGAAATCAATTGTACAGGTGAATAGAGATGAAGACTATATGCAGGCAAGTACGTCCAGGATCGGATCAGGTATGAGAAATAGAGATGAACAAGGATTTGATGAAGATGTGTATTCAGATACACATGAAGGGTTTGAACCAAGAAGGTCAAACAGGAACAGAAGACAACCAGAAAGGTATTCGTATGATACTTCGTACATAAGTCAGAAAAAATATGAATATATGGTCAAAGATGATGAAGAACCTCATAACTATGACGAAGCTAAAGGTAAGAAGAAATGGGAAGAAGCAATGGAAGAAGAGTTTAGCACACTGGAAGAGAACAAGACATGGGGACTTGTTCCGAAACCAAATGGTAAGAAAGTAATCGGAAATAAATGGGTTTTCAAAGTTAAGAAGCTTGCAGATGGAAGGATAGTCAGATACAAAGCTAGACTGGTTGTCAAGGGCTATGCTCAGATGCATGGCATAGATTACGATGAGACGTTTAGTCCGGTGGCAAAGATGTCAACCATAAGGACAGTGATTGCTATAGTAGCATCAAAAGGATGGAAGCTAAGTCAGCTAGATATAAAGAATGCATTTCTGAATGGATATATATCAGATGAAGTCTACATGGAACAACCCGAAGGGTTTGTAAGCTCCAGATACCCAAACTTCAATGCAGATTAAGGAAAGCACTTTACGGACTGAAGCAAGCTCCAAGAGCTTGGAATTACAGGCTTGTGAAATATCACAATGAACTTGGATACCAAAGTTCAAAGGCAGATGCAAGTCTACTCATCAAGAGAACAGAAGAAGGTATGATCTACATTTATATCTATGTAGATGACATTATAATCACAGATACTTTAGATGAAGGAATTAAAGAAGTCAAGAGATTACTCAAAAAGGAGTTTCAGATCAGTGATCTAGGAAAGTTATCATACTTTCTTGGAATGGAAATCACATACACAGATCATGGTTTATATGTTACACAAGAAAGGTATCTCCTAAACTTACTGAAGAAGTTTAATATGGAGAATTGCAGAGAAGCTTCAACACCACTTGAAGCAAATCATAAACTCAGCAAATACAGTGGTGCAAAGTTTAAAGATATGAGGAAATATCAGTCGTTAGTGGGAAGCTTAATCTACACTACACTAACACGATCGGATCTTAGCTATGCAGTGGGAGTTCTCTCACAGTTTATGCATTGTCCGAAAGATCAACACTGGGTTGCAGGACAGAGAGTTCTTAGATATATAAAAAGAACTATAAAGGAAGGATTATATTATCCTTTTACGTCAGATATACAGCTGAGAGCATTCAGTGACTCAGACTGGGCAGGAAGTCAAGATGACAGAAGGTCAACACATGGGTATATGATATACCTAGGAGATAAGCTAGTGAGCTGGTGTTCAAAGAAACAACACACAGTGGCTTTATCGTCAACAGAAGCAGAATATAAAGGACTAGTAGAAGCAGCAAAAGAAGTGATATGGATGCAAACCTTTTTCAAAAGCATGGGTATTGATCAAGGTATACCTATCATACATGGAGATAATATGAGCTTGCTGTATCTTGCAGCAAATCCAGTATTTCATGCAAGAACAAAGCACATAGAAATTCAGTATCATTTCCTAAGGGAAAAGGTAATAGAGAAGGAGATAGAAATAGTATACACTCCGACAAAAGATCAGATTGCAGATATTTTGACAAAGAGCTTGCATGGAACAAAGACAAGCAGATTCAAAGAAATGGTAGGTATAAAAGAAAGAAAAATATATGAAGACAGGAAGAGTCAAATTAGTGATTGAGGGGGAGCTGTTGAAGAATCACTCACGAATTTGACATACAGACAGACATAAAGAAAAAGAAAGATAAAGAGAAGCGGAATCAAATATTCAGAAAATCAAAAGCCTTAATGAAGGGACAAATTCACGACCGTTATGTGCAGCGCAGAATCTTGCAGAATCAGAGTTTGATAGAGTTCGTTACACCGAATCAAACTGTATATACACAGAGAACGTGCATAAGAATAATAAGAGGGAAGTCCGAGCTAGAACGTGCGTGAGAAGAGCGCGCAGTTTAAATAGAGCACATATAGAGGTCAGACCGAAGGGGGAGTGTGTGAGAAGTTTTTCAAAAGATGCCAGAGATCGCGTATGTACAGAGAGTGAAGAGAGAGAGAGAGAGAGAAGTTCTCAGAAGACGCCAGAATCACGTATGTACAGATGAATAACAGAAACCTGAAATGTCGGGTATTCATCTGAGAGAGATGGTAAAGAGAAACTACTCAGTGTAGGAGAGTTTCCATAGCTTGAGCAAGAAGAGGCCAAGCTAATTCATACACATCTTCTCTAATAGAAAACACATGTTCATGTGGATGTTTGCGCGCACTGTTCGTATGTGAAGAACTCTGAGTATTTTCGTGTTACGGTAGAAAGTTTGTTAACCGTTAACTGTCACAGTTCGTTAGTAAACATGTCCCTCGGTACTTTCTTAGTAAGCGAATGTTTCAGTCAATTACAATTATCTTAGTAAACACATTTTCGGTCAGTTACAGTTTTCACAGAAAACGTATTTTTCGGTAGAACAACGAAGTATATCTCGCAGAATAAATTAAAGTTTTGTATGAGAGTTAGCTTATCTTATAGCTAGACATCTCTACTATCAGTTCATCAAAGATTTCGGTGAAATGGATATGTACACACAGTACAAAGTCTAACCGAAAAGAGACATTCTGAACCGGAGAAGTTTTTTCTTAAACTTCTGAAAGTGTTCACTCAGTGAAGGAAGTTCACGCATCACTTCCTTACTTCTTATATACTCACTTGAAGTAATTACAAACATAATAGGAGGTGATTTCGATAAGATTCTGATATAACTACGGTATAAGTCCAGTAACAGTACGGTGAAGTCCCAATGAATTTCTCAGTAAATTCAAAACGCAGTCTTATACGTTTGAGTGATAGTAACCCTGCTGAGCTACTGCTGATTATAGAGGTGTTCTAATACCTCTCTAGCTTGGCAACCAATTTTCGGTGGCGCAACAAATTCTGCAGGCTTGACAAGGTTCGGGCCTTTGTCGCGTCGACCATAACAAGTGGTATCAAAGCGAATTAACCACAACACATACACACATAAACAAATAATTATTCACATACATGCATGCACATACACACACATGCACATGCACATGCATGCACATGCATGAACATGCATGCACATGCATGAACATGCATGCACATGCATGAACATGCATGCACATGCATGAACATGCATGCACATGCATGAACATGCATGCACATGCATGAACATGCATGCACATGCATGAACATGCATGCACATGCATGAACATGCATGCACATGCATGAACATGCATGCACATGCACATGCATGCACATGCACATGCATCACATGCAGATGCACATGCATGCTCATACATATACACATACATATAGACACATACACATACACATGCATATACACACATACACATACACATACACACATATACACATACACGCACATACACATATACCTACATACAAATACACACATACTTATACACATATACACATACACACACATAGACACATAGATACACACACATACACAAATATAGATCTATAACTACATGTGCATGCATACATATACACACACAACTACATCCACATAATACATACATATACACACAGAAACATACATATAAATATGAATGAATGATACAACTAAAGTAATAAATCATATGTTAAATATAAATTTTAATAAAAATCATTAGTACATTTTAGTAATATAATTCACACCATAGACAACAGAAAATCATTGAAATTATGAACTCACACCATAGACACAATTAAAATCATAACTGATATGAGGTGTGTGTGTGTGTGTGTGTGTGTATCAATGAACATAATGCAACCAATGTAAAGTTTCAATCATCTGAATCTCCTCCCTCATCATGACCATCCACATCATCATGATCATCTGCATGATCTAATGTATCTGAAGAGGCATCATGGATAGAGACGCCGATACCCTGTGATGATCAATGGTGTCCCTCTTGTGCCTCTCTCTCCTCCTCATCCATATCATCCTCTCCATAATGCTCTTGTATTACATATAACACACATAAATTATTAAAACATATAAAACATCAATAAAAATAAAATAAAGTATATAAAATTTAATAATACTCATAAAATCATATTGATGATCTCTTATCTTGTCACTCAACTGTTGATATCCACAATATGTAGCAAATTCAATTTTTGGTTTTCATAGGATAAAGACCATAATCCTTTTGCTACATGAAGACAAATAAAAAAGATTAACGATTAGTTTTTTAAATAAAATAGAAAATAAATTTTAAATAATACATATACTTACAAATTTAACAACAACTTGTGATGGACGATTTGGCCTAAGCGTGACATATGACTTGATTCAACTCTCTTCTTTGCAACATCATGTGTTGATTTAATAAAACAAAAATACATAGATTAAATGCAAAATATGTATAAAACATATGAGAGTTATAACTCACAGTAATATAAACTAATTTTCATATCTTCTACTTAGGAAATGATTCCTAAAGATGTAGTTTTCTGTGAAAATATTGCCACGTCTCAAGTGGTATGTCAATTTTTCTCTTAGTTCTTTGTACCATACAATATCTCTTGTTATTTTAATCCCAAACAAAAACAGGATCTGTATACAAAAGAAACTTTAAATTTATAAACATGCATACACACATACACACATACATATATAGACATATATACACACATACATACGTACACACATACATACATGCACTACACATACACATACATTCACATGCACACACATACACGTACATACACATAGACACACATACACATATACATGAGCATGAAAATAGTCATGAATCACCATACATGAGTAGAGATGTAGCAAGATACTTAGTTGTCAGATGTATAGAGAGCAGTAGAAACCATGAGATGTAGCAAGATACTTAGCTCTCAATGCTATTAAAACGAATAAAAACATTTATGTTATAATACTATTAAAATTAATCAATTATAATAAAAATACACAAATACATACACATGTACACACATACACATGAATACACATGCACACACATACACATACATATACACGCATACACAACACACAAATGTACACATACACATATATACATATAGATGCATACACATACACACATACACACACATATACATACATACATACATACATACATACACACCATACATCTATGATTTTGTATGTGTACTTATATTTCATAATGTGTATCTGTGTATATTTGAATATGTGTGAATATGTATGCATGTAAATAATAAAAAAATTAATATCTAGTACCTTTTTATGCTACATAATGAGATTCTGATCAATCACACAGAACGCCACCACCGCCTAATTGTGCAAGGACTACCTACTAGAAGTATATCAAAATTTTAATTCTAATATTTGATAGATGCATACATGACAAAGATATTTTCTTTTTATTGATATATTATCATCAAATTATGATCAATCAAAGGGTACTCCATCACCTCCTACCCATGCAATGACTTCACATGTGTCATCTAATAAGAATTATGATGATTTTGACTACCAAGAGAATATTAGATGTTGGTGTAAACTTTTTTATGGCACATATCAAATACCATGATTGGAATGTATTGAACATGAGACAGATGATGGTATTTTTGAGCATGTGCCACCACCTGATCAATGTGATAATGCTTGGGTATGTATTGATTCCGTAAACTAATGTCATTATTATATTTTAAGATTATATACAAAAGAAAATTATACTTAATATACAAGAATATTTTCTTAATGAAGATGATGATGATGGTTCTCCTACCAACAATGCTAATATTCCTTGTACACATTACAAACATGCCATTTATTAATTGCAAACCGAGGTTTCTCAAAATCCTCTACCTCTTGGTTTACAGACTAAAATGGTTGGAGATTATCCATTGTCAACTCATGATCCTCCTCTAATACAAACATATGATAGAAGAAGATATGGAGGATGGCATAGAGGACTATTTCCTTTAGATGGAGATGTTTTTAACTTTTGGGGTAAGTGCTATATGATATTGCTCCCTCCACTATCACTGGTGCTGGTCGCAATCTCTATATTGTAGAGGATGTGTATGTGTCTTTGAACTTTAAATTCACTCTTATGTCAATTTGTGGTCCAATATATAGATGAAGAGCTTGGCATCGACTTACACGTTATGTTCAAAGCATGAGTACTTATGGATTATGCATGAATGCAACTTCTCTTCCTAGTATAGGGATTACACATGCAAAAAAAGAAAGATTATATATTGATGGAAGACCTTACATTCATGGAAATATAGAAGGTTTAATAAATAGTAGTAGGATATAATAGTTCAATGACTATTTTATGATTGCTAGTTTCCCTTTTGCGTCGATGAAGGCCTTCATGTGTCCGCGGATCGATCATCTTTTCCTACTACCAACAACTCTAGGAACATACGATGCTCACAGAGATGTGTTCTCCTCCCAGCCATGCCCGAGAATCCTTTCTTAATGAGACTCCTTCTCTAAAAATAGAGGCTCTCTCTTTTATTGCTCTACCCATAGTATATCATGTGACATTTCCTTCCCCTTAAAAATATTTTTGTCCTCGAAAATATAAATGAAATGTCCGTAGTGGTAGAAGAAAGTACTCGGACTCCCCTGAACTCCATGTACTCTATGTACATGGTCATCTCTGTGTGTTGTTTCCCCATATCCTTCCCCTTAAGAAGTCTCATATGAGATCATCTCAAATGTGGGAAACCATCTGAGTGGTGCTTACTATCTCCCATATACACTCAACCTCCAAATTATCACTCCCACAACATATAACATCACCAAAATGACCTAAGTCCATATGATGTATCCTTTATGGGGTAATAATATAAAAGGGAAGTGTAAGGTGCCAAGCTTATAGGCTTGACCATATCATAATGGAGATAATAAACCATACAATACTAGGAAATATAGAACAAAGTCCCATAACAAGTGACTCCAAACCCATCTAGGACTAAATGATAGATTGCCCTCATAACACTCCAGGTCTTCCTAACCTTGAGTGTGTTCACAAGTAATAGTTTGCTCTAAACCACCTTGTGACTATGCAATTCCATCATCTAGCTCAGGGTAGTAAAATGCAATCTCTACATTTCACCAACCAAGAAGTCTATGGTTTTCATCCGTTACCTTTGGACTAAGTTCTCTATTGGAAGAGCATCTATTAGCACTTCTCTATTGGAAGAGCATCTATTGGCACTTGTGCAAACTCTAATATTTCTCTTCCCTTTAGTTTCCCATATGAATGCAAAAAGCATTCCCTTTGAGATTCAAATAACCCCTAAGTACCCATCCTCCTAACTGATGTTTACTCATCATACTCATGATGTAACACCAATTAAGAGTTTGGTACCCCAATAGGTTAGATATATCCCTATCTCTTGGAAACTCAAAAGAGAAATATCATCAATATACTCCCAGTCTAACTAATGTCAATAACTAGATTATCTCATCCAGTCAAGGACCATCACTGAAAATAGCATAGCTGCTTCTCTCTAGAGTTTATAAGTGAGACTCAATCTAACCATCATGATTAACTGATCTCCGTCTTGTCTTTGATAGAAGAGTGCCCCTTCTATCTAGACAACCTAAAAGTGAGAAAGTGAAACTCTCTCCCTCTCTCCAATCTCTTCTAAGGAAAAGAGCTCTAGCAATGGAATCTATTCCACTTTCCCTTTCCCTTTGAAAGAGATTCTGTTGAATCCATTTACTCTACTCATAACTGAGAACATGTACATAAGTTCTCCATGTTTTCCTTCAAAAATAGTGGAGAAAGAGACTCCCATGTAAAGCAAATTACATTGAAAAGTAGAGTAAATGAATTCCTTCTAAAATAAAGACTAAGAGATGTTTCCCAAACACCTCTTTTGTCTAAAGGAAAACATGCTCTATTCTTCTCCTATGACGAAATCATGTTTTCCTTTCCTTCTTTATCTCTCAAAGAGTAGGAGCTAAAGTGAGACCACTGAACTAAAGTGAGATCTCTCATGGATCTTTGAGCTGATTCCCACTTTCTCCTTTCCTTAAAAGAGAAACTCATGAATTTATTTAGTCCTCTCTTCCATAACTAATGCATAATCCCTGATTACACATATTTCTATGAAAATGGAGAACAAATCTCTCCTGACTAATGAAGGTGTATATAGTGAAGAGTGGAGAAAATAAATTCCTAATAAGGTTCAAAGCCCTCTGCTAAATGGTCAGCAATGATGTGACATGATACCGTAAACACATGTGTATCCATAGTAAAGAACGATCTCTGCCAACCATGTTCTGTACATGGATCTATATGATCCAATCAACTAATGGAATTATCCTTCTTGAAAAGCTCTGATACCAATATGGCGTGTATTCTTTTGCTGCCGTCTGTTCGCAAAATCACACACACAGAGACATGTCTGATCTAACCTCCCAGCCACGTCAAGCCATCGTACTCTCCTCAAGAGTCTCACGTAAGAAACTCCTCATACTCTTCTACTACTATATGTTGTATAATCCCATGTCATGCCATGTGGCATCCTACTCAAAGGAGATTCACACCAAATAGAAGTATCATGTGACACTTGGGAAACATATTGGGTGTCTGAAACCTGAATGTGAGTCATTTGATCAATGGATTTGGAATTTTGAAATCAAAATATTTCTAGATGATGAATTTTAACCCCATCATTGTTATCATTAGTGTCCATGTGAAAGGCCAAATGGCCACGGGACACTCCTTTGTATATGTTCTTTAATAAAACATATAGTGGTCTGGTCAATTACAGACTGTAAGTTTGATTGCATTTATAACACCTAAGAAATCTATGTTCGTGCTTCGTGTGTACTGTGTTTTTCTACGTATTTTGTAGCCTCTGTGCAGGAGTACCGTGTGCAGCCCTAGGAGCCCAGTTTTCTACTTGAAGAATATCATCATGGAGCTCTCGAGAAGGAGAGCACATAGTGGTGCATGGCCATTGAAATACTTCATGGATATCAGAGCATTTCGAAGCAAAAGCTTTGATCCTTTTGTGCGAGTGAAGCGAGCACCAGCCCACCTAGCAATGGCTTTCGACTAAGGTGGCGACCAAAGCATAGACCTTGGCATACCTTTTCATCTGATTAACCGAAGTCATCATTGGCACTGTTGGCTGCACGCAAGGGCGGACCTCAACGATCATGGAAGATAGAGGTTCCCGGTACTTCCTGGGAAGTCATCCATCCCAGTATTGTTCCCCTCGGAGCTGGCTTAACCATGGCAATCTCTTGCCACTAAGATACACTCTTGTGGTGTCTGAAGAAGGGGAAAGACTAAGGTTAACATTAACTTGAACATGTTTTGGCCCCTCAAAGCTTCATTCTTTGCTTTCAAAACCTATTTTTTAAGCACTTTTTAGGTGTCTTTTGGAGCCATTTTGGAGTACTTTTGCACATAGTTCTGTTCACACAGGTCCAAGAACATCAAGAAGAGAGTTCTTTGTACTTCTCCAACAACAAATATCAACCTTTGGGGGTTGTGTTTTCAGCCACACTCATAAAACTACAAGCTTCTCAAAAGGTTTTCAATTTTGATGGGAGCAGCCGCTAGAAACTTATGCAGGTTTTTGAGCCTAAAACATCAGAGTTGACAGACACTTGTAGGTGTTGTTGGCTACCTTTTGGGCTATGCATTCAATCTTTTAGTGTCATTTTATTGCATATATTGAGCACATACACACCATGTATGCTTCTCTGGATATTGCTTATGTGCGTCCATGTGGTCATTGATATAGCGGTCACATTTTTGCATAAAGCCTTTTATGTTTGATAAAGTGGAAGACTTACCCATCCTTGCCATAGGAGATGTATGTAGTTGTTCATAGGTGCTCGATAAGCCTAGTTGGATTCTATTGGGTAACTGGTTATATGTAGTGGAGTCAATTATTCACTATGCAAGTAAACATGGCAGTACTTGCAGTTTTATGATATTCTGATAGTGCTCATTTCGCAGAGGATACTCTGGCAAAATTTTTCCAGTTTTTGCTTTTGTCAACTAAGTGGTTGATTAACTCTTTGGTACAATTATTCATTGGTGTTTGGACACTTTTGATGGAGAGTGTTAATCTTCGAAAAATCAAGCTACTCTTGAAGTTAGAGCACCTCTATATCAAGAGTAACTCAAACCATTCACCAATTTAAAGGATCAATGGTCAATTGTCAAAATTTTGATTAAACTGTGAAGAACATGACTACACAGAAAGTCTACTGCACATAACTCTCTCATTGACTTATCAAGTGTGTAAATTTTTTTATAAAACTTTGCACAAGGTGTCGGCTATAGTTTGCGCACCTCCTCCAAGTTAAATCACTTCAAAAGATTCAGTAGATCTTGAGAAATGAACTTAACAAGTCACCTATGTCTAAAACTGTTCTTCTGAGAACTCGATTTAGGCACCTATAACTTTTAGCACTTGGTTCTCTAAATCTAGAAGCCATTTATGCAAATGCTTTTAGCCACACGTAGCTTACCTTCCAACTTAAAGATTGAGTGCTTGCTTGCTCAAAACATTACACTGTGGAAGGAGAACTGACCAAAACATTACCATCAAATTTTGCGCCTGTTTTAGGAAACAGTGAACACTTCTTCACATATGAATGTTCCTACTCATAATTCTCACAGCCTGTTTATAATTAGGCTCTCACAAGCACGGAAGGAGAATGCACAGAAAGATCGGGCGCAACATTTTTCATTTCTGAGAAATTTTACATCTGAGTAATGAGAGAGATTCTATTCACTTCTAAAAGGTCTAATAACATCTAATTCTCCTCAAAACTTATTCTAACACATTCTCTCCTCTTTGCCCCGACATTTTCTTTGTATATATAGGCAAATATTTACAAGCTCATGACCATACAAAAGTATGTGATGAACTGACTCTAAAATAATGTACATATGTACACACATCTTTATCTCCTGGATATGCACTTCCTTCATGCTTCATGACTTGGTCTTTTCTTCAGTCCTTGACTTCAATTCTTCATCCAAAACTTCAATTGTTGATTTCTCTGCACCGATAGCTCCCCCTCAATCATCAATTGAGGTTTTCTCTATCTTCTTTATGCCTGCCATGTATTTGAATCTCTGTAGCTTTGGTCCATCCAAGCTTTTGGTTAGCATATCAGCTATCTGATCTTTTTTTGAAGTATGTATGACTTCAATCTCTTTATCCATCACCTTCTCTCTTAGAAAGTGATACTGAATCTCAATGTGTTTAGTCTTGGCATGAAACACAGGGGTAGCAGCTAAATACAAAGAACTCATGTTATCTCCATGAATAGTGGGTATACTCTGAATGATGTAAAAAATCTTCATCAGAGTCTTAAGCCATATCACTTCCTTTGCAGCTTTATACTCAGTGTCACTCTAGCATAATGGTGAGTACCAACGTGAGAAGATTCACCTCATAATTGTCAATCCGTGGAGACGTGAGGACTAGTATGAAGACTATGAGCAGGTGAAGGCACAAGTGTGTGAGTGAGAAGCACACAAGCATGCACACACATACACACACACGCGCACACAAGGCAAGAACAAGGAGAGGAACAATGGAGTTCTTTGCATTAGTCAAAAAGTCTCTTACATAAGCTCAATTCACAAACAATCTAACCCCAAAAATGAGCTCTCTAGCTCTTTTTATAGTTTTCTCACTAGCTTTGGCCTTGTCCAGACCTAGTGTCCGGCCTAGTTAAAAATTAGGTTCTAGAGCCTATTTGATGGCTCAAACGAAGTCTAAAAATTATGAAAATTGATATGTAGCTAATTCTAATACTCCTCAAGCTCGAGGACTCCTTGGCTTGAACAAAATGGAGTCTATTCTACCAAAAAAGGAATTTACAATGTGTGTGTAGTGATTAAAATCACTTGAGTTGTGAATGGTCCTTGGAAAAAATGATTAGGCCTTGTTGCCGTATTGTGCATGACTGCTCCGTTGTGCTAGTATGCTCTTCATCTGACTTGTATGCCAACACTCCCCCCTTCCTAGCGTCTGTCGCCCTTGACAGACCTCTGTTCTATTGGGTGGTCAATATAGTATTGGATGACATTGGTGGCAAGTTCGTGTTCTCCTATCCTTAAGCCTCTTGCTAGATCAGCTTCCAATGCATCCCAATTGATTGCGCCAGGGACCTCTGGTTGCGGTGTGGTGTAGTACTCAGAGTACATTGCTTGTTCACAAGCAAAGAGATGGAGCAGGTGTGTTGGCTTCGGTGCGAAGACCTCCGAGTGATACTCCCAGAAACCTGATCTGAACATTTCTTCGAAGGTCTGTTTGTAACATGCAGGGAGGTATTTGATGCGTGCATGCCAGGCGTAAGCCACAAGAATACTGGGGGTGGTGCTCATGTCGTAGACCAAATCATAATTTCCATTGGTAAACCCCGGTAGTTGTACCTGTGGTGCGGCTGCATTTCTAAAGGTTTTCAGGACTACCTGCATCATATCTAAAATCTTAAGCATCATTTGAGCTGCCACATCTAGCATGGGCTTCAATCGTGGTATCCAATGTCGAATTGTTCCCATCATGTATGCTACTGATGGTGGTCCCTGTGGTGGCGCAATGTACGGGTAGTTTAGCCATTCCTTGCATTGCGCGTTGTTCTGCACTTTGATATTGAATGCTTTCCAAGACCTGCGGCATGGAACTGGACCGTAGCATGGATTTTATAGGAGATGTAAAGGCGCGTTGTTCCATGTGCGTAGCATTTCTGGATATGTCTCGAGAAGTTTCTGCTGCCAGGTGGGTTGACGAATTTTGCCTTTTTGCACATCTGGAGGAAGGTCTTCGGGTTGAAATTGGGTAGCAAAGGTAGGAATCTTACCCGTGACCCTCTGTATTTCTGCATTATATCAGCCAGAATAATATAATAAGGCCTGTATTGGAGTTCAGATGAGAGGATAAGGCGTCTCGATGACAGGTTCTTGAAGTAAGCAGATTGTAGCACAGTTTCCTCTATGACCCTCATGGCCTGATTTTGCACCACTGTGCGCTCTTCGTGAGAACTCCTGATTTCCTCCACTTGACATAGCCATGGAGGCCGTGGTGCTTCGAAAGTTGTAGCTCAATGATGAGTAGCACCTCCTTTAATGTCAATCCGGGAAGACGTGAGGATGGTATGAAGACCTCGAGCAAGTGGCGGCACAAGTGCGTGAGTGAGAAGCACACTAGCATGCACACACATACACACACACGCGCACACACGGCAAGACAAAGAGCGAGAATCAATGGAGCTTTTAGATTACTTTCAAAATGCTCTTACAAGTTCGTTTCAATTACAATCTAACCTAAAAAATGAGCTCTCTAGCTCTTTTTATAGTTTTTGACTAGATTTTGGCCCTGTCTAGACCTAGTGTCCGGCCTAGTTAAAAATTAGGTTCCAGGGCCAATTTGAGGGCTCAAACGGAGTCTAAAAAATACGAAAATTGATATGTAGGTACTTCTAAGGCTCCTCAAGCTCAAGGACTCCTTGGCTTGCACAAAATGGAGCTACAAAAATATGAAATGGTATTTACAATGATTGTTAGTGATAAGAATCACTGTTAAAAGATGTAGATTGGAAAAATTGAAGGGCCTATCTGCCAGATTTGCGTCGACTGCTTTGTCTACTTACTCCTTCACCTTGTTCTGACTCTCTCCGTTGGCTTCCTTGTCTCGTCAATCCTTGGGTTCCCTGGCTTCCTTGTCTAGTCAGTCCTTGGTTTCCCATACTGCTCTCAACACCCCCCCCCTCTCTCGCGTCTGTCGTCCCTGACAGACCCTTGTTGCTGGGGGTGTTGGATGTAATATTCCACAACCTGAGTGGCAAGCTGATGTTCTTGTAAGCGTAGTCCTCTGGCCAAATCTGTCATCATACGATCCCAATCGATTGGTCCTGGAACGTCCGGATGTGGCAGACGTAACTGATCTGCATGGATCGCTTGTTCTACTGCGAATAGATGTAGCAAATGTGTGGGTCTGGGAATGAAAATTTCGGAATTGTATTCCCAGAAGCCCGTAGAGAACATTTCCTCAAATGTTTGCTTGAAGCATGCGGGCAAGTACTTGATTCGTGCATGCCAAGCAAAGATAACAGTGACCGAGGGGGTTTGGCTCATGTCGTAGACTAAATCCTTGTTGCCTTGAGCGAATCCAGGAGCGGAGATGTATGGAGCTTGGACATTCCGAAAGGTTTTGAAGACAATGGTCATGAGCTCAAATATCTTCATACACATTTTCGCTGCTATATCAGGTACATTGTTTAGGCGTGCGGACCAGTGCCGAATGGTTGATATCATGTAGGCTACGGTTGGAGGTCCTCGAGGTGGAGCAAAATACGGGTAGTTAACCCAAGCCGAGCACTCTTTATTGTTGCGTACCTTGATTGCAAATGCTTGCCAGGATCTGCGACGTACCACTGGACAATAGCATGGATTATACTTGATATAGAGTGGCATGGTAGCCCAGGTACTCATCATCTCAGGGTAATCGGTGAGTAAACGTGCACGCCAATTAGGTTGGAAAATCGAGCCAGCACGTGCATCGGTCGGTAAATCCCCATCTCAAATTGAGTAGCGAATGTGGGCTCCTTCCCTGTATGTCTTTTGATTTCTGCATTATAATCATGTAGTAAGACAAAATAAGGCATGTATTTGTTGGAGAATGTTAATCTCCAAAAGAACAACTTATTCTTGTGATTAGAGCACCTCTATACCAAGAATAAGTCAAAACCTTTCACACATTTAGAGGATCAACTTCTAATTATCAAAAGATGAACAAATCTGTGAAGAAGGTGATACACAGAAAAGTCTGCTGCAGAATTTCTTCACATTGACTTATCAAATGTGTAAAGTTTTTGATGAAACTTTGTACGAATCATCTTCTAGAGTTTGCGCATCTCCTCCAAGTTGAATTACTCCAAAAGGTTAAGTGTAGCTTGAGAAATCAACTTCTCAAGTTACCTATGTCAGAAACTGTACTTCTGAGAAGTCGATTCAGACACCCCTAACTTCTTAACTTTGATTCTCACAGTATCTAACCCGTTTTGCCAAATGCTTTTAGCCACGAGTAGATCACCTTCCAACTTAAAGATTAAGTGCTTGCTTGCACAAAACTTTAAACTATGGAGTGAGCACTGACCAAAAGATTAAACACGAAATTTGCGCCTGTTTCAGAGAACTGTAGACATTCAATACATATGAATGTTCCTGTTCACAATTCTCCTAGCCTGTTTACAATTGGACTCTGAAATTCAGGTCACAGGCTCATTAACTAACAACTTAGATATCCTCAAAAGGATTTTGCTAATGATCAAACACAGAAGGAGCAGACACGAAAAGATCGGGCGCAATATTTCTTCATTAACTCAGAAAATTACAACTGAGTGATGAGAGCAAACACAAACTCACTTTCCACTATCTCATATCTTCTATCTCCCTAATTCTTGACTTGTAACTATTGTCACATATGCTCTCATACATGCCCCGACTTTTCTCAAGGTATTTATAGATAATTTATACATAACTCTTACTGAACAAAAGTTCTAAGTCATCTATGACTATGCTAATGTACATATGTGTACAACACAACATTCTGACTTCTTCTTCCTTTTGCAAATGTCTTCCATTGCTTCATTCTGACCATAAGCATTCTCCACGATCTGTATAATCACCAATTTGTGATTGGTTTGCTCCAACAGCTCCCCCTCAATCACTAATTGTGATTATTCCATTCTTCTTCACTCCTGCCATCTCTTTGAATCTCTGTAGCTTAGGTCCATCCAAACTCTTTGTCATCATATCTGCCACTTGTTCTTTTGTTGGAGTGTACATCACTTCAATCTCTTTATCAAGTACCTTTTCCCTCAAGAAATGATACTGTATTTCTATATGCTTAGTCCTGGCATGAAAAACAGGGTTAGCTGCCAAATACAAAGAACTCATATTGTCTCCAAAAATTATTGGAGTACTATGATCAATCTCAAAACTTTTCATCAAGGTCTTCAACCATATGACTTCTTTTGCAGCTTCTACCATTCCCTTATACTCAGCCTCTGTGGATGATAAAGCAACTGTGTGTTGCTTCTTTGAACACCAAGACACTAACTTGTCTCCAACATAACATAGATATCCATGAGTAGACCTTCTATCATCTGAGTCACCTGCCCAATCTGCATCACTAAACACTTTGATTCTTGTGTCAGAAGTAAAATCATAGTACAAACCTTCACTTAGGGTTCCTTTGATATATCTGAGTACCCTTTGGGCTGCAATCCAATGAGTCTTCTTTGGACAATGCATAAATTGTGACAACACACCTACTGCATATGATAGATCTGGCCTTGTCAAGGTAGCATAGATTAGACTACCTACCAAACTCTGATATTTCTTCATGTCATTGAACTCTTCACCTCCATACCTGCTTAATTTATGATTTACCTCCAATGGTGTGGTTGAGGTCTTGCAATCTTCCATGTTAAATTTGATCAAAAGATTTTTCAAGTATCTCTCTTGTGAAACATATACTCCATGTTGAGTATACACAATCTGCATTCCTAGAAAATAAGATAAGTTTCCCAAGTCACTTATCTTAAACTCCTTCTCTATTTGCTTCTTGAGTTCATTGATTCCTTGGGCATCTATTCCTGTAACAATAATATCATCAACATAAATGCACATGTAAATATATCCATTTTCACTTGCCTTCACTAGCAAGCTACTATCTGCCTTTGATGCTTGAAATCCACATTCATTCAAGAACTTGACCAATCTGTAATTCCAAGCTCTTGGGGCTTGCTTCAACCCATATAAAGCTCTCTTGAGCTTACACACATAATCTGATCCACTTGACTCCATGAAACCTTCTGGTTGCTCCATATATACTTCATCTGCAATGTAACCATTAAGAAATGCATTCTTCACATCCAATTGTGATAATTTCCATCCTTTGCAAGCAGCAATAGCAATCAATGTCCTAATTGTAGACATCTTAGCAACAGGACTAAAGGTCTCATCATAATCTACCCCATAAGTTTGGGCATAACCTTTAACCACTAGTCTAGCCTTATATCTAGACACCTTACCATCTGCAAACCTCTTTGTTTTGTATACCCACTTGCATCCAATGACCTTCTGATTCTTTGGTCTTGGTACTAACTCCCAAGTTTCATTCTCAAGTAGAGCATCATACTCTTCTTGCATTGCCTTCTCCCAATTCTGTTTACCTTTGGCTTCTTCAAAAGTAATTGGGTCTTCTTCTGTTTTCACAATGTAAGCATAATCTCTTGTTGTTAGGAAAGATGTATCATAACTATACCTTATAGGCTCTTTCCTTTCTCTTGTAGATCTTCTGATTTCTGCACTTCTTGAAGTTTCAGCCTCATTTGATTCTGGATCAAATCTTGGCCCTTCTTCTACATGATCCTGCACTCTCCATCTAGAATCAACTTCATCAACAATTTCTTCACATACTTTTACCTTTGCCTTTCCTTTCCTTTGTATTTCTTCAACACCTGCATACTCATTTGGTGATCCTGTATACCATGTGTTTTGCTCATCAAATGTTACATCTTTAGTAACAAGAAATTGCTTTGTGGATGGACTCCACAACCTGTAACCCATTTGTCTATCATCATATCCAATAAACACATACTTCTCTGCTTTTGGTTCTAGCTTATGTCTTAATTGTGAAGGAACATAAGCATATGCAATACATCCAAATACTTTACAATGATCAAGACTAGGCTTCTTACCCCACCATGCTTCATAAGGAGTTCCTCCATCCAAAGCTTTGCAAGGCAACCTATTCACAAGGTATGTTGCAGTGTTAATGGCCTCTGCCCATAAGTAATTTGGACAATTCTTTTCCTTCATCATGGCTCTTGCAAACTCTACAAGAGTCCTATTCCTCCTTTCTGCTACTCCATTTTGTTGAGGGGAGTACCTGCAAGTCACTTCTCTTTTGATACCTGCATTCCACAAATAATCATCAAACTCTTTTGAGAAATACTCTCCCCCTCCATCTGATCTTAACCTCTTTAGCTTTTGTCCTGTGATCCTTTCTGCATAAGCATGGAAATGTTTGAATGTCTTGAAAACTTCTGATTTATCCTTGATTACATACAAAGTAATCCACCTGGTTGCATCATCAACAAACAACACATAATATCTGGATCCATTTATGCTATAGTCCCTTGAGGGACCCCATACATCTGTATGAACCAATTCAAGCATGTTTGAATACTTGTACCCTGATTTGTTATAAGAACTTTTGTGTGCTTTACCTAATTGACAAGCTTCACACTTGTACACCATATATTGCCCTTCAATGTTTGGCAATCCAAGCACCACCTGATTCTTTGACATTTCCTTTATAGCTCTCTCATTGAAATGACCTAGCCTCTTATGCCATAGGTCTAATTCAGATACCTTTTGACCTCCATAGGTAAACAATGCATGTCCCACATTACCTTGGACTTTGAGAGTAAACAATCTTCCTTCCTTTTTACCTGCAATTATGGTTCTATATCCCTGATTTGGATCTTGTACATAGACACCATCATTTGTAAATCTTACTTCATATCCTTTCTCCACAATTTGCCCTACACTTATCAAATTTTTAGGAATAGTAGGGACATAAAGTACCTTACTCAGAAGTGTACTTCCACTCTTTGTCTTCACTGATCCAATGCTCTCCACTTTATGTTTGGTATTGTCACCTGTTTGAACTGTATGTCCATTCACCCTTGCTTCCATATCAGTCATCAAGGATAGATTCCCACTCAGATGGTTGCTGCACCCTGAGTCAATATAAAACACTCTCTGATCTTCTCCCATTGATTCATGAGTTGCATTCAAGATAAGAGTCATGTCATTCTTCTGATCTGATGCATAATTGTAATAATTATTGTTGTAGGACTGAGATTGGAAGTTTCTTCCACCTCCTCTTCCATATGATGTCCTACCTCCTCTTCCTCTGAAGTTGCCTCTTTGGTTTCTGCCTCCTCTACCTCTTTGACTATAATTCTGATTGTTGTATCCTCCACTTTGATTGTTATACCAACAATCATTTGCCAAATGATTTGTTCTGCCACAAATCCAACAAGCTTTAGCATTATCTTTGTTCTTACCTCCTCTTCCTTTACCTCTGAAATTTGTCTTCCCTTTTGTGAAATTGGCTTGATTTGAATTCCCTTCATCATCATTTGATTGCTTTCCCTTGCCATTCTTTTTCTTGTCTTTGGAGTACATAGCTTGACTTGTACTTCTATCATTGTCTCCTTTAAGATCCTGCTCAAAGGTTAGCATGTGTCCTAGCAATTGATTAAGATCAGGAGTAAAGTGATCAAGTGACAATTCTATGGACAAGATAAAAGGCTTCCACTTCTCATCACCTCTTGGACCTGTAAGTATTTGTCTTACCAACTTTTCCTCTTCAATATCTTCATCCACTGCTCCCAAGCTATCTGCAATATCTTTCATCCTTGCCACATAATCTGAAATTGACTGTGAACTCTTCTTCTTGAAAGTTGTGAACTCAGCCCATAGTGAGGACTTCCTTGACTTAGTAGTATTTTGGAAATGCTCTTCCAAGGCATTCCAAACATCTGTAGCACTTTCTAAACCTCTGATGTGAGGTAGAAGGTAATCATTTACAGCCATGTAGATGATACTCCTTGCTTGAGCATCCTTTCTCATCCAAGTCTTCAACATTGCAAGTTCTTCTCTAGTAGGAATACTTGGATCTGCAAACTCTGGTTTTTCTTCATCTCCTGTAATAAATGCTATAAGGTCTTTGCTCATGAGGTGTGCTTCCATCCTCATGGACCAAGCTGGATAGTTCTCCCTATCTAGCTTATCAATCTGCAAGCTTTCTCCCATCTTGTATCCACCTGTGTATTGAAAACTTCAAGTTTTACAAACAATGTATGTACCTTTACTTCGAATTGAACTCCTTTTGCCTTTCTTGATGTCAATTTGTCTTCTCCTCGAACTATGACTCCAAGCTTTCACTTCTTGATCCTTCAAATGTTGAATCTCTTGAATCTGCAACAATCGAGATCCTCCTTTTCTTCAAATTGATGTCTCCTGCTCTGATACCACTGATGGAGAATGTTAATCTCCAAAAGAACAACTTATTCTTGTGATTAGAGCACCTCTATACCAAGAATAAGTCAAAACCTTTCACACATTTAGAGGATCAACTTCTAATTATCAAAAGATGAACAAATCTGTGAAGAAGGTGATACACAGAAAAGTCTGCTGCAGAATTTCTTCACATTGACTTATCAAATGTGTAAAGTTTTTGATGAAACTTTGTACGAATCATCTTCTAGAGTTTGCGCATCTCCTCCAAGTTGAATTACTCCAAAAGGTTAAGTGTAGCTTGAGAAATCAACTTCTCAAGTTACCTATGTCAGAAACTGTACTTCTGAGAAGTCGATTCAGACACCCCTAACTTCTTAACTTTGATTCTCACAGTATCTAACCCGTTTTGCCAAATGCTTTTAGCCACGAGTAGATCACCTTCCAACTTAAAGATTAAGTGCTTGCTTGCACAAAACTTTAAACTATGGAGTGAGCACTGACCAAAAGATTAAACACGAAATTTGCGCCTGTTTCAGAGAACTGTAGACATTCAATACATATGAATGTTCCTGTTCACAATTCTCCTAGCCTGTTTACAATTGGACTCTGAAATTCAGGTCACAGGCTCATTAACTAACAACTTAGATATCCTCAAAAGGATTTTGCTAATGATCAAACACAGAAGGAGCAGACACGAAAAGATCGGGCGCAATATTTCTTCATTAACTCAGAAAATTACAACTGAGTGATGAGAGCAAACACAAACTCACTTTCCACTATCTCATATCTTCTATCTCCCTAATTCTTGACTTGTAACTATTTTCACATATGCTCTCATACATGCCCCGACTTTTCTCAAGGTATTTATAGATAATACTCTTACTGAACAAAAGTTCTAAGTCATCTATGACTATGCTAATGTACATATGTGTACAACACAACATTCTGACTTCTTCTTCATTTTGCAAATGTCTTCCATTGCTTCATTCTGACCATAAGCATTCTCCACGATCTGTATAATCACCAATTTGTGATTGGTTTGCTCCAACAGTATTGCGATTCTGATGTTGTGATTAACCGTTGATGGGATAATTGTTGAAAGTAGGAAGACCGAAGGACCGTTTCTTCCAGATTCGTGAGAGATTGCATTTGCACGGCCACACGATCATCATGTGTCTTACCCACTTTCTCGACCCTTCTGACCCAATCTGGAACTTGAATTTCTAACGTGTCTTGTCCTTCTTCTGTAGTTCGACCACCAGGCGTCGGCATAGGCTCGTATGGCTCTTCGTAGCTGTCCTCGACGGGGATTTCCACTACTGTTTCAGGTTCTGGTTCTTCAATGGGCGAGGGGGGTCGTTCATATGGTAGGAGGCGTGCTTGGAGTTCTGCCACCTGTTTCCGAAGGGTCTCCATTTCTTCTATAGATTGTTGCAAGATTACCGGCTCCTGTTGAACAGTGGGTATGCTGGCTAACTGTTTCTTTAGATCGGCACATTCAGTCTCTAGTTTTTCATATGACTCCAGGAAATTTGCATGCTCCTCAAGTAAAATGCGGATGTCTTCTGATGGAACTGCTCTATATCTGGTAGGGCTAATGGGTGCTCCTACGGTTCCTTCCATAGCCGCTTCAAAGTTGTCTTGATTTTGTTGTTGAAGTCGTTTGTTCTCTTCTAGTGCTGCGGCCATATGTTTCCTTAATAGCCCAATGTTGCGTCTGAGTGTAGCGTTAGATATCATTTGCGCTTGAAGCACTGTTTCCAGTTCCTTGACTGCTTGGTCATCTACAGTTGATGCTTTTGCTTCCAATTCGGAGTGAGCCTGCTGTAGTGTGGTATGCTCGTCTAGGAGCGTCAGGTAGTCGGCTTCAAGAGTGGTGACTCTAGCTTGGAAACGTTGAGATTCTACCTGGAGGGCAGCATTGCGTTCTTCCAATTGATGGTAGTCTTGTTGTAGCTGATTTGCACACTGAAGTAATGTGTCGAACGTGCTATTTACATTATGAGATGCAAGGGGAAAAGTTTGAAATGCAGAGGAGGTGGGATTGGATAGCGGGGTAGTGAATGCTGTGTGTGCCAATGATGTGAGTGGTGAGGTGGGGGGTAGTGGAGGGGGAGAGGGTGGAATCGTGGGGAGAGGTGCTGTGGTGGGTGAAATGTCCATTGGGTCAGACAAGGTGGTGTGTGCAGGGGCTACCATATAGGTGGGTATGGTAGGTGAAGTGAGTGTGGTGTCCGTGTAAATTGATGTCGTTGCGAACATCGGAGGAAGGTGCCTTTGAAACATGGGAGAGCGGAAGAACTGCTCCACAAAGGACGGGTATTGGGGTGGTGAGGTCCGGTTGAAAGAGGTGTAGGGGCCAGCTGGGAAGTGAGGGTTATGGAATGGAGGTACTCGTATTGGGGGATAGGTCGGGAAACACAGGGTTCCTTCCGTGGGCGCTGGGTTTCCAACTACGCTGGTAATTATGGGATGGCCAGTCATGGGTTCAGCGGATAGATGGGACGAAGTGTACAAGGGATTGGTGACGAAGGAGAAGAGGGTGTCTTGTGAGGTGGGTTCTCGAAATGAGAATGATTTGAATGAGGATGGATTATAAGTGGAGGTAGAGGTGATGACTGTCGTTTCCTCCAAGGTGGGAGGTGGTGGTGGGGGCGGAGAAGGTGGTGATGGAGGATGCTGGGGTGAGATGGGTGATGTCTGAACGAAGGTTTCAGCGGAGAGGTCAGTGGTGGTTATGGGGGTGGCTGTGGTCTCAATGGGTACTTCCGGTTCTGTGACGGGTATCCTGATAGTCTTACCTGCTCATGGTAATGTGTCCACTCTGCGTTTGTCATACCTTACGGACTGGCGGACTGCGGTGTGGACAGCCTCTGGAACTCCTAAGGAGTCTGACACTAATTTGAGGGTGTCAATGAAATGTTGGTCCACTCCTTCATCTGATAGCATTTCTTGCATCAAAGCTTGACCTGATACCAGAGAGAGCTGATGCCTTTCTTGTACTGCTTTGATAGTGTCGTATAGCCTTCGTAGTTGAGATGTATATGCAGGTGCACCTACAAGTTCTGGCACTTCTTGTTGCTCCTCTTGTTGCTCTTGATCATACTCCTCCTCCTCATCCTCCTGTTCTTCATCTCCGTCATCTTCTTCCTCCACTTCAACAGGTGTGACAGGTGCTTGGGAGGTTGTGGCCTGCGTTTGTACATTTTCCGCTTGTTGTGCCTCTTCTGTCTCCAGCTCTACATCTTGTAATAGTTGTTCGAAGTCTTCATTAGTGAGTTCTTCCAAAGCTGCACCACTAGGAAATTCGAGATCCGTTGGGATGGGAGGAAATATCAAAGTGGAACCATCGGTGCTGCGTCTTGGAAGTCGGAGTGTGAATGGTCGGACTCTTCGGGGTGGCGGGGTGACTTCTGGTGTTAGGGTGGCTCCACGTGGCTGAGCACATGGGACTTGGACCGTGCCTCTCATCTTCTTAGAAGGGGGTCCAGTGGATGTCCTGCCTCGAAGCTGCTCTACCCGATTCCACAGATTGGGATGTCATAAGCCAAACACCTATAGATGATTCTTGTCAGAGCACAGCAACCATATAAAACCTGTTTCCGCGGCCAGCGTTTGTGAGCTAAGTGTATCTGATCAATTATCCAGTGGGGTAGGTTGATGGTGAGGCTCTGTGTCTCTGCCAGATACAGGCTAAACCAAATCTTTTTGTGCGGCATGGTGAATCTATCCTGCGCCGGGAAAGCAAAGTGTTGCATGCACATGCGAAGGTGTATTGCAATATTAGGCGTCATGGATACCATGTCTTTTAGTTTGGTGAGACTTCGATTCTTCATGTAGTCCGGTACTAGGGTTTCCTTCTCTGTAGGAATATGCATGCCGCGCATATCCAGAGCTTCTCTCACCAAATTGTTTGATAGCCTAAACCTCTTGAGCTCATTCCCCTTTGTCAGAGATGGAATCACAAATGAGCTTGCACCTTTTGGGTTCGGATTTGGAGTCAAGGTGTTGATGAGATAGTAGCATCGCATGAAGTCAGGTTTTGGGAGTCGGGCACTGAAATAGGCACTCAATCCGGCTTTTTCCCATATCGGACGTAGACCTTCCGCATTTTGTAACTTCTCAAATTCTCTTGTAAAGAAATGGTATCGGCCTTGCTTTCCATTGTAGTCCAACTCTGATTCCCATAGATACGTTCCTTCCCCCAATGGTCCTGCTACCTCGGTAAACCAATGTGAAGTCTTTCCCACGGGCATGGTGTGGCCACGCGGAGGGTCCGCAATAGGTATGATTTTGACGGCCTGCAACTCTTCTGGTCTTTCAACTGTCTCAGGCAAAACGGGTAAACTGTCCAAGTCCACCACTTGCGGGTTTGTATCTGTGTGAGAGCTAGTTCCTGCGGCCTCCGCCATGTTGAAAATGTCGCAGCTGATTCTGTGAGAATATATGAATAAACGTTAACATTGCAATGGACACAAAAATGACATGGTGTCCCTTGTTACAATATTAACTTAAAGTTCTGGAGTGGTTAGGAGTTAATAAGTGCTCGGTGCTGGTGTGTGTAGTTAGGAGTTAGGTAGGACCTAAGAGCTAAGCGAAATGATGTGAATTAAGAGTGAAGCGGTTAGTAGGTGGTCATGGATTTACAATAGGGTCAGGGGGTTTGTTACAAGTCTTGGGCTGCCAAATGCAGTGGATGGGTTTTACTCGTGGTTCCGTAGAGATTCTCGAGAGCTTTATAGGTGTGTCAGCTTTAACCTGAGGCCTTTTAGGGGCCCATTTACAACTGATACTGTTCGTGTTCATGTGCCTTGGTGTTGACAATGAGTGGATGTAGGCTGTGCGAGTGAATGTATCATGCTGTGTAGGGTGTGTTCTTGGTGTAGTTATTTGAGCCCGCAAACAAGCCTTAGGCACCCAAATTTGTCTTGATTGTGGGCTAGCCTTCATCGACTTTTTGGGCACCCAAATAGATTTCACGTTAGCAGAAGAATTTCCGGAAGACCTCTTACTAGTGACGTGTTGATGGTTATTAATAAGAGGCTTCGCCCGTGCTGTTGGCGTGGGTGCAACCGGGTGTTCGCCTTTCCGCACCCACACCTGGATTATTTTCTGGGACATTCTGCTGCGCAGGTACTTTTGATCTCGGACATAGGTAGTACTCTGCCTCTTCTGCTTGTGATCCGCCTTTGGTTGCTGCCTCCTTCGGGCCTTTGGAAAAGAAGGGAGATCCGTTGCATCCCTGACTCCTTGTTTGCAAATGTCATTCCTCTGCAACACAGGGTTTTGAACAAGAACAGCATAGTCATCTTCATGTGTACCCCTGGAAGGACCAGGAGTCTGTGCCTTTCCTAATTCCTTGAGTGCTCCATTGTCTAATTCTACTGTAACTCGACTATGATTGACCCAAACCTGGAGAAGTCCACTTCTTAGGTTTAAGTTAATTGCTTGGTCATAGATCCAATCTTGACCCAAGACTAGAGGTTCAGTGAGATCTTCATCTTGACACACCAGTACTTTAACTGTCATTGCCTCATCATGAATGTAAAGGGGAAGTTCCGCCTCGCCCATGCAAGGGGTTTCCACTCCTCCCAATCCTATAAGATATGCTTCCACAGGATTGACAGTCAATTGTAATTCTTGGCAGTAAGACAATTTAACAGCACTAGTGGCTGCTCCTGAGTCAATCAAGGATCTTACGGTCCTTGCACTCTTTCCTTGTCCTATCTCTAAGGTTACGAAAGGACGTCTATCAATTATCCTATGCGAGTTTGTTCCTGCCACTTCACACATGGCTACGGGAAATCCTTGGTCTGCATAGTCATTCGCTCCAGGCTGATCTCTGCCTTGCCTTCGTAATTTCATCCTTCTAATGCGTTCTAAAGCTTCAGCTTGAGCTTCTTCTCGAACTCGCTTTTCTTCCTCTTTGCGTTTCTTAGCAGTGTTGAGTCGACTGAGCATTTCCTCCGTGAGGGGTTCCTGATACAACTTGACTCTGCAACCGCTAATATAATTTGGGAGAACATCACCCTCTAGTGTGGCCAATTGTACTGCTCCGCTCGTGGAGATCCTATTGATGATCATAGGTCCGTAGCCTCTCTTTTCTAGCTTCCTCGCGTGTTGTTTTAGCGTATAGACTAAGACTAGATCTCCTGCTTTCAAGCCTTTATCCTTCACGTGGGCATCAAAGTATGCCTTCTGTCTCTTCTTGGCTGCATATATCCCTGCAGCAGCTCTCAGCCTTGTTTCTCCTAATCGTTCAAGGTCAAAAATTCT
Organism: Ceratopteris richardii; assembly: GCA_020310875.1. NCBI lineage: Eukaryota > Viridiplantae > Streptophyta > Polypodiopsida > Polypodiales > Pteridaceae > Ceratopteris > Ceratopteris richardii. Next base: position 126,793,062 of record CM035443.1, read on the forward strand.
AGAGGAGAGCTCATGACCCGTCCATTCGTGCTCTTGTGCTACTCTCAATGTAGGGATTAGGAAGTCCAAGGGTAGCACAGCGTTTTGGCCGAATACCATCTGAAAGGGGGTGGCTTGGAGTACCGTTTTGTAGGCAACTCGGTATGCCCAAACAGCATGGTGTAGCTGTTTGTCCCAATCAGAGCGTTTAGTGTTTACTAATTTCGTCAGTACATTGCATAGAATCTTATTAGTGCTCTCAGCTTGTCCATTAGCTTGAGGGTGATAAGGGGCAGACTTCTTGTGTATTACCAAGAATTCTTGGAGTAGATTTTCAATCACTTCGTTCAAGAAATGAGTGCCTCTATCACTTACAAGCTCTATAGGTAGCCCGTATCTTGTGAATACATTCTCAAACAAGAATTTGGCAGTTGTTTGAGCATCGTTCTTGGTTGTAGCTTTTACCTCTACCCACTTAGTGAGATAATCTGTTGCCACAATGATGTATTCCGCATGAGAACCCTTAGCTGGGGGATTAATAGGACCTACGAAGTCTATTCCCCACTTAGAGAATGCACGTCCACCCATCATAGGTTTCAGTGGCATCTCATCTTTGCGTATAGGATATTGAGTCCTCTGACAGACATCACACCGTTTCACATAGGTATGTGCATCCATGTGAAGGGTAGGCCACCAGAAGCCCGCAAACAATATTGCCTTGATCACCCGATCTGGTCCAAAGTGTCCTCCTGCTACACCTTGATGAGCAGTTTCTAAGATCTTAAGATACTCACTTTCATGGACACATAGCCTCAGGTAACCATCTTTACCACGCTTATATAGATTATCACCAACGAGTGAATAATCTTGGGCTTCTTGTTCTAAACTCCTTTTTCTAGCTAGAGTCATGTCTGGAGGGAATGTGTTTGTCCTCAGGAATGATACTAGTGGTTCGCTCCAATCTGGCACAATGGATACTTGATAGAGAGTGGCATGTTCCACAGGTGGTTTAGTGCAACAGATTGGGCATTCCTTGCACAACTTTTGGACATCCGCTTCCATAGTTGGCCAGTGCACTCCGAATCTCTTTAGAGTCTGTAAAGTTCGTTGTTTTGAATGGTGTTGCTCTAATGCACCTACATGTGCTAATTGCAACCATTTAGCGTACTCATCCTCTTCTACGCAACAAGCCAAGATCCCTTGATCTGTGTGCTTGTACATGCTTCCGGCCATGATGTGATACTTTTGGGCTTTTACAACCTCTCTATTCCGTGTGTTTACCACTGGATGGTTAGGCCCGTAGGTCAATACTGGTACTATTGGCTTGGCCCACTGCGGCACCACTTCCAAATTAAACAAGTAAGCATCAGGAAGGTCATCTGACACTACTTGTGGGGCTTCTCCTGATGTGAGCCTAGAGAGGTGATCTGCTCTCAAGTGAGTCCTACCCTTTCTTACCACAACCTCAAAATCATATTCCATTAGCAAGAGAAACCATCTTACTAACCTTCCTGTATTGCATGGCTTGTTTACAAGATATAACAATGCCTGATGATCAGTAAAAAATTTAAACTTATTTGCAAGCAAATAGTGTCTAAATTTCTTGACTGCATATACCATGCCTAATCCTTCGCGCTCTGTAGTGGTGTAATTCCGTTCAGCCGCATTCAATTGTCTACTGGCATAGGCAATTGGAAGATCCATATTACCTTCACCAGTAGGTTGTGCAAGCACACATCCAATAGCATAATTGGATGCATCAACATGAACATGGAATGGCTTATTCCAATCTGGTGTGGTCAAGATTGGTGCCGAACATAATCTTCGTTTAAGCTCTTGGAAGGAATTCTCACATTCATCCGTCCACTCAAAGTTAGTCAGAAGTCCGTACATGGGCTTTGCAATGACAGCATACATGTGTATAAATCGTCGATAATAACCGCAATGCCCCATGAAAGCTTGTACTTCCTTGACATTCTTTGGCCTAGGTAACTCCGCTATGGCTCTCACTTTTTCTTCGTCAGTAGATATGCCATTCTTTGACACTATATGTCCTAGGATCTTGCCTTGCCTGACCATAAAAACACACTTTTCTGGGTTCAGGCAGACTTGGTATTCTCTACATTTATCAAAGATTTGTCTGAGTTCAGGAATATGGGTTTGTCTAACATTTGAATGAGCACAGAGATCATCCACATAGACTTCTAAACTCTTCCTCAGGAACTCCTTAAACACATGGCACATCAGCCTCTGGAAGGTAGCTGGTGCATTGGATTACTCTAAAAGCAAAAATGCCCCATTCTGTGGCAAAGGCTGTCTTATGCTGATCCTCTGGAGCTATGGCTACTTGATTGTAGCCCGAAAATCCATCAAGGAAGCTGTACACTTCCTTGCCTGCCACTCTTTCTAAGAGATGTTCTGTGATGGGAAGCGGATAGTTATCTCGAATCGTGGCGGCATTAACCTTTTTCAAGTTAATGCACACACGCAGTTTGCCATTCTTCTTGGGCACCACTACGATGGGGGATACCCATTCAGTGTGCTCAATTTCATAGATAAATCCGGCTTCGACCAGTCTGTCTATCTCTTCTTTGATCTTAGCAGCGTAATTATCGTTATATGTATAAGGCTTTTGCTTAGAGGGTTTGGCATCTGAGGTCATGGGGATGGTGTGTGAGCATATGTCAGGGTCAAAACCTTTCAAATCCTTGTAACTCCAAGCGAATACATCTCTGTATTCTCTTAGCAAGTCTATCAATTCGTACTCTTCTTCTTCTGTTAGGTCATGACCTATATACGTGCACCTCTCCTCTCCTTCTTCTATGGCCACTACTATTTTCTTGGTGGTTTCTTTGTTATCATAGGCCTCTCCTGATTGTGCCTCTCGTTTAGGCATTCTTATCATGACTCTTCTGTCATCTATCTCATACTTCTTAAAATTTTCTGGGACCTCAAACAAAGATTCTTCCTCCTCTGGTGTGACTTCCTTCTTCTTTCGTTTCTTTCCTTCTTCCCTTGGGGTCATATGCGTTGCTAATCTTACATCATTTGTAACCTCTCCATGCCTCTGGGGTTGAAATTCTATTTCATGGAAGTATTCTTCATCTGATGCAAATGGTGGGTCCATAATGATTGACTCTAGATCGGAGTCACTTGCCTCCTCAAATGCATCAGGGCTAGGTTCACATTCTTCTAGAACTGCCTCTCCCATGATTGGCTCTATGGAGAAGACTGAAATGTCATAGCCATCCTCATCACAGTGAGGTGTCCATTGTTCTTCATTGATGGCTACGTCCATGGTTGCTAAAATATCCGCCCAGCCATGGGGTTCAAACTCCTCATCTGGAAAGACTATAGGTGCATAGGCTGGGTCTTGAATGGGTCTATGAGTTTCGTTCGCACCTACCTCTCTGGCTTTCTCTCTCTTCTCTTCTTCTACTGCTACCTTGCACATCCATAAGTGAGTATCTTCATGCATCCATGAGGATCCAGACCCTATGGAATGCACCGATTCTGTATCGTCTTTAGCTCTATGGATGGGATTCCATTGGATAGGAGGGACATCTCTATGAGAATAATCCTTGAGATTGACTTTGGTTGTAACACCTAAGTGCTGTAGGTACAAAGAATTGGTCCCCCAATCCTGTACTACTTGCAATTGTCGCATGAACGGTCTTCCCAAAATCATCTCATAGGCATGATTTTTGCTGAAGTCACATATAGCAAAACTATGTTCAAACTCGACACCACAAGTGGTGAGAGTTATTCCTTCTAGCAATCCTAGGGGCCTCTCTATGTGACCATCGGCCATTTGCAATTTCATTCTCGTTGGCCTGAGTGCTGGCTTGCCCCAACGCTTCCATAAGGAGGTAGTGGCAATTGCAACTCCTGCACCTGAGTCCAAAATTGCCTTCGTGGTGTAGTCCTGGTAGGTGATGGGAAGATAGGTGTTCCCTTCTTCACCTTCACACATATCCCCTATCTTATCCAAGGGAATTTCTGGCACTGTCCTATGGGATCCTACCCGGGAACGTGGTTTTGCAATTTCAATTACTTGACTAGCTACATATTTCCGCGCTTCTGGTCTATCCTTGGGCAGTTCTTCCAAAGTGAGATTGCGCTGCACTTTGATGTTCTTTACTATCTCCGTGTTCATAGGTATGACTGAATCGTCGCTCCTTACCATGACTGTGGGAGCTCTCATACATGTGGACTTTGCTTCCCATGGGCCTGTGAAGTGGGGTAGCTCCTGTATGGAATTAGACTCAAAGTCCAATCTCTCATGAGATTGAGCACTCTCATGTTCCCCGTAAATTGATGGGATGTCTTGTGGGAATTGGTCGTGTGCATCGTCCACAAGTTCAAAAGGAGGGGCGACCTCACTTTCGTTATCCCATTTGTCTTCTTGAATCTCTCGTAGGAAGTCTGGTGCAAACCGATTCATAGAAGAAGAAGTGTCTGGCTCCGTAGAATTAGGTACATATGCTACCTGGGAAGGAGGGCTTATTCTATCGTTGGCTCTTTCCTCGTTGTCATAGATAGCTGAAGCACAAGCTTCTTGGGGAGGATTACTTATGCTATTACTTTTCCGAACAGGCTCATACGCTCCCTGAGAAGGAATGTAGGCAACCTGTGGAGGTGCTTGAGCTTTCGAGGGAGGCACATCTGCCTTTTGGGGGGGAAGATAAGCTTCTTGGAGAGACACATGGGCTTCCTGAAGAGGCTGGCTTATCCGTTCTCTTGCCCTTTCCTTCCTTTGAGGGGCAGGTTCCTTCTCTGACTGTGCTATTGGCCTCTCTATTCTTTCTAAGGAGGTGAAGTTGTAAGGTTTAGTGGAATTGGCCACATAAACTTCCGATGGGGGATGGTTCATGTTATTGCTTGCTTTCTCTCCCTCTTGATTTTTTTCTTCCTTGGCAGATCTTGCAATTATCCTCTCTAACTTTTCTAGGAATCCATCCAAGTGTAATTGCGTTTTGGCTGAGCCTGAGTAATTGAAAAGGCGACTGGCTTCAAACATAGTCTGAGCCAATGCGACCATTTTCGCGCACAGTTTGGTTCTTTCTATCTCTAGGTCAGCTCTAGGATAGCACTTGTCATGATCCGTGACGTTTGGCCCTTCTTGGATTCTGGCCTGATATGCTTTAAGCATCATGTCTATGTCTTCAAGAGTGGGATCAGCTAACACTGATCCTACCCTAGGAGGTGGTGGAATCGTATGACGTGGTGGGGAAGGTGGTGGGTCAGATGGAGATGGTAGGGGTGGCGGCGGTGTATTGTGAGAGGGGATTTGAGAGGTGATTTCAGTTATCCTAGCTTTGGTTTCTCTTATGCTTTCCTCAAGTTCACTCATCTTTTTAACCCATTGCCTTTTCATTCTTTCCCGACTATCTTTCCATGCTCTAGTCCTTTTCTTTGTTATGCTCTCGGTTTCACTAGCCTCTGAGTTCTTATCCTGGTTTGTCTCTTGGTTTTGCTGCAATGCCTGAGCTCTAGTGACTACCTGCACTGGTGCAGTGGAAGTGACGCTTCCTGAGGAATCTACAACCAAACCAATCACATTGATCGGAGTGATTTTTGGCATGTTATTGGGGTTCTTTGGGCAATCTCGTAAAAGATGCTCTTTTCCACAATCTTGGCAAAAACCTTGGATAGTCACTGACTGGGGTTGTGTAGGTGGGGGTAAGGGACAATCACGGATGAGATGATCTCCTTGGCATCTGTAGCACGGTCCTCTTGGGAATGGAGGTCTTACTTGCCTAGGTTGAGGCCTGGGGTTGGGGTTTGCATACATGACGTTCGTGTAATCTGACTCCCAACTAGGTTCACTTGGTTCCTCACTATAGTAAGACTCACCATGTTCTGGAGACTGCATGTAGTAAGCCTGGGGACTATCGACATGTGTAGAATCAAAGCTATGGTCACTTGGGTCACTTTCCGAGATCAATGGGGTTGCTGGTACTATGGCCCTATTCAGGTTTTCTTCTGCAACAGCATACTTTACTGGAATCACGTTAGCGGGGTTTGGGGGCTGTTGAGCTAGTACCGGTTGGGGTCTCTGTTGGGCCTGATATTGTGGTTGGTAGGTTTGTTGGGGTCTAGCATATTGTGGTGGTGGATTTTGGTTTTGGTATCTGCCTTGTTGGTAGGGTTGCGGGTAGGGTTGCCTAACTGCCTGCTTGTTGTATGGGCAATCTTGTGCGGTGTGATTGGTGTATCTCCGTTCTATGGTGCAGTACTGGCTACTAGGGTTTACTTGGGGTTGAGCCATAATAGGGCAGACATTCGCCATATGGTCACCACCGCATGTATAGCATCTTTTCACAGGGGCAAACCTTGGGATTTGTTTGCTCGATACACCTAATTTCTGAGCTACCTTTTCGGCAAGTTCCTCAATTGATGTGGACTGCGTGGAAGAGTGACTAGATGCACTTTCTGAATCTTTGTAGATTTTGGAAAGCTCTAGTTCTTCCCCTAGGTTATCTTCAATGTCAATGCACATGCGTACACACTCTTCTATAGTCCTAGGGTCCTTCAGATACACATAGGATCTCAATTTCGTACTCAGCAATCCATCAAGGAATAAGGCTACTTGTTTAGCAGATGTGGGTAACTCCGAAATAGGGCACCTTTCCAGATATTGTCTAAATCTTCTTCCGGCCAATCTGACAGTCCCTTGGGGGGTCTGTTTGAAGCTGTGGATCAATGAGGAGGTATTGTGTCTTATGCCGCTCTTAGAGAACTCTACAATGAATGCCTCTAGGAGTTGATCTATGCTCCTGAACTGACGCTCATCTAATGGCTGAAACCATGTAAGTGCCGTGTTCCTAAGGGTTAGACCGAAGGCATTGTACTGCGTGAACAGATCTTCCACTTGTTCAGCTCTCAAGACTTACTTGAACTCCGCCACATGATCATAGGGATCTCCTGTGCCGTCAAAGTAATTCTTCATGGACTTAACTAGCTGGGTGGGTCTCAAAGTTCTTGTGTGCTCTCTAGGTCTCGGCAGAGGGAATCCATCTACATTTCTTTGATTCCTGTGGGCTCTATGCACCTCAGGTTCTACCCTATTCGTCTCTGTTCTCGTTCTTTCTCTGCCCACTGGGTTGGCAAAACTTACTTCCGGTCTATCTCTACTTCTGTCTCTTTGCGTACCATGAGCTTGGGAAGTTCCAGCCCCCGGGTGACCATAGGATACATTTGATCTTGGTTGGGGGAAAATGAATTCACCCTTCCAAGTGTAGGCATGCCTATCATTTTCTGTCACCACGAAGATCCGTTCTGAAGCATGATCTAAATAGGTCACTCTGCCTGGGCTATCCGGATCCTTAAACTCATAGATCATGATATTTCCTATGTCTGTCGACTGATTAGACTTATACCTCCAAAAGGCTTCATCAGTTTCTCGATTGAGGAGCAATTCTATGCTCTTGTTGTCTTGGGGGACCCATTCAGGCGTGATAATCCTAGTGAGAACTGATTTACCTCGAGGGGTTCTAGGTTCCGCACCCATGTTCCCTTGTTCCAAGTCACCTAAGTCCGCTTCTGAAATTACATTTCCAAAGTCATCTGTCCTATCAGGGTGACTAGTGACTACATATATAGTTCCTTCCTTGTCCAGGTATGCACCGTTTTCAAACTTGACAGCTGGGTGCTCTAGTCCAATGGATTGATCAGGGTTTTTAATCTGGACCACAGATCTTCCTAAGCCGTCCTCATAGATGCTAGCACCTAGTCGGTTGGTCCTAAGATATTCCAGCTCTGTTTTGTAAGGGCCTTCTACCCTGTACAAATAAGGCACTCCTGAACTTCCCGTGGGTCTGTCCATGCCTTTGGACATTTCTGACTCACTGGTCTCCGAGCTAGGGTAGTATGAGTGGTGGCTCAACTGCTGGGCCCAAGACCTTGCAGTGTGATTGACACTAGCCTCTGAAGACCTAAGGCTTTGTCTCTCTCTTGCTAGGTGTCGTCCTGATCTAAGGTTCATATGCCTAACTGATTAGCCCAATTTTTTTTCCAGAGTACAACCTCGTTGCCGATCAATTGGTACCAGTCACTTGATTCTTTTTAGTTAATTATTGTGTTTATGGTCTTGTCTGATATCACGTCGTCAGGAACACTTGAATGTTCTTCGTACTTTAGGTTGGTCGTTCCACATTAGATTCTTTTCCTTTAGGTTATCGACAGTACAGTAACTAAGTTTTTAGCTTGAACTTGAGTTTTTGATAGTCTTCAACTTGATAACTGCCTATCGTCGCCCTGGCTTACTCCTATCACTAGTCGTTCTTAGCTTGAGCTAGGAAATGACAAAGGGAGTTGAGAATATTCCAACCTTACTTGTTGATCCCTTGCTTTATGGTGCTCAAGAACCCGGTTCTCAAGCTTGCAAAGAAATCTTGCTTTGTATGCTCCAAGTTGCTCCCAATGGACCTATAAAAGTCCCACGGTTAGCTCGATGCTTATATTCAAAGGACAAAACCAACCACTTTCATTCATGTGACACAAACACACATCTGCATTGTGACTTTTAGGAAAATAATTCTAAAGCCCAAGAGCTCAAAAATTGGATTTCGTATGAAAAAGTTAGGACTGTTCAGGGTTTAGGGAGTTAAATCAGAATTCAACACAAGCTAACAGTCAAACAGGAATACTCGAGTAGCTTGTGGCACGGCCTCGCGATGCAATACTACACCCTAGTGTTTGTCCCACACTCAATCAAAATTTAGACCAATAATTTTGCCTTGAAAATTTGACCTAATTTGCCCTTCTAACGCGTTCGCAAAGTCTGTCGGTCGCGATTGACAGGTCAGTCGCGATCGACGTGTCGATCGCGATTGACAGGTCCGTCGTGGCTGTCAGTCGCGATTGACTGGTCAGTTGCGATTGACACGTGGCCGAAAAGTCAATCAATCGTGGTCAAAGCGTCGTTGACTCTGTCGGTCGCGATTGATGAGTCGATCGCGATTGACAGGTCGGTCGCGAGGGTCTGTCGATCGTGGTCAAACAGTCGTTGACCGTGTCGATTGCGATTGACAGAGCCGTCGTGGTCTGTCCGTCGTGGTCAAACAGTCGTTGACTGTGTCGGTCGCGATTGATGAGTCGATCGTGGTCTGTCTGTCGTGGTCAAATAGTCGTTGACTGTGTCGGTCGCGATTGATGAGTCGATCGCGATTGATGGCTCGATCGCGATTGACACGTGTCACGCGTATGGTCAGTCGGTCGTGGTCAATCGGTCGTTGACTCTGTCGGTCGCGATTGACAGAGCCGTCGTGGGCTGTCGGTCGCGATTGACGTGTCGATCGCGATTGACAGGTCTGTCCGTCGTGGTTTGTCGATCGCGATTGACAGAGCGATCGCGATTGACAGAAATCTGTGGAATGTCAAAAAACTAAACACATTTTTGGGAAGCTCTAGGCCTGTAGGTCATGGATATGCACTTTGTTTAGCAATTAGAGCAATTTTTCTGTCGGTCGCGATTGACAGAGCTCGGCGACACACAGACAGTTACTCAGATTTCCGTACCTGCACAGAGTGCTGGGGATGATGATGCGGCCTGTACCTGCAGAATGCTCACAAAACATGCAAAAAATAGCACATGCAAATTCGCTCTCTCTCTCTCTCTCACAAGTGAAATGAGGGAAATGAGGTGGAGATGGGGATATGGTCAAAAAACTGAAATTTTCGCGATGATGGAGATGGACGTGGGAGATGGTGATGATGATGATGGTGATGAAGATGGTGAAGAAAGTAAAAGAAAATCGATGAGAGTGAAGAAAATACCTACAACTCCAACGCGTCAACTCTACGTCTTACCATCACACGCTCGTCCTCAAAGCTCGATCCCCGGCAACGGCGCCAAAATTTGGTGTAGCTCAATGATGAGTAGCACCTCCTTTAATGTCAATCCGGGAAGACGTGAGGATGGTATGAAGACCTCGAGCAAGTGGCGGCACAAGTGCGTGAGTGAGAAGCACACTAGCATGCACACACATACACACACACGCGCACACACGGCAAGACAAAGAGCGAGAATCAATGGAGCTTTTAGATTACTTTCAAAATGCTCTTACAAGTTCGTTTCAATTACAATCTAACCTAAAAAATGAGCTCTCTAGCTCTTTTTATAGTTTTTGACTAGATTTTGGCCCTGTCCAGACCTAGTGTCCGGCCTAGTTAAAAATTAGGTTCTAGGGCCAATTTGAGGGCTCAAACGGAGTCTAAAAAATACGAAAATTGATATGTAGGTACTTCTAAGGCTCCTCAAGCTCAAGGACTCCTTGGCTTGCACAAAATGGAGCTACAAAAATATGAAATGGTATTTACAATGATTGTTAGTGATAAGAATCACTGTTAAAAGATGTAGATTGGAAAAATTGAAGGGCCTATCTGCCAGATTTGCGTCGACTGCTTTGTCTACTTACTCCTTCACCTTGTTCTGACTCTCTCCGTTGGCTTCCTTGTCTCGTCAATCCTTGGGTTCCCTGGCTTCCTTGTCTAGTCAGTCCTTGGGTTCCCATACTGCTCTCAACAAAAGTGTCCTGAGCTTCTTCCGTTTGTTGGCCTCCCGGGAAGGGTTGTGGGTCGTATTCTTCTTCAAATGTTTGTTCCACAGGAATTTGTACTACTTCTTCGTCAGTGGGAGCCTCTGGAGGGGAAGGGGGTCTCTCATATTGTAGTAGACATGCTTGCAATTCAGTGACCTGTTTCTGGAGATCTTTTAAGGCCTCTGAGTCTGTGAGAAGTGAAGCCGCGGAGGAGGTGGTTTGAGAGGCTGCTGTTGTTTCTTTTTGGTGTTTCTGCTTTAATTGACCCAGTTCTTCTGATAGCTGGTCATGTGTTTCAAGCAACATGGCATAGTCTTCCAATATGATCTTGATATTGCCAGGGGTCACTGCTTGAAACTTGGATGGACTGATGGGTGCCCCAGGTGTGCTTTTGATAGCTGCTTCTAGGTTTTCCTGATTTTGTAATTGCAGGCATCGATTCTCTTCATGAGCGGCAGCAAGATGTCGCTTGAGTAGGGCCATATTTCGTTGAAGCTTTGAATTGCGTTCCAGCTGTGTCCGTAGATGACCTTCTACCACTTGTATTGCTTCTTGATCTGTGTTCTGTAAATGTACCTCCAATATGCTATGAGCCTCTTGGAGAGTTTGGAATTGTGTGTGGAGGCGAGCATTTTCCTCTTCTAATGCAGCAAGGCGGTGTTGTAGTATTTCCGAGTGCTCTTGCAGGCGGTCATTCTGTTGCTGGAGCTGATTGTAATCTGTCCTTAAGTTTGATATACAAGCTAGCATGGTGTCCAATGCATTGCCTATCGATGAGGGGGGGGTGTTTACAATGGAAGATGCATGGGAAGGGAATTGGGGAAGGGGAAGAGTGAATGAGGTGTCTATTGAAGACGTATGTGTGGGTGAAATTGGTGGAGGGGGAATGGGAGGAGGTGGAAGCGTGGGGGGAGGGGGAGGTGCCGTGGGTGGTGAGATGTCCATACTCTCATGAGTGGGTGTGAGTGTGGGGTCTACCATATACATTGGAATGGTAGGTGGTGCGTGTGTGAAAGTGGTGAATAAATGAGAAGTGGGGTTGGGGGCTGAAAATAAAGGGAAAGGATGAGACTTGGGTTGAAAAGTTCTAGCAAGGAAGTTATGGAGGGATTGGAGAAGTGGAGAGATGGAGGTTGGGGGTTGAGGTTGTAGAGTTGAGGAGGGCATGAAGGGTGGTGTGGTAGTAGGGAAACCCATGAATATGGATCGGGGGTCAGGATGACCTATGGCTGAGGGCATTGGGGATGGTTGTCCTAGGGCAGGCTCTAAGAGCGATTCGGTGGATTGTGTAGTGATGGGGGTTGCTTCATAGATTGGGTTATCAGAGGTGGAGAATAGGGTTGAACTAGAGATGGGAGTACGGAAGATGAAGGTGTGTTCGGTGGGTTGAGTGGTCGAGGTGATTTCCACGGTTTCTGTTCTAGGAGGCAATGGTGGGGGTGTGGGTGGTAGTGGCTCGGTGGATTCCTCATGGGTGACTGGGTGCTCTTGGCTAGCAGTTTCTGTTGCTTGGGAGGTTGTCCCGATGGGTTCAGATGTACTAATTGGCCCTTCTGCCGTTGTAATGGGGATCTGGATATTCTTACCAAACCATGGTCGTGTCTAGAATCTTCGTGGATCATATTGAACTGGAGACCTCCTAATGGCAGTCCGCACTGCTTCTACTACCCCATATGTTTCTGCCATCAATAAGAGACCTTCACTATATTCTGAGTCAACTCCTGCTTCTTCCAACAGCTGAGTCATGAGTACTCTACTGCTCTGTTCGGTGAGAAGTTGTTGCGATCGCACTCGTTCCATGATTTGATACAGCCTTCGGAGTTCTGCTGTATAGGCAGGGGCTTCAGTGGTCTCCTCTTCATATGCTCCCTCTTCTTCTGGGTGCCCTTGTTGTTGACCTTGCTGAGCCTCACTCCAATGTACATGGTGGCCGTCTGTAGATTTTCTTCTTCTTTGTGAAGATGTGCCTTGTTCTTCTGCGTCTGAATAAAACTCTACATCAGAGAGTTGTGTACTTTGTAAGAATGCTTCGAAGTCCTGGGGATCCATTCCTTCAACATCTCCAGTTGTAGCAAATTCAAATTCAGGTGGAGCAGGAGGAGCTGAAGGGGTAGCTTGTGTCGTAGTTTCAGATCCGGACCTGGGTATCCTAATGGTAAAGGGAGGTACAGTGGCCTCCCTTCGTGGCGATACTTCAGGAGTAGTCAGAACTTCCCTTGTCTGGACACAAGGGATGGCACCCCTCATGCGCTTGGATTGATGTGTGGACGTCTTGAGCTTCTTGAACATTTGTAATTGTGCCCAAGTTAAGGCACGTTCAATGGGAACATCGTATGCTAGGCACCGATAAATAATGCGTGTGATTGCACAGCAACCGTTCACCACTAATTTCCTAGAAGACCTTTTATTTGCTTCATACAATTGATCTATAATCCATACAGGCAGCTTAATTGGTAACGCACCTGTCTCCGCTAAGTAGAGAGCGAACCAGATTCTTTTGTGTGGTTGTGTGAAGCGGTCTTGGCCGGGGAAAGCAAAATGTTGCATGCACATACGGAGAGGGATGGACACGTTTGGTGTGAGTGCTGCCATGTCTTTAAGCTTCAGTAGTTTCCTATCCTTCATGTTAGTAGGAATGAGAGCATCCTTCTCAGAAGGTACATGTGTGCCATGCATATTCAAAGCAGAGCTCACCAACTCCAAGGTAAGTTCAAACCTCTTTAACTCATTGTTGCCCAGCAAGGAAGGAAGAACAAATGATCCTGGTTTGTCCTTTTCTTCATTAGCTTGTAATGTGGAGACCAAATAATAGCATCGGAGGAGATCCGGTTTAGGTAGTGGTGCTTCAAAGTATTCTGCTAGCCCTACACGTTGCCATATGGTCTGGAGATCCTCTATATTTTGTAGAGTCTCAAACTCCTTGGAGAAAAATTGGAATCGAACCCATGATCTGTCATACTCGCACTTAGACTCCCATATATACTTGGCCTCTCCTAATGGACCTGGCATGCCATTGAACCAATGAGAATTGGCATGGACTCTTTTGGTGATCCCTGTGGGTGGATCCGGTACCGGAATCTGCTGAAGGTGTTGCGGCTCCACAGGTCGTTCAGTTGGTGGCACATCCACAGGTAGACTATCCACATCGATTCCTGCAGTAAGTATTCCTACTTGTGAGCTCGGACCTGTCGCTTCTGCCATGTTACTTCTTGCCTCCTGATTCTGTGAGAATATAAAAACATGTGTTAACATTGTAAAGGACAAGTTAGAACCGTTTTTGTCCCCATTACAACATTAACATGAGGTTCGGGAGAGATTAGTAGGTGAATAAGTGCTCGGTGCTTGTGGGTGTAGTTAGGAATTGGGTGGACCTAAGAACTAAGTGGAATGATGTAGTGTGAGAGTGACGTAGTTAGTAGGTGGACATGGATTTACAACTGGGGTCTGGGGGTTTATTACAAGTTTTAGGTTGCCAAATGCAGTGGATGGGCTTTGTTCTTGATTTTGTAGAGACACTGAAGAGTTTGATAGGGGTCTCTGCTTGAAGATGAGGCTTTTTAGGGACCCATTTACAAGTGATTCTACTAGTGCTCATGGAAGAATATGTGTCCGTGCGTGATGTGTAAGACTGGGCCTCAGATGTTCGAGTGAGTGAAACATGTTGTAACGGTTGTGGCCTTGGTGTAGCTATTTGAGCCCGCAAGCAAGCCTTAGGCACCCAGATTTGTCGTGATTGTGGGTTGGCCTTCATTGACTTCTTGGGTACCCAAATAGACTTCACATTCACAGAAGGGTTAATGAAGGACTTCTTATTAGTGTCGTGTTGTTGACTACTAATAAGATGTTTTGGCCGCGGGGTCGGCCTGGTCTAGACAGGGTATTCACCTTTTCGCCTCCATACTTGTTTCCATGGCCGAAACAATCTGCTTTGCTCCTTTTTTTGGCCTCCAGTATAGGTAGTGTTTTGCTTCTTCTGTATTTGATTTGCCGTTGGTTGTTGCAACCTTCTGGTCTTTGGAAAAGAAGGGAGTTCCGTCCTCTCCCTGGCTCCGTTGTTGAGAGAAGCCTCTTTCTGCATCATACAGTTTTGGACAAAAATAGCATTGTCAACTTCATGTGCGCCCCTGGAAGGACCAGGAGTGTGTGCCTTGCCTAGTTCCTTGAGTGCCTCATTTTCCAATTCAACTGTAATTCGGCTATGATCTACCCATACCTGAAGAAGTCCACTTCTTAGGTTGAGGTTGACTGCATGATCATAGATCCAGTCCTGACCCAAGACAAGAGGCTCCGTGAGGTCCTCATCTTGACACACTAGTACTTTGACTGTCATCACTTCGTCTTGAATGGAGATGGGAAGATCCACCTCGCCCATGCAAGGGGTTTCCACACCTCCCAATCCTATGAGATATGCTTCTATAGGATTGATAGTTAATTTCAATTCTTGGCAGTAAGACAATTTGACAGCACTAGTGGATGCACCTGAGTCAATCAAAGCTCTTATAGTCTTTGGGCCCTTTCCTTGTCCTACTTCTAGGGTTACAAAAGGTCGTCAATCGATTATTCTATGGGAACGTCCACTTGAAGTCTCGCACATGGCCATAGGATAGCCTACAGATTCTTGAGTGTCAAGCATAGGCGGGTCTCTGCCTTGTCTCCTCAATTTCATTCGTCGGATGCGTTCTAAAGCTTTTGCCTGTGCTTCTTCTCTAATTCGTTTCTCTTCTTCTTTACGTTTCTTGGCAGTATTGAGTCGATTTAGCATCTCTTCAGTGAGGGGTTCTTGATATAACTTGACTCTGCATCCACTGGTGTAACTTGGTAGAATATCACCCTCTAGAGTGGCTAGTTGAACTGCGCCGCTTGTGGAGATTCTATTGATAATCATTGGCCCGTAACCTCTCTTCTCTAACTTCCGTGCATGTTGCTTCAAGGTGTAGACTAGGACTAGGTCTCCTGCTTTCAAACCCTTATCCTTCACGTGTGCATCGAAGTATGCCTTTTGCCTCTTCTTGGCTGCATAAATTCCTGCTGCAGCCCTCAATCATGTTTCACCTAATTGTTCAAGATCGAAGACTCTAGAGGACAACTCGTGGCCTGTCCAGTCATGCTCGTGTGCTACTTTCAACGTAGGTATCAGAAAGTCTAGTGGTAGCACTGCATTTTGGCCGAACACCATCTGAAAGGGTGTGGCTTGGAGTACCGTTTTATAGGCTACTCGATATGCCCAAACAGCATGGTGTAGCTGTTTGTCCCAATCAGAGCGTTTATTGTTCACTAGTTTAGTCAGCACATTGCATAAGATCTTATTAGTGCTCTCCGCCTGGCCATTAGCTTGTGGATGATAGGGGGCCGATTTCTTATGTATCACCAAGAAATCTTGGAGAAGGTTTTCAATGACTTCATTCAAGAAGTGTGTGCCTCTATCACTCACCAACTCTATTGGCAATCCGTACCTCGTGAATACATTTTCAAATAAGAACTTTGTTGTTGTTTGAGCATCATTTTTTGTAGTAGCTTTCACTTCTACCCACTTGGTTAGATAGTCTGTGGCCACAATGATATACTCAGCATGTGAACCCTTAGCTGGGGGATTAATAGGACCAACAAAGTCTATTCCCCATTTAGAGAACGCACGTCCGCCCATCATAGGCTTCAGTGGCATCTCATCTTTGCGTATAGGGTACTGAGTTCTCTGACAAACATCAGACCGTTTCACATAGGTATGTGCATCCATGTGAAGGGTTGGCCACCAAAAGCCCGCAATTAGTATTGCCTTGATTACCCTATCTGGTCCAAAGTGTCCCCCTGCTACACCTTGGTGAGCAGTATCCAAGATTTTGAGATAGTCACTCTCATGGACACATAGTCTCAGGTAACCATCTTTACCACGCTTGTATAGATTATCACCAATGAGTGAATAATCCTGGGCTTCTTGTTCTAAACTCCTTTGCCTAGCCAGAGTCATGTCTGGAGGAAATGTTTTCGTCCTTAAGAAGGATACTAGTGGTTCACTCCAATCTGGCACAATGGACACTTGATAAAGAGTGGCATGTTCCACAGGTGGTTTAGTGCAGCAGATTGGGCATTTTGAACATCAGCTTCCATCGTCGGCCAATGCACTCCGAGTCTCCTTAGTGTCTGTAGGGTTCGTTGCCTTGAGTAGTGTTGCTCTAATGCACCTACGTGTGCTAATTTCAACCATTTAGCGTACTCGTCCTCTTCTACACAACACGTCAAGATCCCTTGATCCGTGTGCTTGTACATACTTCCTGCCATGATGTGATACTTTTGGGCTTTTACTACCTCTCTATCTTGAGTGTTTATTATTGGGTGGTTAGGCCCGTATGTCAATACTGGCACTAATGGCTTAGCCCACTGAGGTATTACCTCCAAATTAAACAAGTAAGCATCGGGAAGATCATCCAATACTCCTTGTGGGGCCTCTCCTGATGTGAGCCTAGAGAGATGATCTGCTCTCAAGTGAGTCTTCCCTTTCCTTACCACTACCTCAAAGTCATATTCCATTAGTAAGAGAAACCATCTTACCAATCTACCTGTGTTGCATGGCTTGTTTACCAAGTATAGTAGAGCTTGATGATCAGTAAAAAATTTAAACTTATTTGCAAGCAAATAATGTCTAAACTTTTTAACCGCATACACCATGCCCAACCCCTCTCGTTCGGTAGTGGTATAGTTTCGCTCAGCTGCATTCAACTGTCTACTCGCATAGGCAATGGGAAGATCCATATTACCCTCACTGGTAGGTTGTGCTAGTACACACCCAATAGCATAATTGGATGCATCAACATGAACATGAAAAGGCTTATTCCAATCTGGTGTGGTCAAGATTGGTGCCGAACATAATCGCCGTTTAAGCTCGTTGAAGGAATGCTCACATTCATCAGTCCACTCGAAGTTAGTCAACAGTCCATACAGAGGCTTTGCTATGATGGCATACATGTGTATTAAACGTCGGTAATAACCACAATGCCCCATGAAAGCTTGTACTTCCTTGACATTCTTTGGCCTAGGTAATTCGGCTATAGCTCTTACTTTCTCTTCATCCGTAGATATGCCATTCTTTGACACTATGTGTCCTAGAATTTTGCCTTGCTTGACCATGAAAACACACTTTTCTGGGTTCAGGCAGACTTGATATTCTCTACATTTGTCAAAGATTTGCCTGAGTTCAGGTATATGTGTTTGTCTAATGTTGGAATGAGCACATAGATCATCAACATAGACTTCCAAATTCTTTCTCAGGAACTCTTTAAACACATGGCACATCAATCTCTGAAAGGTAGCAGGTGCATTAGTAAGCCCGAATGGCATTACTCTAAAGGCAAATATGCCCCACTCAGTGGCAAAAGCCATCTTATGCTGGTCTTCTGGAGCTATGGCTACTTGATTGTAGCCCGAAAATCCATCAACGAAGCTGTACACTTCCTTGCCTGCTACCCTTTCTAAGAGATGTTCTGTGATAGGAAGCGGATAGTTATCTCGAATTGTGGCTGCATTGACCTTCTTCAAGTTAATGCATACACGCAACTTCCCATTTTTCTTGGGCACCACTACAATGGGGGATACCCACTCAGTGTGCTCAACTTCGTAGATAAATCCAGCTTCAACCAGTCTATCTATCTCCTCCTTGATCTTAGCAGCGTAATTATCGTTATATGTATAAGGCTTTTGCTTAGATGGTTTAGCATCTGAGGTCATGGGGATAGTGTGTGAGCATATGTCTGGATCAACACCCTTCAAATCCTTGACACTCCAAGCGAATACATCTCTGTATTCTCTTAGCAAGGCTATTAGCTCTTGTTCTTCCTCTTCTGTCAGGTCATGGCCTATATACGTGCATCTCTCTTCTCCTTCTTCCACGGCTACTACTATTTTCTTGGTGGTCTCTTTGTTATCATAGGCCTCCCCTGATTGCGCCTCTCGTTTAGGCATTCTGACCATGACTCTCCTTTCATCTATCTCATACTTCTTAAAATTTTTCGGGACCTCAAACAAAGATTCTTCGTCTTCTGGTGTGACTTCTTTCTTCTTCCTTTTCTTTCCTTCTTCCTTAGGGTTTACATGTGTGGCTAGCCTTACATCGTTTGTAAGCTCTCCGTGCCTCTGGGGTTGAAACTCCACTTCATAGAAGTATTCTTCATCTGATGCAAAAGGTGGGTCCATAATAATTGACTCTAGATCGGAGTCACTCGCATCCTCAAATGCATCAGGGCTAGGTTCGCACTCTTCTAGAACTGCCTCTCCCATGATGGGCTCTATGGAGAAGACTGAAATGTCATAGCCATCCTCATCACAGTGGGGTGTCCATTGTTCTTCATTGATGGCTACATCCATTGTTGCTAGAATTTCTGCCCAGCCGTGGGGTTCAAATTCTTCGTCAGGAAAAACTACAGGTGCATAGGCTGGGTCTTGAATTGATCTATGTGTTTCTTTTGCACCTATCTCTCTGGCTTTTTCTCTCTTCTCTTCTTCGACTGCTACTTTGCACATCCATAAGTGGGTGTCTTCATGCATCCATGAGGATCCTGATCCTAGGGAATGCACCGATTCCGTATCATCTTTGGCTCTATGGATGGGGTTCCATTGGATGGGAGGGACATCTCTATGAGAGTAATCCTTGAGATTGACTTTGGTTGTAACACCTAAGTGCTGCAAATACAAGGAATTGGTTCCCCAATCCTGTACCACTTGCAACTGCCGCATAAATGGTCTTCCCAAAATCATCTCATAGGCTTGATTTTTGCTAAAGTCACAGATAGCAAAGGTGTGCTCAAACTCTACACCACAAGTAGTGAGAGTTATCCCCTCTAGTAGTCCTAAGGGTCTTTCTATGTGTCCGTCAGCCATCTGCAATTTCATTCTCGTTGGCCTGAGAGCTGGCTTGCCCCATCGTTTCCATAAGGAAGTGGTAACAATTGCAACTCCTGCACCTGAGTCCAAAATGGCCTTGGTTGTGTAGCCCTGATGAGTGATGGGGAGATAGGTGTTTCCTTCTTCTCCCTCGGTCATGTCTCCTATCTTGTCCAATGGTATTTCTGGCACTGTTCTTTGAGATCCTACCTGGGAATGTGGTTTTGCTACTTCGGGCACTTCATTGGCTACATGTTTCCACACTTCTGGTCTAACCTTGAGCAGCTCTTCCAAAGTGAGATTGCACTGCACTTTTTGGTGTTCTTCACTACCTCCGTGTTCCTAGGTATGACTGAATCTTCATTTCTTACCATGACTGTAGGTGCTCTCATACAAGTGGACTTTGCTTCCCATGGGCCTGTGAAATGGGGTAGTTCCTGTAAAGAATTAGACTCGAAGTCTAATCTTTCTTGACATTGGGCACTCTCCTTCTCTCCATAAATGGAAGGAAGGTCTTGTGGGAATTGATCGTGTGTGTCATCCACCAGTTCAATGGGAGGAGGAACTTCACTCTCTTTAGCCCATTTGTCTTCTTGAATCTCTCGCAAGAATTCTGGTGTGTATTGATTCATAGAAGAAGAGGTGTCTGGTTCCGTGGAGTTAGGCACATAAGCTTCCTTGGGAGGAATGCTTATTCTATCACTTGCCCTCTCCTTAGCCTGGGAGGTGGCTCCTTTTCCAAACTTTGCAAGTAACCCCTCCAATCTATCCAATAGACCATCAAAGTGCAATGGTGTTCTGATGGGGTTCGAGCCATTGAATAAACGACTGGCTTCAAACATGGCTTGCGCCAATTCGACCATTTTAGCACAAAGCTTTGTTCGCTCTATCTCCAGATCGGCTCTAGGGTAACATTTCTCATGATCTGTTACATTGGGCCCTTCTTGGATTCTGGCCTGATATGCTTTAAGCATCATGTCTAGATCTTCAGGAGTGGGATCGGCTAAGACTGATCCTACTCGGGGTGGTGGGTGGGTTACGTGTGGTGGATTGGTGGGTGGAGGAATGGAGGGTGAAGGGGACGGTAGTGGCGGGGATGTGTGAGAGTGCGTTTGAGATGTGATTTCTATGATTTTGGCTTTGGTTTCTCGTAGGCTTTCCTCAAGTTCGCTCATCTTTCGTGCCCATTTCCTTTTCATACGTTCACGGCTATCTCTCCAAGCTCTTGTCCTCTTCTTATTCTGGCTCTCATTCTCACAAACCTCCGCATTCTTTTCCTGACCTAAGTCTTGGTTTTGCTTAAGTGTCTGGGCTCTCGTGATGACTTGTACTGGGGCAGTGGAAGTCACACTTCCTGCGGAGTCTACCACCAAGCCAATCACATTGATAGGAGTGATTTTTGGCATATTATTAGGATTCTTTGGGCAGTCCCGTAAGAGATGCTCTTTCCCACACTCCTGGCAATAGCCCTGGATTGTCACTGACTGGGGTTGTGTCGGTGGAGGCAAGGGACAATCACGAATGAGATGATCTCCCTGACATCTATAGCATGGCCCTCTAGGAAATGGAGGTCTTACCTGCCTAGGTTGAGGTCTAGGGTTGGGGTTCGCGTACATGACATTTGCATACTCTGTCTCCCAATTAGGTTCACTCGGTTCCTCACTGTAGTAAGACTCACCATGTTCAGGAGACTGCATGTAGTAAGCCTGGGGACTATCAACATGTGTAGAATCAAAGCTATGGTCACTCAGATCACTTTCTGAGATTAATGGTGTTACTGGGACTATCGCTCTATTCAGGTTTTCTTCTGCAGCAGCATACTTGACCGGAATCACATTAGTAGGAGCAGGTGGTTGTTGTGCTAGCACTGGCTGTGGTCTCAGTTGGGCCTGATATTGCGGCTGGTAATTTTGCTGAGGCCTAGTATATGGTTGTGGTGGGTATTGACTCTGGTATCTGCCTTGTTGAGGGTATGGCTGAGGGTAGGTTTGCCTGACCGCTTGCTTATTGTATGGGCAGTCTTGTGTTGTGTGATTTGTGTATCTTCGTTCTATGGTGCAAAACTGGCTACTAGGGTTTACTTGGGGTTGAGCCATAATGGGACATACATTTTCCATATGGTCGCCCCCACAAGTATAGCATCTTTTCACAGGGGCAAACCTTGGGATTTGTTTGCTAGTGACACCTAATTTCTGAGCTACTTTCTCTGCAAGTTCCTCAATTGATGTGGATTGCGTGGACGAGAGGCTAGAGGCACTATCTGAATCTTTGTATATCTTGGAAAGCTCTAACTCCTCCCCTAGGTTGTCCTCAATGTCAATGCACATGCGTACACACTCTTCTATGGTCCTAGGGTCTTTCAAGTACACATAAGATCTCAATTTGGTACTTAGCAATCCATCCAGGAATAAAGCCACTTGCTTAGCGGGCGTGGGTAACTCAGGACCAGGACATCGCTCAAGATATTGCCTAAATCTTCTTCTTGCAAGTCTCACAGTCTCTTGAGGGGTCTGCTTGAAGCTGTATATCAATGAGGAAGTATTATGCCTTATTCCACTTTTAGAGAATTCGATAATGAATGCCTCTAAAAGCTGATCTATGCTCCTGAACTGCCTCTCGTTTAGTGGCTGAAACCAAGTCAGGGCGGTGTTCCTAAGGGTCAAACCAAAGGCATTGTATTGCGTGAACAGGTCTTCAACTTGTTCAGCCCTCAAGACTTGCTTAAACTAAGCTACATGATCGTAGGGGTCTCCAGTGCCATCGAAGCAGTTTTTCATGGACTTAACTAGCTGGGTCGGTCTCAAGGTCCTCGTGTGCTCTCTCGGTCTTGGCAAAGGGAAATCATCGGCATTTCTTCGGTTCCCTGGGGCTCTATGTCCCTCAGTTTCCCCTCTATTCGTTTCTGTTCTTGTTCTTTCTCTTCCCCAAGAGTTGGCAAAGCTTACCTCAGGTCTCTCTCGACTCCTTTCTCTTTGAGTCCCATGAGCTTGAGATGTTCCAGCTCCTTGGCGACCAAAGGACACATTCGATCTTGGTTGGGGGAAAATAAATTCCCCTTTCCAAGTGTAAGCATGCCTATCATTTTCTGTAACCCCAAAGATCCTCTCTGAAGAGTGATCTAAGTAGGTCACTCTTCCTGGAATATCAGGATCTTTGAACTCATATATCATGATTGTTCCTACCTCACTCGGCTGACTAGGTCTATATCTCCAAAAGGCTTCATCCGTCTCTCGGTTCAAGAGGAGATCTATGCTCTTATTATCTTGGGGAATCCACTCTGGTGTGATAATCCTCGTGAGAACAGATTTGCCTCGGGGGGTTCTAGGTTCTTCGCCCATGTTTCCTTGCTCTAGGTCACCTAAGTCCGTTTCCGGGACCACATTCCCAAATTCATCTGTCCTTTTGGGATGACTGGTGACTACATATATTGTCCCTTCCTTGTCCAAGTATGCTCCATTTTCAAACTTGACAGCTGGGCGCTCTAGTCCAATGGATTGGTCATGGTTTTTAATTTGGACCACAGATCTTCCTAGGCCGTCCTCATAGATGCTAGCACCTAATCGGTTGGTCCTAAGGTACTCGAGTTGCATCTTGTAAGGGCCTTCCACCCTATGTAAATATGGCACCCCAGAGCTTCCTATTGGTCTCTCCATACCGTGGGACATCTCAGACTCACTAGTCTCAGAACTAGGGTAATACGAATGATGGCTCAACTGCTGGGCCCAAGACCTAGCAGTATGATTGACACTAGCCTCTGAAGATCTAAGACTTTGTCTGTCTCTCCCTAGGTGTCTACCTGACCTAAGGTTCATATGCCCTTTGTACGTTGTTGATTCTTTGGTACCAAACACTTGTTCCTTTTAAGTTCCTTTGGATGTGTTTTCTTGTTTTTAATTAAGCGTCGTCAGGAGCACTTTAGTGTGTCGTACTTGATGTTCTGTGTCCGCTTAGTTTAAGTTCTTTTCCTTTAATTTCCCCTTGACTGCAATTTAGCCTATCCTTGCACTTGAGAAATTAAAGACTCTTCAAACTTGGGTGTTCCTATCGTACCCCTAGTCAATCAGGACAACTACTCGCACTTAGCCTATGCTAAGAATGGACTAAGGGGGTTAAGAGATGTTCCAACCTCAAGTCGCTCCTTCTGGTGATGCTTGTCTACCCAGGAAGCACGTTCCCAAGCTTGTTTGCTTTGGCACTTACTTTGCTTTCTCCAAAATTTCTCGATGATCCCCTTAATTTTTGCCAAAAATGTCTGTCTATCGCGATAGACGGTGTCTGTCGCGGAATTTGGTCTGTCGCGATAGACGGTGTCTGTCGCGGAATTTGGTCTGTCGCGATAGACGGGGTCTGTCGCGGAATTTGGTCTGTCGTGGAATTTGGTCTGTCGCGATAGAGTGGTCTGTCGCGATAGACGGTGTCTGTTGCAATAGACTGAAAAAACACAAATTTTTAAGAAACTTCTAGTGATTTGGAGTGCTCTAATGGTGTAGGTTACCGTGCCAAACACGCATTCACAAAATATCAACTTTTTCTGTCTGTCGCGACAGACAAAAGTCGTCGTCCCGAGACCTGTGCAGAGTCTGTCGTACCTGCACAAGCTGCTGGAGAAGGTGGTACAGCTAGTTCCTGCAGCAAGAGCTCAAAAAACACACAAAAACAGATAGCACACAAGCTCTCTCTCACTCTCTCTCACAAATGAAATGAGGAAAATGAGGTGGGGAGTGGATATGACCAAAAAACTGAAATTTTTGTGGAGATGGAGATGGAGGTGGGAGATGGTGAGGATGATGATGGTGATGATGGTGATGCGAAAAATAAGAAAAAATGAAAAAAAATAAGGAAAAGAAAGGATATTACCTATAACTCCAATGTCTCAACTCGACGTCTTACCATCACACGCTCGTCCTCGAAGCTCTCTCCCCGGCAACGACGCCAAATTTGGTGTCACTCTAGCATAATGGTGAGTACCAACGTGAGAAGATTCACCTCATAATTGTCAATCCGTGGAGACGTGAGGACTAGTATGAAGACTATGAGCAGGTGAAGGCACAAGTGTGTGAGTGAGAAGCACACAAGCATGCACACACATACACACACACGCGCACACAAGGCAAGAACAAGGAGAGGAACAATGGAGTTCTTTGCATTAGTCAAAAAGTCTCTTACATAAGCTCAATTCACAAACAATCTAACCCCAAAAATGAGCTCTCTAGCTCTTTTTATAGTTTTCTCACTAGCTTTGGCCTTGTCCAGACCTAGTGTCCGGCCTAGTTAAAAATTAGGTTCTAGAGCCTATTTGAGGGCTCAAACGAAGTCTAAAAATTATGAAAATTGATATGTAGCTAATTCTAATACTCCTCAAGCTCGAGGACTCCTCGGCTTGAACAAAATGGAGTCTATTCTACCAAAAACGGAATTTACAATGTGTGTGTAGTGATTAAAATCACTTGAGTTGTGAATGGTCCTTGGAAAAAATGATTAGGCCTTGTTGCCGTATTGTGCATGACTGCTCCATTGTGCTAGTATGCTCTTCATCTGACTTGTATGCCAACACTCAGCCTCTGTGGATGATAAAGCAACTGTGTGTTGCTTCTTTGAACACCAAGAAATTAACTTATCTCCCACATAACACAAGTATCCATAAGTTGATCTCCTATCATCAGGATTACCTGCCCAATCTGCATCACTATATATCTTGATGTTTGTATCTGATGTAAAAACATAATACAAACCCTCTTTGAGTGTACCCTTAATGTACCTCAACACTCTTTGACCTGCAATCCAATGTTCTTTCCTAGGACAATGCATGAATTGAGACAATACTCTCACTACATATGATAAGTCAGGCCTAGTTAGTGTAGCATAGATCAGACTACCAACCAAACTTTGATATAGCTTCATGTCCTTGAACTCTTCTCCTCCATATCTTCTCAATTTGTGATTCACCTCCATTGGAGTAGGTGCTACCCTGCAATCATTCATGTTAAACTTGATCAACAAGTTCTTCAAATACCTTTCTTGAGGTACATACACTCCATGTTGAGTGTATGAGATCCCCATGCCCAAGAAATATGTCAAGTCTCCCAAATCATTGATCTTGAATTCTTTCTCCATTTCCTACTTTAGGCTTTGAATGCCTTTCTCATCTGTACCTGTAAGAATTATATCATCAACATATGTGCACATGTAAATGAACCCATCATCACTTGCTTTAACAAGCAAGCTACTATCTGCTTTAGATACTTGGAATCCAAGTCCTTTCAAGAACTTCACAAGTCTATAATTCCATGCCCTTGGGGCCTGCTTCAAACCATGCAAAGCTCGAGCAAAACCATTCACAACAAGTCTAGCTTTATACCTGGACACACTTCCATCTGCAAACCTCTTTGTCTTGTAGACCCATTTACATCCAATGATCTTTTGACTATTTGGTTTAGGAACCAAATCCCAAGTCTCATTCTCCATCAATGCATCATACTCTTCCTGCATAGCTTTCTCCCAATTTCCCTTACCTTTTGCCTCTTCATATGTAGAAGGGTCTTCATCTACCTTTACCATATAAGCATAATCTTTGGTAGCCAAAAAAGAAGTGTCATAGCTATACCTTGTAGGTTTCCATTTGTGCCTTGTTGACCTTCTGAGTTCTCCACTTCTTGAAGTTTCTAGTTCATCACATTCTAGATCAAACCTTGGCACTTCTTCAACTTCAACTTGTACTTCATTGTTCTTCTCTTCATCAAATATCTGAACATTTGATTTACCTTTCTTTTGATCCACAATTTCTTCATCACCTGCATAAATATTGATTGTACCTGCATACCAAGTACCTTGCTCATCAAATGTAACATCCTTAGATACAAGGAATTGTTTTGTGGATGGACTCCACAACCTATATCCCATCTGCTTATCATCTTATCCAATAAACACATATTTTTTTTGCTTTAGGCTCCAATTTATGCCTCAATTGTGATGGCACATATGCATATGCCAAACATCCAAATACTTTGCAATGATCTAGAGTAGATCTCTTACCCCACCATGCCTCATATGGTGTCATACCCTACAAAGCTTTACATGGTAACCTATTGACCAAATAAGTAGCTATGTTTACAGCCTCAACCCACAAATAATTAGGGTAATTTTTCTCCTTCGTCATTGACCTTGCAAACTCAACAAGAGTTCTATTTCTTCTCTCTGCTACCCCATTTTGTTGAGGAGAGTACCTGCAAGTAACCTCTCTCTTTATACCTGCATTCCACAAATAATCATTGAACTCATTAGAGAAATACTCTCCCCCTCCATCTGACCTTAGTCTCTTCAACTTATGACTTGTAATTCTCTCTGCATACACATGATAATGTTTGAATGTATTGAATACCTCTAACTTATCTTTGATCACATAGATAGTGATCCATCTGGTAGCATCATCAACATAAATCACATAATACCTTGAGCCATTGATACTAAAATCCTTTTATGGTCCCCACACATCTATGTGTACCAATTCAAGCTTCTCTGAATACATAAACCCATGCTTGGAATAAGATTGCTTATGAGCCTTACCTAATTGACATGCCTCACATCTGTATGTCATATGTTGACCTGCAATATTAGGCAATCCAAGCACTGAACCATTATTACTCATATCTTTGATACCTCTTTCATTGAAATGTCCAAGCCTCTTGTGCCAAAGATCTAAATCAGAGATGTTATGTCCTCCATAAGTGAACAAGGCATGACCAACATTACCTTGGATCTTCAATGTGAACAATCTTCCTTCTTTCTTCCCTGAAACAATTTGTTTATACCCATTGCTAGGGTCTTCCACAAACACTCCTTCATTAGGGAACCTAACTTCATAACCTTTTTCAACAATTTGTCCTACACTTATCAAATTCTTAGGAATTTTAGGAACATACAAAACCTTACTCAAGAGAGTACTACCATCCTTGGCCTTCACTGATCCAATTGACTTCACATTGTGCTTTGTATTTTCACCTGTTTGAACTACATGATTAGTTACCTTATTTTCCAAATCAGTCATCAATGCTATGTTACCACTCAGGTGATTGCTACACCCTGAGTCAATGTAGAATTCTCTTTGGTCTTCACTTTGCCTTTCACAAGTTGCATTCATTATCAATGTTGAATCCTCCTTCTGATCTAAAGCATAATTGTGATAGGTATTGTTGTATTGTTGACTTTGGAATCCTCTACCTGCATTTCTTCCAAAGTAACCCCTACTACCTCTACCTCTAAAATTACCTCTTTGATTTCTGCCACCTCTTCCTCTTGAAATAAAGTTCTGATTATATCCACCATTACTTTGAGTATTATGCCAACAATCATTAGCTAAGTGATTTGTCTTACCACAAATCCAGCAAGCCTTGACTCCATCTTTATTACTCCTACCTCTTCCTCTACCTTTGCCACCTCCTCTTCCTCTTAGGAAGTTAGCTTGGCTAGTTGTACCTTCATCCTCATTTGCTTGTTGCTTTCCTTTGATATTCTTCTTCTTATCCTTTGAATACATTGCATGACCTGTACTCTTGTCACCTTCACCTTTGACATCCTGCTCAAAGGTTAACATATGTCCTAGCAACTGATTTAAGTTAGGAGTAAAATGATCAAGTGATAATTCAGTAGACAAAATGAATGGCTTCCATTTTTCATCACCTCTCAAACCTATGAGGATTTGCCTTACCAATTTATCCTCCTCAATGTCTTCATCAATTGCTCCTAATGCATATGCAATGTCCTTCATCCTTGTTACATAGTCTGAGATAGATTGAGAGGCCTTCTTCTTGAAAGTGGTAAATTTTGCCCACAAGGATGCCTTCCTTGACTTTGTGGTGTTTTGAAAATGCTCCTCCAAAGCATTCCATATATCACTTGCACTTTCAAGACCTCTAATGTGAGGTAGCAAGTAGTCATTGACTGCCATATAGATAATGCTCCTAGCTTGAGCATCTTTCTTCATCCAATTCTTCAATTTTGATAATTCCCCTATTTGGAACACTAGGATCTCTGAACTGAGTTTTTTCTTCTTCACCTGTAATATAAGCTATCAAGTCTTTGCTCATAAGATGAGCTTCCATCCTCATTGACCATGTTGGATAGTTCTCTCTATCCAACTTCTCTATCTGAAGAGAATCTCCCATCCTTTCTTCACCTGTATATTGAGTTCTTCAAATTTTATGAGTAATAGATGTACCTTTACTTCGAATAATGTTCCTTTTGTCTTCCTTGATGTTGTATTACCTCCTTCTCAAGCTTTGCCCTCAAGCTATCATCTTCTGAACCTTCAGATGTTGAATTCTTTATGACTGCAGCGATCGAGATCCTCCTTTCTTCAATTCTGATGCTTCTTGCTCTGATACCACTGATGGAGAGTTTTAATCTCCAAAAGAACAAGCTACTCTTGAAGTTAGAGCACCTCTATATCAAGAGTAACTCAAACCATTCATCAATTTAAAGGATCAATGATCAATTGTCAAAATTTTGATCAAACTGTGAAGAAGATGACTACACAGAAAGTCTGCTCCACATAACTCTCTCATTGACTTATCAAATGTGTAAAGTTTTCTAAAAAACTTTGCATAAGGTGTTGACTATAGTTTGCGCACCTCCTCGAAGTTAAATCGCTTCAAAAGATTCAGTAGATCTTGAGAAATGAACTTAACAAGTCACCTATGTCTAAAACTGTTCTTCTGAGAAGTCGGTTCAGACACCTATAACTTTTAACACTTGGCTCTCTCAATCTAGAACCCTTTTATGCAAATGCTTTTAGCCACAAGTAGCTTGCCTTCCAACTTAAAGATTGAGTGCTTGCTTGCTCAAAACTTTACACTGTGGAAGGAGAATTGACCAAAACATTAACATCAAATTTTGCGTCTATTTCAGGAAACAATGAACACTTCTTCACATATGAATGTTCCTACTCATAATTCTCACAGCCTGTTTACAGTTAGGCTCTCAAACTTTAACCATAGACTCATTAACTATGGACTTAGACATCTAGAAGGAGAATGCACAAAAAGATTGGGCGCAACATTTTTCATTTCTGAGAAATTTTACATCTGAGTAATGAGAGAGATTCTATTCACTTCTAAAAGGTCTAATGACATCTAATTCTCCTCAAAACTTATTCTAACACATTCTCTCTTCTTTGCCCCGACATTTTCTTTGTATCTATAGGCAAATATTTACAAGCTCATGACCATACAAAAGTATGTGATGAACTGACTCTAAAATAATGTACATATGTACACACATCTTTATCTCCTGGATATCCACTTCCTTCATGCTTCATGACTTGGTCTTTTCTTCATTCCTTGACTTCAATTCTTCATCCAAAACTTCAATTCTTGATTGCCCTGCACCAACATCTTCTAGCTCCAATATCATTCTATTTAATTCTCTACCATCATGGCATCAAAGGTCTTAGGCACATCTGGTGGATCAGGGTCTAGTGTTAGTGTTCCGAGGAGGAGCTATAACTTGCAGGGCAAAGACCATTTTGAGATACAAAAATTTGATGGCACAAACTTTGCTCTATGAAAGAATTAGATTAAATATGTGTTGATTCAAAGGAGGCAATAGAAGCTAGTAAATGAGATTTCAAAGAAGCCTGCTAACATGGATGAAGATGATTGGGATGAGTTAGATGAAATGGCCAGGTCTAGCATTCACTTGCACCTCGTAGATAATGTTTACTTTATAGTATTAGACTATGAAAGTGTTGAGGATATTTGGAAGAAGTTATGCAATACATATGAAAAACGACATCAAATAAAGTGTATCTGATGAGAAAATTATGTGACCTCCGCATGAAGGACACAGATAGTGTTGCTGCTCATCTAGATGAGTTTGATGCCATATTCTCTTAGTTACAGGCTCAGAAAATGGATATGGATAATGAAATGAAAGTATTATTGTTGTTATGCACCTTGCTATCATCATGGGATACATTTTGCACATCTATTAGCAATAGTGCACCTAGTGATAAACTCATCTATGATGACATGTGTGGAGTACTCTTGAGTGAGGAGATTTGTAGAAAATCCATGGTTGGAACTCAAAGTGAAGATGCGTATAATGTACATGATTCTTACCAAGGAAAGAATCAACAATGTGGTAGGAGCAAGAACAAGGAAAAGAATGGTCAACGGAATAAGAGCAGAAGT
Organism: Ceratopteris richardii; assembly: GCA_020310875.1. Classification (NCBI taxonomy): domain Eukaryota; kingdom Viridiplantae; phylum Streptophyta; class Polypodiopsida; order Polypodiales; family Pteridaceae; genus Ceratopteris; species Ceratopteris richardii. Next base: position 126,823,642 of record CM035443.1, read on the forward strand.
AAATCAAGGAAGACGGATATTGAATGCCATTATTGTCATAAGAACGGACACATGAAGAAAGATTGTTATGCATTAAAGAATGCTAAAGGCAAAGGATAGAATGGTGAGGGGCATGTTAAACAATTACGTGCACCATCTACTTCGACTGTGAAGATTGAAGAAATTAATGCTATTTTTGATGATGTTGATGTGTTGACACTTGATAGTACTATGGCAACTGAGGCTCTTATGGCTGAGTGAGTTGGATTCTATTCACAAGAATGGTACTTGGGATTTAGTACCTTTGCTAAAGGGTAGGAAAGCTTTACTATGTAAATGGGTATATAAGTTGAAATTCACATTAGATAGTGCTTCTCCAAAGTATAAATCACGAATGGTTGCAAAGAGTTTTAAGCAAAAACATGATGTTGATGTCGAGGAAATCTTCTCTTCAAGGGTCAAGATGACTACCCTGTGCACTGGGAGCTGTGAGTAGATATATGAACTTAGATGGAGTTTTACAAAAATTATTAGGGTTTAGGAGAAACAATTGATCATTGCTTGGAAAGTGAATTTTAGTCAAGGCATGTGGGTGAGATGTTACAAAGTTAAGTGTTGTGTGTATAGTTGCTTACGTATCCATTTGTAGACAATGTGGGGTGAATTAGAACATGGTGTTTATGACTTAGGTTGCACATAGTTACATGGGGATTTGAGCAAAAGGCATAAACCTAGGTTTCTCTAGCGAAGAAGAATGGTGGGGAAGGAGTCTAGCATGTAAGCTAGATTTTGGCACCCAAATGCGAGAAGCATTAGATTGTGCCTTCAAAAGCTGCTTGGCCACCTAGATGTTTTTTATTTTTGGTTGGCATTTGATTTCTTTGATCAATTGCAAATCTTTCCATAGTGGTATTGATGGAGAATGAGTTAAAGATCGATCTCCTTTCTTGGCCCAAATTTGCTTCATTTTGGGTGTTTTCTTACATTGCTAGAAGCTTGATGCTCGGTCAATGCTTCCTTGTTGCTTTACTCCTCGTGATTGGTTTTGGCAAGAGGAGATTCATTGGTCCATTGTGATATGAAACATTCTTTTGGAAAAGAAGGGGCTTCCAATACATACCTCATGTACCTAGATGGGTTAGAATGACATTGTTCTATAGTCCTAGGGTCACATGGGGTGTATGTGGATTGGGAACAAGAAAGTTCTTGGCCTTCGAGTTCAATCTTAAGGCATTGCTTGTGTATCCAAACCTACATGATTCTCTTCTTGGGGTTCAAGTCGATAGCATGGTCATAAACCCGGCCAAAAATTAAAGATTCAATTAGATCATCATCATGATGCACTAATAGATTGATTGTTAGGGGGACCTCTTGTAAAGTAATTGGCACTTTCATTTCCCTAAACGTGGAATTTTTGCACCTCACGATCCTACAAGATGCATCTATTAGATTTTCTTGTAATCCCATACATAGACAACAAGGATGTCTAATTACACTTGTAGCAACACCAGCATCAATCAAGGTTTTGATCATTTTGATTGTATTGCCCTATCCTAGCTCAGCTGATATGAATGGTCTTCTCTCTATAATGCTAGGATTTGCATGTGTTTGCATTTGACACATGACCATATGATATCTTGGGGCATCGAGGTTTGATAGCATGCCTTGTTGTCTCAAATTCATGTTGTTAATATGTTCTAGGGCCTTGATCTATGCCTCAACTTTAGTTTTTTTTTATTTTTTCTCTATGCTTCTTAGCTTGGTTCAATCGTCTCTTCTATGAGAGGTTCTCAATAGAGTTTCACTCTACAACCATTAATGTAATTGGGCATCACTTCTCTCTCTAGGGTTGTTGATTGTACAACATCACCTGTAGAAATGCGATTGGTTCTTTTAGCTTGCCAAGGGATGTATTAGACACCCTATGTACCTTGGAAGATCACTCTCAAAGAGTTGAATCAAATCAGATAAGTTGGAGTAGATTCAAGAACCAAAAACTTGTTATTTATGTTCATACACTTGTCCAAAGTTTTGAACAATTCTCTGGCCACAGCAGCAATTAACTTAATTCCTTTTGTGGAACTCTTACAATCAGGAGTTATTTGATAAAAAAAGATGAACTACACAAAGAGAAACAAGCTTAGCAAGTCAAAGAATGATCCCGATTTTCCCAGGCTGCAATAGTACACAGACCCGTGAGCAGTAAAATGCACATATCTCGAGATTTAAGAATCAAATGATTATGAAATTTTTTAGGCCTATACTAGACCGTACTCTGATCTAACAAGCTTTAAATCAAAGAAAATGGTGAAGTACACACTACGAAACAGCTCTCACACGATTATTATTCTGAGAAAGTGCTGCCAGAGAAGAAGAAGATGAGGTGACACAGTTGACTTCAAATGATCATAACTAAAGATTGAAACATCCAAATACAATGAAAATTGATGAGCATATAGTAGACTCAGAGAGCTAACTTTATCAAGTTAAACCAATGAAAATGATGCACCAAGCTCAGAGAAATCATCTCTGAAATCTGACTGAGAAAACTGAGAGATATGGCAGTGAATAGTACACTTCACAAGAACATGAAGATATGAACCCAAATGATCATGAAAATGAAAATATATTGATTGTACAATACAATGGACTTATTGATACATATGTGTGCCTTGGAATCACACCTTGATATGGCATAAAGCTCAGCTCTTGGAGGTCTTCACCTAACCACGAGTAAGACTACCATGTATTTATAGTTGATCTTGGGAGCCTAACTTCCCACAATCACTCTTCAAACAATTAGTGATTGATTTGATTCTCCAACTACGACAAATCACAAATTCGTGGCTTCTCTTTCCTATTTTGATCAAGTGGACTCAACCACTTAAGATTCTTTCACTTTTACATCAAGTAAGACTTCAAAAAGTTACAAGAGGTAGTTCACAAGTGAACTTTACAAAGTCTTCATTTTAAAGCTTCTTCTATGACTTTGTGGGACTCAAGCCAATACTTAGGCTTGTCATAGACTTGCTCGAACAGTAACTTGGAGATGGATCTTACTTTGTCTTTGTTTTTTGATATTCAATTTTCAAAACTATGTGCCCTAAGATTTTCCCTTCTCACACCATGAGTACACATTCTCTAGATTTAGGCATATACCTATTATTTTTTGTATTTATCAAATATTTTCCTTATCTTTATGATACGATTTTTTTCTTATGTGGGAATGTGCACACAACTCATGCACATAGATTTCTTGGTTTTAATGCATGAACTCCTTAAAAACATTACACATGAGCCATTGAAAGGTAGATCGGGCATTAGTGAACCCAAATGGCATCACTCAAAAGGCTCCCCATTAGGTGGAGAATGCCATCTTATGTTCATCTTTAAGGGCTATTGTTGCTTGATTATAGCCTTGAAATCCATCCAAGAAACTATATAATTCCTTACCTACTACACGTTCTAATAGATGTTTCATAATTGGATTCAAATAGCTATGCCTGATGGTAGATGTATTAAATCTCTTCAAGATAATACATACACAATAATTTTCCATTATTTTTTGGCACAACCAGAATGGGGATACCCATTTAAAGTGGTCAATCTCATATGAATCCTTCTATGTTTAGTTAATCAATTTCTTCCTTTATTTTTACTGCATATGTGTCATTATAAGTGTACAACTATTGTTTTATGGGCTTGGCTTCTAACATCATGGGGATCCTATGTGAATAAATGTCCGGGTCCACTCCTTTAAAATCTTTGTATGTCCAAATGAATATGCCTCTGTATCCTTGCAAGAGGTCTCTTAACTCTTCTTCTTCAACACTTAAGCTAGTGCCTGTATGCATGTTTGCTCTTCTTGCTCCTTGATTGTTAGTATGATTTTATTGGCCATTTCTTCAATTTCATAATATTCTCCAATGAGAGCTTCTCATTTTGGAATCATGAGCATGATTTTTCTTTCTTGGATTTCATATTTTTTAAAGTTCTTCGGAACTTCAAATAATGATTCCTCTTCTTCCTCTATTGGTGGGCTTTTCTTCTATTTCTTTTTCTTTACCTCTTAGTGTAGCCCAAGCATGAGCACCACCTCCTTTACTTGTCAATCCGTGGAGACATGAGGAGGATATGAAGATCATCAGCAATTGTGGTGAGCAAATGTAACAAGCACATACGTGCAGACACACACACATGTATACAAGGCAAGATAACAAAGATAGGAACAATGGAAGCTTTGATTCTAAATAACTCGATTACACTCTTCAAGACGCTCTTTTTCTAACTTGCTAACCTCAAAAATGAGCTTTCTAGCTCTTTTCATAGTTTTTTCATTAGTGTCTCGCTTATCTAAAAATTAGGTTCCAAGGCTTATTTGAGGTCTCAAACAAATTCTAAAAATAATGAAAATTGGTATGTAGATACTTATAATACTCCTAAATGTTGGAGCAAGTCTATGACAAGCCTAAGTATTGGCTTGAGTCCCACAAAGTCTTAGAAGAAGCTTTAAAAAGAAGACTATGTAAAGTTCACTTGTGAACTACCTCTTGTAACTTTTGAAGAGTTTACTTAATGTAAAGTGAAAGAATCTTAAGTGGTTGAGTCCACTTGATCAAGAATGGAAAGAGGAGCCACGAATTCGTGATTTGTGGTAGGTAGAGAATCAAATCAATCATTGATTGATTGGAGAGTGATTGAGGGAAGTTAGCCTCCCAAACTCAACTATAAATAGATGGCAGTTTTAGTCGTGGTTAGAGAGACCTATGTGAAGACCTCCAAGAGCTGAGCTTTATGCCATATCAAGGTGTGATTACAAGGCACACATATGTATCAGTAAGTCATTGTATTGTACAAGCAATATACTTTCATTTTCATGATTATTTGAGTTCATCTTTCCATGTTCTTGTGAAGTGTACTACTCACTGCCATTACTCTCAGTTTTCTTAGTCAGCTTGCAGAGATGTTTTCTCTGAGCTTGGTGCATCATTTTCAGTAATTTAACTTGGTAAAGTTAGCTCTATAAGTCTGCTATATGCTCATAAATTTTCGTGTCATTTGGTTGTTGCAATCTTCAGTTACGTTCATTTGAAGTCAATAGGGTTTGTTCATCTTCACCTCTCTGTCAGGTACCCGACTTTTTCTTTCATCTTGTCAGAGCCATTTCTCAGTGGTTACTTATCCAAACTCAGTGATTTAAAGCTTGTTCGATTCATATTACTGTCTAAAATAACCATACAAATTTTCATAATCATTGGATTTAGACATTTTGAGTTATGGTGATTTTTCTGCTCACTCGTCTATTTCTGTAGCAGCCCGTGAAAATCGGGATGATGTCATCACTTGTTAAAACTCATTCTCAGTGTGTGCTTTGTTATTTTTGATGAGATTACTCTTGAAAGTTAGCTCTTTAAGCTACCTAGACTTCCCCAAGAGGAATTAAGCTAATTGCTGCTATGCTCAGAGAATTATGTAAAACACTGGACAGGTGTATGAACCAAGAATAGCAAGTTTTCACCTCTGAGCTAACTCCAACTTATCTGTTTTGATCTATCTTTTTGAGAGTGATCTTCCAAGGTACATAGGGTGTCTAATACATCCATTGGCAAGCTAAAAGGGTCCACCATATACTCCTGGAGTTCATTTGGCTGGTGTAGATCAAGGATTTTGCAACACCTCTTCATCTTCAAGCACATACCTATCCATCTCTTCACAGTAGTATCAGAGCAAGGTTGGACAACATGGCAGATGGATTTCCTTCATCAATTGACAAATTAGACAAAGGTAACTACTCAGCTTGGTCATTAAGAATGGAAGCCTATCTCCAAGGTAGAAGTTTATATGGTTATGTGGCTGGAGATGAAGTTATGCCAAGTTTCAGGAACAAAAGTCAACCAACACAAGAAGAGCAAGAAAGATTGAGCACATGGTGCTCCAAGGATGCACTTGCAAGGTCTTATCTCCTCAACTCTATCTCAGATTTTTTGTTGCCTCACATTAGAAGTTGTAAGACATCTCAAGAAGTGTGGGATGTACTTGAAGCTTTCTTTTCTTCAAGTACCAAAGCTAGGAAGCATCAACTATGGCTGGAATTCACAACTCTCAAGAAGGCTCCCAAACAAAATGTTACTGATTTTGTCACAAAGCTCAAGGACATAGCGGATCAGTTGGGAAGCATTGGAGAGGTAATAGATGAAGAGCAAATTGTAAGGCAGGTCATCAATGGCTTGAAGGTAGATGACAAGTGGGAAGCATTCACCACAACTATGGATTTGTACATGGACATGCATGTACCTGATTTCAACACACTCATTGGACAACTACTTACTCAAGAGGCAAAGCTTATCAAAAATGGAGAAAGCTCTAAAGGTAATCAATCTTTAGCTTTATACACGGATAAAAGCAAGTCTAAAGATAACAAAGGAAAGGCAAAGAAAGTGGATGATGAAGCAGGTACATATCAAGCTAACTATGCAGGTAGAGGAAGACATGGCAGAGGTAGAGGAAGAGGAGGTAGACAAGGCAGGGGGAGATCCCAAGTCTCCAACTCATGTTCTATTTGTGGATTAACTAATCATACAACTGAAAATTGCTTTAGGAATTCCAGGAATCAAAGAGGCAGAGGATACAATAGAGGAAGTTATGGCTACTCAAGAGGAAGGTTCAATAACTACCATGGCAACTACAACAACTACAATCATTCAAACTATCAAGGAGGCTACAAAGGAAGGAGAGACTACAATAACTACACAGAAGACTCAAACAAAGAGGATTCATTATTGATTATGAACATGGCTATGCCACAAGGTAAATCTGATGAGCATGTTTTCTACATAGATTCAGGTTGTTCAAATCATGTGGCAGGAAATGTGGCACTCCTATCAGATTTAGAAGATCCAAGGAATAAGCATGAGGTACAAACAGGAGATGATACAAAACATCTTGTGGAGAAAATAGGCAATGTCAAAGCACCTGATGGAAACATCAACCTACTCAGTAAGGTACTCTATGTCCCTACCATTACAAAGAATTTGATAAGTGTTGGGCAGATAGTAGAGAAAGGGTTGCAAGTCAGGTTCACAAAAGCAGGAGCATTTGTTGAAGATCCAAGTCAAGGATTCAGAAGAATTGCAAAAGGTGAAAAGACAGGTAGATTGTTCACATTTGAATTACAGGACACTAGAAACATTGCTCTCTTTAATTATGGTAGTCAGACACTCACAGAATTGGAAGTATGGCACAAAAGGTTAGCACATATTGGTGAAAGGTCATTAAAGCAAATCTGCAGGGACCAAAGTGTACTTGGACTTCCTAATTTGTCAAAACAACATATGATTTATAAGTGTAGTGCATGTCAATTTGGAAAGTCTCACAGGTTACCATTCATGAAGAAAGGTTATATGCATGGAGATCTCTTGGAGTTGGTTCATACAGATGTATGGGTACCTAGCAAGGAAGCTTCAATATCTAGATCAAGGTATTATGTTTCCTTTATTGATGATTGCAGCAGATGGACTATCCTATTCTTTATGAAACACAAAGATGAAGTTTTTTCATGTTTCAAAAGATATTTGGCTCTTGTGGAGAATCAAACAGGTAAATCACTAAAAAGGCTAAGGTCAGATGGAGGGGGAGAATACTTCTCCCATGATTTTGATTCTTTTCTTCAAGAAAGAGGAATCAAAAGAGAGGTAACTACAAGGTACACTCCTGAGCAAAATGGAGTGGCAGAAAGGAGGAATAGGACAATTGTTGAAGCTGCAAGGTCTATGTTAAATGAAAAGCATTTACCTAATTACTTATGGGCTGAGGCTGTATCTACAGCCACTTACTTGATTAACAGGTTGCCTTCAAAATCCCTTGATGGGATGACTCCATATGAGGCTTGGAATGGAAGAAGACCAAGCTTAGATCATTGTAAAATTTTTGGATGTATTGCTTTTGCTCATGTTCCTTCACAGGTTAGAGGCAAGATGGATCCAAAGGCAGAAAGGTGTGTATTTATTGGATATGACAACAATCAAAAGGGCTACAGGTTATACAACCCTACCAACAAAGGATTCTTGGTAAGCAGAGATGTAGTTTTTGATGAGAACAATTCATAGTATGAAGATTCATGCAGGAAGATCAATTTACCATATGATCTTGAAGAAGATTTTCCAAAGCTTGGTAGAGAACAATCAAAGATTGAAGAACAAGACACCTCAGAGGATGATGAAGAATCTCACATGGAAAAGATCAAAGCATGGAAGTCTAAAGGTAAAGCAAAATTGCAGGAACTTGGACATGAGGCAGAATCATCACATCATGGCCTAAGAAGATCTATGAGGGAAAAGAAAAAACCAGAAAGGTATGGGTTTGACACCTCATTAGTAACTAAACATTCTATCTACATAGCACAGGACATAAACCAAGAGGAGCCATCATCATTCGAAGAGGCCAAAGCAAAAACAGAATGGAAGCATACAATGAAGGAAGAGATTGAAGCACTTGAGGAAAACAACACTTGGGATTTGGTGCCCAAGACTTCATCCATGAAGGTAATAGGCTCAAGATGGGTCTATAAACTCAAGAAGTATTCTGATGGTTCCATTAACAGGTACAAGGCAAGGCTTGTAGCAAAAGGCTTTGCACAAACTCAGGGAATTGATTATGAGGAGACCTTCTCTCCTGTGGCAAAGATGCCTACTATTAGGGTTTTGCTTAGTATTGCCTCTTCCAAGAATTGGAAGATACTTCAACTAGATGTAAAGAATGCATTCTTGAATGGTTGGATAACAGAAGAGGTATATATGGCACAACCACCTGGTTTTGAGAACCAAGTTTATCCTGATTATGTGTGTAAACTTAACAAAGCATTGTATGGTCTCAAGCAAGCTCCAAGAGCTTGGAATTTCAGGCTTATTTCATTCTTGCAGGACAAAGGCTTTCAACCAAGCAAGGCAGATCCTTCACTCTTTATTAAAAAGAGTAATTCCGAGGTCATCTACCTATGTGTATATGTAGATGATATTATATTGACAGGAAATGATGCAGATGGTATGAAGAAGATCAAAGATCAGATGAGAGAAGAGTTCAAGATAAGTGATTTGGGTTCACTTACCTACTTCCTAGGTTTGGAAGTTGTCTACAAAGATCATGGTTTGTTTCTCACTCAAAGAAAGTACATTAAGGACATGTTGGCAAAATTCAGGATGCAAGATTGTAAGATTGCAGGTACTCCAATGGAGGTCAATCACAAATTGAGCTCACATGAAGGTGAACTCATAGAGGACATCACATCATATCAAAGTCTAGTGGGTAGTCTCAACTATGCCACATTGACAAGAGTAGATATATGTTACAGTGTGAGTGTGCTAAGCCAATTTATGCACACACCAAGGAAACCACATATGAATGCTGCCAAAAGGATTCTCAAGTATCTCAAAGGAACCATAAATGAAGGACTTTATTATCCTTATGTATCTGATTTAGGTTTGAAGCTATTTTCTGATGCAGATTGGGCTGGCTCCAAGGAAGATAGAAGGAGCACTTCAGGTTATCTTACCTTTGCAGGTTCAAAGCTTATTTCATGGTCATCCAAGAAGCAACCCACAGTTGCTCTCTCTTCTACTGAAGCTGAATATAGAGGTCTTGCCATAGCTACACAAGAAGCTATGTGGATGAAGACATTATTCAAAGATCTTGGATTGGAGTTTGGAACTCCAACTATTTTTGGTGACAATATGAGTTCTATTCATTTGGCTGCTAATCCTATTTTTCATGCAAGGACTAAACATATTGAAGTTCATTATCACTATGTACGAGAAAAGGTTCTAAGCAAAGAGATTCAAATATCATATGTGTCCACTCATCAACAATGTGCAGATATTCTAACCAAAGCATTGGATGGTACAAAGCTTTGCAAATTCAAGGCTATGATTGGTTTGCAGGTAATCTTGGAAGATTGAAGACCTCAAGCATACTTGGCTTGAGGGGGAGCTGTTGGAGCAAGTCTATGACAAGCCTAAATATTGGCATGAGTCCCACAAAGTCTTAGAAGAAGCTTTAAAAAGAAGACTATGTAAAGTTCACTTGTGAACTACCTCTTGTAACTTTTGAAGAGTTTACTTAATGTAAAGTGAAAGAATCTTAAGTGGTTGAGTCCACTTGATCAAGAATGGAAAGAGGAGCCATGAATTCGTGATTTGTGGTAGGTAGAGAATCAAATCAATCATTGATTGATTGGAGAGTGATTGAGGGAAGTTAGCCTCCCAAACTCAACTATAAATAGATGGCAGTTTTAGTCGTGGTTAGAGAGACCTATGTGAAGACCTCCAAGAGCTGAGCTTTATGCCATATCAAGGTATGATTACAAGGCACACATATGTATCAGTAAGTCATTGTATTGTACAAGCAATATACTTTCATTTTCATGATTATTTGAGTTCATCTTTCCATGTTCTTGTGAAGTGTACTACTCACTGCCATTACTCTCAGTTTTCTCAGTCAGCTTGCAGAGATGTTTTCTCTGAGATTGGTGCATCATTTTCAGTGATTTAACTTGGTAAAGTTAGCTCTATAAGTCTACTATATGCTCATAAATTTTCATGTCATTTGGATGTTGCAATCTTCAGTTATGTTCATTTGAAGTCAACAGGGTCTGTTCATCTTCACCTCTCTATCAGGTACCCGACTTTTTCACTCATCTTGTGAGAGCCCTTTCGCAGTGGTTACGTATCCAAATTCAGTGATTTAAAGCTTGTTGGATTCATATTACTGTCTAGAATAACCATACAAAGTTTCATAATCATTGGATTTATACATTTTGAGTTATGGTGATTTTTCTGCACACTAGTCTATTTCTGTAGCAGCCCGTGAAAATCGGGATGATGTCATCACTTGTTGTGTGTGCTTTGTTATTTTTGATGAGATTACTCTTGAAAGTTAGCTCTTTAAGCTACCTAGACTTCCCCAAGAGGAATTAAGCTAATTGCTGCTGTGCTCAGAGAATTATGTAAAACACTGGACAGGTGTATGAACCAAGAATAGCAAGTTTTCACCTTTGAGCTAACTCCAACTTATCTGTTTTGATCTATCTTTTTGAGAGTGATCTTCCAAGGTACATAGGGTGTCTAATACATCCATTGGCAAGCTAAAAGGGCCCACCATATACTCCTGGAGTTCATTTGGCTGGTGTAGATCAAGGATTTTGCAACACCTCTTCATCTTCAAGCACATACCTATCCATCTCTTGACACTAAAGCTCAAGGACTCCTCGGCTTGAACAAAATGGAGTTGCAAAATTTGAAATGGTATTTACAATGGTCTTTAGTGATCAAAATCACTAGTTTTATAGGGGTTTCTTGAGAAGATTTGACATATATTTCTTGGAGCTCCCTACATGCTCCCTCTTCTTGTGTGTCCTTTCATTAGTGTTACAAGCATCAATAGACGACAAGGCCAAAGCAAGGAACTAGAAGGAGTAAAGAGATGGAAACATTATGCAGATCTGGTAAAGAATAGGCCTAATCAATTTTTTCATACATTACTTTCAAGCAAAAGTGATCTTCATCACTACACAAACATTGTAAATATCATTTTTGATAGCTTTAGATCCATTTTTTTCAATCCAAGAAGTCCTCAAGCTTGATTGAGTACTAGAAGTATCCACATACCAATTTTCATAATTTTTAGACTCCGTTTGGGCCCTCAAATAAGCCCTGGAACCTAATTTTGAAGTAGGCTGAACACTAGGTCTGGACAAGGCCAAAACTAGTCAAAAAACTATAAAAAGAGATAGAGAGCTCATTTTTGAGGTTGGATTGGTAGAGATTAAAGCTTTTGTACTACATAATTGAAAGCACTCCATTGTTCCTCTCTTTTTTCTTGCCTTGTGTGCACGTGTGCATGTATGTGTGTGCATGCTTGTGTGCTTCTCACTCATGCACTTGTGCCTTCACTTATTCATGGTTGTCATATGAGTTCTGACACCTCCATGAATTAACATTTATGAGGTGGATCTCCTCACATTGGTATTCACCATTATGCTAGAGTGACACCAAATTTGGCACCGTTGTCAAGGAGCAAGCTTCGGGCGTGTGATGGTAAGACATAGAGTTGTGACATTGGAGTCACTTTTCTTTAGTTTTCTCTTTTTTCTTAATTTCTTCATCATCATCAACATCACCATCATCATCCTCACCATCTCCCACCTCCAACTCCATCTTCACTCAATTTTCAATTTTTTGGTCATATTCCCTTCCCCACCTCATTCCCCTCATTTCACTTGTGAGAGAGAGCAAGAGAGAGCTTGTGTGCATTTAGTTTCTTGTTGTTTGTGAGCTTTTGTTGCAAGATTAAACTATATCATCATCTCTAGTAGCTTGCGTAGGTATGATAGACCTGTCCACAATTTTCAAGACAATGATTTTTGTCTATCACGATAGATAGAGAAAGTTGGTATTTCTTGTTTTCATGCATGGCATGATAAACCGCACCACTAGAGCATTCCAAATCACTAGAAAGATCCTTAAAATTTGCAGTTTTTTGGTCTATCAAGATAGAAAAAAACCACGATAGACACTTGTCTATCGCGATAGATACCATCTATCTTGAAAAATAGAATCTGTGATAGACACTAGTCTATTGCAACATACACCGTCTATCGTGACAGACAAAAACCATGATAGACACCATCTATCATGATAGATAGAAACCACGAGACACCTATCTATCGTGACATACACTGTCTATCGTGACGAACACCATCTATCGTGACATAAAAAAACCACGACAAACACCATCTATCATAGACAAAAACCATGATAGACATCTGTCTATCATGATAGACAAAAACCACGATAGACACCTATCTATTGTGATAGACACTCATCTATCGCAACAGACAAAATCCACAAAATATACTAGTCTATCGTGATAGACACCATCTATCATGAGAGATTGAACCCATGATAGGCACCCGTCTATTAAGATAGATAGAGGTCAGGACAGACAACAGACAGTGTCTATCGCGATAGATAGATCCCATGACATATAGCATCTATCGTGATAGACACTTGTCTATCACAATAGACAACCACCCACAACAAAGGTCATCTACTATGATAGACACCCATCTATCATGATAAACACCATCTATTGCGATAGACATACATTTTTCGCAAAAAATAGGGTGCTAATTATTTGAAAATTTGGGCTAAAAAATGGTATTTTTTAAGGTCTTTTACCTACACAATTACGGAGGCCTTAGAAAAATACAAAAATATCCTCAGTGATCTTGTTTGCCTATTTGAACCCCTAGAACCTTGATTTGACATGAATTTTTCATATGAAAGCCATTTTTTGAGCTCTAGAGTGCGTTTAGAAGCTCGTTTTGAATCCCACATGAGCTCAATTGTTTTTCTTAAGAATAATTCATTGATTTTCAGATAGATTAATTCAAATTTGATCCTCGAGTGGGATTAGGAAACCAAGGGAGCTTTAGAGAATTTTTTATCAATGCAAAGGGGGAAAAAGGGTCTTTGGAAAGTGCCTAAATCAAAAGTATCTATCGATTAAAGTTAAGGATTGAGCTAAGCTTGGAACTTTTATAGGTCCATTAAGAGCTCTTAGAGAGTCCAAAGCAAGGATCTAGTGTGTGCAAGCTTGGGAATGCGTGTCCTGGGCATACAAGTGAAAACAAGGAGAAGTGACTTGAGGTTAGCAGATCTCTCAACCCCCTCAGTAAACTTTTAGAATTAGCTAAGTGTGATTAGTGGTTTTGATTGATTAGAGGCACGATAGGAACACTCAAGTTCTAAGAGCCTTTAAATTCTCAATTTTAAGAATAGGATGATTGCAATCAAGGGACAATTTAAGCGCAAAGAATTTAATCTTTTTGGATGAATAACATCAAGTACAACAAACATACGTGCTCTTGATGATGCATGTTTTATAAAAAAGAAATACATACTAAAGAAAATAAAAGGAAAAAGTAAGTGATATCAAAGGAATCAACAACGTGGTTGTATAAGGGTCATTGGGCTAATAAGTAGGGCATATGAACTTAGATCAGGTAAACACCTAGGGAGAGACAGATGAAGTATTAGATCATCTGAGGCTAGTGTCAACCATACAGCTAGGTCATGGGCCCAACAGCTTAGTGATTATCCCTATCTATTCAGTTTGGAAATGAGTGATCCAAATATTTCCTTTAACATAGAAGGACTGGTAGGTAGTCCAAGCACGACCTATTTACAGACACCAGAAGGTCCCTATAACACTTAGTTGGAGTATGTTAGGACCAATCGACTAGGATCTATGAGGATGGTCTGAGAAGATCAGTTGTCCAACTCAAAAATCCCAATCAACCCTTTGGACTTGAACACCCAATGGTTAAATTCGAAGAGGGTTCGTACATTGATAAGCAAGGAACCATGTATGTGGTTATCAGCTTACCAAATAGGATAGATGAGTCCAAAAATGTCGTTTTGAGAATGAGATAGGAGATGTAGAGCAAGGAAATCTAGGATGGGTTCCCCAAGACAACAAAAGCATAGAACTATTCTTGAATAGAGAAATGAAGGAAGCTTTTTGGAGATTCAAGACAGAAGAACTTAGCAAAATAGGCAGAGTCACCATCTACAAGTTCAAAGATCTAGAGATACCAGGAAAAGTTGTCTACCTAGATAACACATCGGAGAGAATGCTCTTGGTAACAGAGCATCGTAGGCATGCATATACTTGGAAGGTCGAATTGATTTTCCCTCCACCAAGATCTAATGTTTCCCACGGCCAGGATCAAGATCATCCTGGACTCATGAAATCCAGAGGGAGAGGCTTAGAGAGAGACATGAAGTAAGCTTTGCAAACCCCTTAGGAAGAGATCGGTTAGGATTAGATGCAAAAAGAATAGATAAGGAGAGATAGAGAAATCGAAGACATCAAAGAGGCATGGATGAGTTTCCCTTGCCTAGGCCGAGAGAACACCCCAAAATCTTGAGGCCTGCCCAACTGGTCAAATCCATGATGAATTCCTTTGATGGCACTAGAGATCCTTACAATCATTTAGCAGATTTTAGACAAGTTTTGAGAGTGGAACAAGTCGAGGACCTGTTCACTCAATGCAATGCCTTTGATCTAACTCTCAAGAACACTGCCTCAACATGGTTTCAACCACTACACCAAGGTCAGTTCATGAATATAGATGAGTTTCTAGAAGCATTCATTACTAAATTCTCCAAAAGCGGCATCAGACACAATACTTCATTGCTTATACATAGCTTCAAACAAACACTTCAGGAAACAATTTGACTTGTAGGAAGACGGTTTAGATAGTACTTAGAGGGATTTCCTATTCCAAAGTTACCCACACCCACCAAACAAGTGGCTTGATTCCTAGATGACCTCTTAAGTACCAAATTGAGATATTATGTGTACTTGAAGGACCCTAGATCCATAGAACAGTGTGTATGCATGTGCATAGACATTGAGGATAATCTGGGTGATGAATTAGAGCTGTCAAAAATCTATAAAGATTCGGATAGTTCTACTAGCCTAGCCTCCAAACCATCTACATCTATTGAGGAACTTGCAGAGAAAGTAGCTCAAAAGTTAAGTGTATGTAGCAAACACTTGCCTAGATTTGTCTCACTGAAATGATGCTATACTTGTGGAGGAGACCATATGGCTAATGTGTGCTCAATCATGGCTCAACCTCAAGTGAACCTTAATAACTAGTACTGCACAATAGAAAGGAGGTATACTAACCACATCGCACGAGTTCCCATATAACAAGAAAGTGTTTAGGAAAAATCATACATAGTCATATCCACAATAGGGGAGATACCAAAATCAATATCCACCACAACAGTATGTCAAGCCCCAACAATCGTATCAACCACCCTATCAAGCTCCACAAAAGCCTCATCCAATTTTTGTTCAACAACCTCCATCTCTATCCAATGTGATCCCGGTGAAGTATGTAGTTGCTGAAGAAAATTTGAATAGAGCCTTAGTGCCAACATCCCCATTAATTTTAGAAAGTGACCCAAACAATCATAGTTTTGACTCAGCACACATGGATAGTCCACTAGCCTACATGGAGCCACTAGATCATAACAAGACTTACCCTTACAAAAATCCTAGTGAACCTAATTGGGAGCTAGAATATGCTAATGTCATGTACGTGGATCATGACTTTAGGCCCCAATCTAGACGGATAAGACCTCCAGCACCTAGAGGACCACGTTACAGATGCTAAGGAGATCACTTCATTTATGATTGCCCTATACCTACACCTATGCAACCCCAATCGGTGATAATTCAAGGTTTTTGTCTAGATTGTGGGAAGGAGCACTGTTTGTGGGACTCTCCTAAGAACCTGAACAATGGGCCAAAGATCACTCCTATCAATATCATTGGGTTAGTAGAATCATGTGTGATTTGGTTATCAAAGAGTGTGAGCCTAGTACGGAAGAACTTGAACAAGCAAGTGACTCGGAGTTAGATTCAATCATTATGGAACCTTTTTGTGTGTCAGAAGAGGAATACATGTATGTACTAGAAGCTCACCCTCAAGGATGAGAAAAGCTTACAAACGATGTGAGATTAACCTCACAAGTAACCGCCAAGAGTGAAGGCAAGAAAAGAAAGAAGAGAAAACTCCCACCAGAAGAGGAAGAATCCCTATTTGAGGTCCTTGAAAACTTTAAGAAGTATGAAGTAGAGGACAAGAAAGTCATGATCATAATACCTAAATGAGAAGCACTCAGAAGAGTTTCCTATGAGAACAAGGAGACCACAAAAAAATTATTGTGGCCATAGAAGAAGGTGAAGAACAATGCACCTACATAGGACATGACTTGACTGAGGAAGAGGAAAAGGATTTGATTGATTTATTAAGAGAATATAGAGACATGTTTGCATGGAGTTATAAGGACCTAAAAGGTGTGGACCCTCACATATGCTCGCATAAAATTCCCATGACCTTAGAAGCCAAACCCTCTAAGCAGAAGTCATATACATATAATGACAATTATGCCACCAAGTTCAAAGAAGAGATAGATAGATTGGTAGAACCGGATTTATCTATGAAATGGAGCACACTGAATAAGTTTCCCCCATTGTAGTGGTGCCCAAAAAGAAT
The DNA here is from genome assembly GCA_020310875.1 of Ceratopteris richardii. Classification (NCBI taxonomy): domain Eukaryota; kingdom Viridiplantae; phylum Streptophyta; class Polypodiopsida; order Polypodiales; family Pteridaceae; genus Ceratopteris; species Ceratopteris richardii. Next base: position 126,840,749 of record CM035443.1, read on the forward strand.
GTCAAGTTACGTATTTGCATTAACTTGAAGAAGGTTAATTCAACCACCATTAGATATAGTTATCCGCTTCCTATCACTTAGCACCTATTGGAAAGAGTAGGAGGCAAATGAAGTGTACTTATTCCTTGATGGGTTCTTTGGCTACAATCAAGTGGCCATTGCTCGAGAAGACCAGCATAAGATAGGTTTTCCCACAGAGTGTGGCATATTTGCATTCCAGGTAATGCCATTTGGCCTAACCAATGCATTGACTACCTTTGAAAGACTGATGTGTCATGTGTTTAAAGAATTCTTGTGTAAAAACTTGGAAGTCTATGTTGATGATCTATGTGCTCATTCCAACATTTAATTTAGATAAACACATATACTTGAGCTAAGGCAAATCTTTAACAAATGTCAAGAATATTAGGTTTTCTTGAACCCAAAAAGTGTGTTTTTATGGTCAAGCAAGGCAAGATTCTAGGACACATAGTTTCAAAGAATGGAATTGTTGGAAGGTGTATTTTTGGAAAGCATTTTTGATGTAGAAAATTAGTAAAAAGCCAAAAAACTTGTAAAATATTTATGCAATGGTTGTAAAAATAAGGAAGAGTCTTCCTTATGTAGTCAAGGACCTCATGGAATTTTTGTAGAATTTTTAGAAACTCTTAGATAGCATATTTTTAGAAAATTAGAGAAAAAGACCTAATTTCAAGTGTGAAAAGGGACACTTGAAAATGTATATAAGTCAATTTTCTCTAATTTGGAGAGGTTGGTTAGTCATTTGCTCAAGCTATCAATAGAGAAGAGAGAGTTTCTGCAAAAATCGTGTTTTCTCCTATTGAGTGTATTTTCTTTGATGTGAGAGCTTGTTTCTTGTTTAATCATGGAGATTTGTGAGTTACATTTGTGTATTACTGAGTGAGTTGTATGAAGGAAGAGGTTTACTGATGTAATGAGTGGAAAAGGATTGAAGAAAGTTCCAGAATTGTGAAAATCGTCTGAATGCATAGAATCGCGATTGTCTCGTCTCTGGGATACAGGTGATATTTTTCAATTTTGAGTTCATATTTGTACTCTGCTGATGAAATAGCATGGTTTTGACACAAAGATCATAGAAAATGATGGAGATTTGCCTTAGATATGGTAAACCCTAGAATTTCTCTTCATCTTCAATCTTTCTCAGCAATCCAGCCATTAATCTCTTATTTCCTTGAATCTATTATCTTGAAGGGGTTGTGGTCTTATGGATATTCCTAGGATTGACAAAATAAAGATGATTTGTTGATTCTTTGTTACTTCATGATTGGAGAGGACAACTTGGAGTCCAAAACAAAACATTTTTTTTGGCGCCGTTGTCGGGGACATTCCAAGAACTTCTTTGAAGTTGGACCTTTGCTGGATCTTCAGTTGATGATGGTAACCAACACAAGAACAAGGAAAAGCTCATCAATTAGGAAAAGTGCACATGAATAGGTAGATATCATTGTTTGTCTTTAAGGAAGAAGAAAGCAATGGATGTCTTGTAGAATTGGAAATGCTGAAATCTTTGTAAATTGATAGTTGCTCATCATATTGGTGAAGTAAAAGTGCAGGTGTGTGGAGGATTTGAGCCAAGAAGCTGAAGATGGAGGTAACTTGAATCTATTCTTGCATTTCTAGATTTCTTTTTGCCCAAGTACTAAACACCATGGGTGATCTTGGGAAGATAACATGGTGATACTAAGGAAAGGACAGTTAAAGTAGCTAGATGTAAGAATGAGGGATTCAGTTGTTGACCAAATCTGAGCATTAATCTTGAGTTGTTCTGCATTTTGAAAAAAAATATGATTGAGTTTATCTTTACAAAAATTGATTGCCTTTCATAACACTTTTTCATTTGAGAAACTTTCTTTTGTACTTTAGTGATAGCTAAGGACATAGAAACTCATAACCAATCAAGAACCATGGGATCAGCTGATCTCCAAAACCAGAAACCCTAAGTAAAGTGTTCACCTTTATTTTTAGGGCAAAAAACACCAAACAAATTCACAAAACTCATCAAAAATCATCAAACAAATTTCTTTTCTTGTTAGAAAGTTGGAGCAAGGCATTGTGGATAAGAGTGATTGTGGAGAAGTGAAAAAAGAAACCAAAAAAGGAACAAAAAATCAAAAAATTAGAAAACACGATTCTCTGAACAGAATCGCGATTTTCTGTAAAAAGTGTTGCTTTTGGAATAACATTTCAAGTGACTATTGAATTGAAGTTGTTGAAGGGTACTAAGAGGAAATAGAAGAGAAGACCACTCAATTTGGAAAAAAATCAGAAGTTTAGAGAAAACACGATTTCCTGCACAAAATCGCGATTTTCAGGGAAAGATTGTGATTTTGGTGCAAAAGTAATAGAGTCTGGTAAATCACAAAGGAAAGAGGGTCTTGATTGGAAAGAAGAAGAAATAACACTCAAATTTGCACAAGATCAGATTTACAGAAAAAACACGATTTGCTGCAGAAAATCGCGATTTTCTGTAAAGGGAAATATTGGAAATTGTGGCTTAATTGGGCAATTTGAGGAAGTTAGTTGCAACAATATCATCAAATTGAGCAAGAAAGATTGAACAAATCAAAAAGTGAGAAAAAAGGGAAATTGTACAGAATCGCGACTTTCTGAGTACAAAATCGTGATTCTTTGGGCATTATATAAACTGGGAATTGAGGGGGAAATTCATTTGTGAGTGAGAGTGAGAGAGAGAGAGAGAGTGAGCAGGGCTATCAAAATCGCGACTTTCAGCAAACATTGGCCATTGGAGACATTTTCACCCAAGCAAGAAAGGTAAGAATCCTAACATCATTCTTGAGTACATATTTTTGGCTCTGAGTGAAAAAATAACACAAGAAATAGAAAAAAAAAAAAAAATCAAAAATAACAGAATCGCGAAATTCTGATTTTTTGAGTTTTCACTAAAAAAATCAGAAATTTTTTGCTTAGTTGCTTTATTGCATGTTAAAATTTTGACAAGGCGATTCTATAGGTGAAAAGAAAAATTGAAAAATCAATAAGTTGAAATTCTGCCAAAAATTGGACAAAATCGCGATTCTGAGTTTTAACTCAAAATCGCGATTCTGTGAAAAAGTGCCATCAACATCGCGATTCCCAGAACGCGATTTTCATAAGAAAATCGTGTTTTTTACAATCTGTGAGCAATCACGATTGTCTGGGAACAAAATCGTGGAAAACACGATTTCGTGAACAAAATCGTGAAAATCACGATGTTCACACAAAATCGTGAAAAACACGATTTCGTGCACAAAATCGTGGAAAACACGATTTTGACACAAAATCGTGAAAAACACGAGTTTGACACAAAATCGTGAAAAACACGATTTTCATCACAACATCGTGAAAAACACGATTTTGACACAAAATCGTGGAAAACACGATTTTCACTCAAAATCGTGGAAAACACCAAATTTTTACACAAAATCGTGAAAAACACGATTTTGACTCAAAATCGTGAAAAACACGATTTTCACTCAAAATCGTGGAAAACACGATTTTGAACACAAAATCGTGAAAAACTCGATTTTGAACACAAAATCGTGAAAAACACGATTTTCACACAAAATCGTGAAAAACTCGATTTTGAACACAAAATCGTGAAAAACACGATTTTCACACAAAATCGTGAAAAACACGATTTTGACTCAAAATCGTGGAAAACACGACTTTGAACACAAAATCGTGAAAAACACCAAATCCATCAGAAAATCGTGGAAAAACACGATTTTCATCAGAAAATCGTGAAAAACCCCAAATTCATCAGAAAATCGTGAAAAACCCCAAATTCATCAGAAAATCGTGGAAAAACAAAACCTAAACAGAAAATCGTGGAGAAACACGATTTTTTCATCAAGAAAATCGTGGAAAAGTCTAATTGCATCATAAAATCGTGAAAAACACGATTTTCATCTGAAAATCGTGAAAAAACACTACTGGCAGTAGAAAATCGTGAAAAACCCTAATTTCATTAGAAAGTCGTGAAAAGCACAAAACCTAGGAAGAAAATTAAAACACACACAATTTTGGACAGAAAATTGTGGAAAACCAATACATTGGTTAGGAAACTGTGACAAACACTCTTTTGAGTATTAGAAATTTGTCAAAAATAGTTGAATGATACTAAGGTCTGGAAATAAAATAAATTCACTTTCTAAAGAAGACCTAACAAGGAAGGAAAAAGAGCCAGGAAGTAGTAAAAGATCAGAAAGAAGTTTAGGGCAAGAAAATAACATGGAAAACCTAAATGAAACAAATGAGTCAATAGAAACTGGGGATTTTAGAAACATCCTTAAATACATGTATACAAATAGGTTTGGAGCCTATGTATATCAGGATGGAATGCATAAATTCCTCATTAGATTGAGAAATTTAGAAGTTCCCCTGAATATAACCCCAGTAGCACAATTCAAGGATGGAAGATATGAAGACAGGCAAGGATGTATATACATCTTCTCTCAAGACCCAGAAAATTCAAATGATCTAGGGCAATGTGCTGACAAGGGACCTTCGGAACATAACATGGGACAACCAGATATACCTAGATCAAATGAAAACTACACTAATAATGAGCAACATCATGGGAGAAGGACACATGCTTCACCAAATCCCTTTGACAAAGAACCAGAAGGATACAATGACTTCCCACTCAGAAGAAGACCTCATTGGCAGCCTCAGGGTAGAATGCTTAGACCATACCAAGTAGCCAAATGCATGAAGAACCAATATGAAGGGTATTCAGATCCTCATGCTCATGCAGCAGAATTTAGACAACTAATTAGAGCTGAGGAAGTAGAGGATTACAAGGTGCAATTTGAAGCATTTGGATTAACCCTAACAGGACCAGCCTTATCCTGGTTCATTCCCTTGAGAAAGGAAATGTATCTGGACATTGAAACTTTTTTAGAAGCTTTCATTGGAGAATTTTCTAAGACTGGGATAAAACATAGTACGGCCACATTAATACATAGTTTCAAACAACAAAAGGAGGAAAATGTTAGAGAAGCAGCCAGAAGATTTAAACAATACATTGATAGATGCCCAAGAGAGGAAGTGCCTTCCATGGCAAAACAAGTATCCCTATTCATTGAAGGTTTGAGAAGTGCTCAACTAAGAACCCTAGTGTACTATAGGAGATGTCCTGACTTAGCAGCCTGTGTGAAGGAGGCAATAGACTTGGAGGACAACAGAGGTCAAGATCTGTTGGCATTTGATCAACCTAGACCATATGAAGACAAAATTCCTCCAGCAGAAGAATTGGCTCAGGCCATTGCTAAAGCCCTAGAGGTAAACACTAAAGCTAATCTGATTAACTCTAGGATAAACACAAACAAAAAATGTTACATTTGTGGAGAAAATCATCTGGCACAACAATGCCCATATCAGAAGCCTCCACACTTGCAAGATAGGAAGACACTCAAATACTGCACACTAGAGAGAAAATGGACAAACCATACCAGGGAGGAATGCTTCTATAACAAACAACCCGTCAAGGAAAGAGACTACATGGCTCAGAGGGAATCAGGTTATACTGAGCAACCAAGACCAGTGTTGGGACAACAGCCTCCTATTCCAACTAATGTGGTACCAGTCAAATATACACCCATAGACGAAGGAAATTCAAGATTCAGATCACCTTATAAGGAAGAGTATCAATGGAGTGAGGGACATCAGGAAGAATGGGAAGATTATGAAATAAGAGAACCTGAGCTTAGAGCCCTAGATTTGGGAAATGGAAAAATTGAAATGGACACAGCAACATTCATGTACATTACCAACAACTACATGTCCAATCAAAAACCTCAATTCAAAGGAGGACCAAAGATAACATGTTATAGGTGTGGGGGAGAGCATTTCATCAGAGACTGTCCACAACCTCCAACATTCAGGATAGAGGGAGCATACTGCAAGGATTGTGGCAGAGAACACATGATCAAAGACTGTCCAAAAAATCCCCAAAAACAACAGAACACACCCAATAGCATACCACTAAAAACAGTCAATATTATGGAACAAGAGGAATTGAGTGACAATGATCAAGTTGGAATCAATGTAATAACAAGGGCACAAGCTAAGCAACAGGAAACAAATAAGGAACAAAGTGAAGGTTCTGCCTCAAAGGTGAAAAGGAATAAACAAAAAGGGAAGTGGGAAAAGAAAAAAAGAATGGGCAAAAACTTGGAAGAAGACAATAAGGAACAATCAAAAAGTACTCCTCTCCAAAACACTCAAAATCAGTCTGAAATAGGACACTCTCAGAGTCTAGAAACCCTAATCAAAGCATATAAGGGAAAAATCCAAGAAGGACCAAGTCCTGCAGATCATGCAGTGGCTTATCCTATACCAGAGTTAGAGCAAGAAAGAATGCTAAAGTGCAAACAAATTATCCAGGAAACACAACTCAGATTAGGGGAAGAAGACAGTTCTCAGAGAATAATTGAACAAATTGAGAAAACAAGAACATGGGAAAGCATTAACAAAGAGGAAAATCCACAGTTAACATTCCAAATGATCATAGATGAACAATGTAGCATTACATGTCATACAACATGGGAAAACTTGTTGAAACAAAATCCTCACCTACAAAACAAAATAAATAAAGGGGAAACAATACCTGGAAACCTTCATTCACCAACACAAGAATTCGAGGAATTATGGTATATTCCTATTGATAAAATAGGAGGATATTGTGAAGGAGAAGAAGGTAATTCAACCCTAAAATTACAATATGGAAAAAATTCAGCTAAAGCCATTTTGGATAGTGGATCAGGAGTGGCCATAATGACTAAACAAACTTGGGAGAAATGGGGAAGAAATGGATTACTACCCACTAAGATGAGGTTACAACTTGCAGATGGGCATATAGAAAAACCCCTAGGAATTTGGGAGAAAGTGATTGTGGACATATGTGGTATAGAAATAGAGCATACCTTTGCCATAGTGGAATTTCCACAATCCACTTCATATGAAATTATCCTAGGAAGACCTTTTATGAGACAAATGCAAATTGTACAAGATTGGGGTAATAATTGTTTATATCTCCAAAGCAAAGGAAGAATAACAAGAGTGAACTTGAGAAATGGGCACTACTGTGATGTATCTCCTCAAGAATGGTATAAAATACATCAAAATCAACAAGAAAGTGAGGAATCAGACATGGAGGATCAGGAAGAGAGTGAATCAGCAATATGGAAGTGCAACATGATAAGAAATCTCACCAATAGAAAGAGAAGACTGAAAAGAGAGGAATGTGTGGAAGAAAGAAAAGTACAGGATGAAAGCTATGTGCCACAACAATTTAAAGATGAAGAGTTTGAGCCTTATGGGTGGAATCAAATCTTGGCCACTATGGATCTGGCCAGTGAAGAATATGTAGGAGTGAAATTCCAAAATGAAGAAGGCTTTGATGTTTTCCACATTAGCATACACATGATAAATGTACCAAAAACAAAAGAAGAGAAAAATGAAGAAATGATATTACAAAAAGGAAAAACTCGATATTTGGAAACAGTAAAAGCCGAGAATGCAATCAAAGACAAAATCTCAGGCGAATACAAGGAACATAAACACAAGGAAATAGAAAGAGTTCAGACAAAAGAAAAGAAAGAGAAAGAGATCAATAAGGATCAATATTTTGATGTACCAGCAAATTTTAAAACTTATGAGGTAGAAGACAGACTACTCCTGAAAATGAAACCAAAAAGAGAGAAGAAAAAAGGAGAAGCTTATGACAATGAAGAACAAACAAAAAAGATTGTGATTACTCAGGAAGAAGGAGAAGAGAGACAGATAGTGATAGCTGATGATATGACCACACAAGAAGAAGAAGCCTTAAGGAGTCTGGCAAAGAACTATAGGGATGTATTTGCTTACAGTTATAAAGATTTAAAAGGAATTGATCCAAAAATCTGTGAGCATAAGATTCCTATGACACCTGATGCAAAACCAAGCAAACAGAGTCACTACACATTTAATGATAAATACTCTGCCAAAATAAAAGAAGAAATTGACAAGTTGTTGGCGGCTAATTTCATTTATGAAATAGAGTACACTGAATGGATATCACCTATAGTTGTGGTGCCAAAGAAGAATGGAAAACTTAGGGTTTGCATCAACTTGAAAAAAGTGAATGCAGCAACTATAAGGGATAGTTATCCACTGCCAATAACAGATCATCTTGTTGAGAGAGTTGCAGGAAAGGAGGTTTACAGTTTCCTAGATGGTTTCTCAGGCTACAATCAAGTGCCAATAGCCTTAGAGGACCAACACAAGACTGCCTTTTCTACAGAATGGGGGGTTTATGCCTTTAGGGTTATGCCCTTTGGACTAACCAATGCTCCAGCAACCTTTCAAAGATTGATGTGTCATATTTTCAAAGAATTCCTGAGAAATGTAATGGAAATCTATGTGGATGATCTGTGCACTTTTTCTTTAAAAAGACAAGATCATTTACAAGATTTAGAAAAAATATTCAGGAAATGCAGGACATACAGAGTATGCTTAAATCCTGAAAAGTGTGTATTCTTTGTGAGACAAGGTAGAATGTTAGGTCACATAGTTTCAAAAAATGGAATTTCTACAGATGAGAAGAAGATAAAAGCAATAATAGAACTTCCAAGACCTACAAATGTGAAGGAACTCCAAACTTTTATGGGACATTGTGGGTACTATAGAAAATTTGTACACAAATTTGCTGATATAGCTAAACCCTTATATGCCTTAATCACAAAGTTTGAGTGGACTGAAGAATGTGACCAAGCCTTTGAAACATTAAAAACTTGTTTGGTGACAGCACCAATTTTAAAAACACCTCAGTGGGATAAAATTTTTCATGTACATGTTGATGCTTCAAATTATGCTCTGGGATGTGTGCTAGCACAACCTATAGAAGGAAGCAAATTAGATTTCCCAGTAGCATATGCAAGTAGACAATTAAACATTGCAGAAAAAAATTACACAACCACTGAGAGAGAAGGATTGGGAATGATATTTGCTGTCAAAAAGTACAGACATTATCTATTGGCCAACAAGTTTAAATTCTTTGTGGATCATCAAGCTCTACTCTATTTAGTAAATAAACCATGTCATACAGGAAGAATAGTAAGATGGTTTCTTTTACTAATGGAATTTGAATTTGAGGTGGTGGTTAGACAAGGAAAAACACACTTGAGAGCAGATCATTTGTCAAGAATCCAGTCAAAAGAACCTAGTTCACCTATAGATGATGATTTGCCAGATACATACTTATTCAAGGTGGAAAGTGTTCCTGAATGGTCTATGTCATTAGTTCCTTTGCTAACCATGGGACTGTGTAGCACATTAGGGAATAACACACATCTGGTGTTACAAAGCAGAAATTTCATGTTGTTAGCTGGACATTTGTATCACCTTAGTCAGTCAGGCATACTGGAATTTTGTACTCTAGAGGAGGAGCAATATGAATATGTAAGAAGAGCTCATTACTGGAACCCATGTACTCATGCTTCCAAGATAGTCACTTTAAGCAACCTTAATAGGATGGGAGTACATTGGACAAACAAGATTCAAGATGTGGAGAGATATGTTGATAATTGTAAAAAATGTCAAACATTGAAGGAATCAGAATTGATAACTTTATATTGGTTTCAAAAAAATCCTGAATGGAGTGAACATATTGTAGAGGAATTGAAGAGAAAGAAGAAAGGGAAACAGGTAATAGCTGGTGCTGACTCAAGAAACTTACAAATGATCTCGGAAGAATATCAACTCATAGGAGAACAACTATATAAGAGAGGAATGGATGGATATCTGAGAATTTGTGTTCCTGAAGGAAAGTATTTAGAAATGTTGGAAATGGCACACTCAGGAGCGGCAGGAGGACATTTTTCAAGTGACAGAACAGCCAAGCTCATATTGTACTCTGGCTTTTGGTGGCCAACCCTATTTGCTGATGCAAGGATTTATGTAAAAAGATGTGATGTCTGTCAAAGGGTGAGTCAACCAAACAAAAGAGATAATATGCCATTAATTCCTTTAATTTCAGCCAGAGCTTTTAGCAAATGGGGATTGGATTTTATTGGACCAATACATCCTCCAGCCAGACAAACCCATGCAGAATACATAATAGTAGCTACAGATTATTTGACAAAATGGGCTGAGGCCAAAGCTACTAAAAGAAATGATGCTCACACTACTGCTAGATTTTTGTATGAAAACATTATCACTAGATTTGGACTACCAATTGAACTGGTAAGTGATAGGGGAACTCATTTTTTAAATCAGATCATAGAAAACATGACCAACCATTTTTTGATCAGTCATAGAAAATCAGCCCCATATCACCCACAAGCTAATGGCTTAGCAGAAAGTACTAATAAAGTACTCTGTGCAGTATTGTCCAAACTAGTCAACACAAATAGAAATGACTGGGATTCTCAACTTAATCATGTTCTTTGGGCTTACAGAGTGGCATACAAAACTGCAATAGGAACTACCCCATTTAATTTAGTATATGGCCAAAATGCAGTTTTACCCATGGAATTTCTTATTCCAACATTAAAAGTGGGTAATCAATATAATTGGACAGGACATGAATTATCCGAGAGAGTCATAGATTTGGAAAAACTGGGAGCTTCTAGACTCCAAGCAGTGATGAGTATATACGCAGACAAGAAAAGACAGAAAGCTTATCATGATGTTCACATTAAAGACAAAGATCTACAAGAAGGAGACCTGGTCTTGGCTTACACAGTTAAGGAACATCAGAGAAAATTTCAGAAAAAAGGTCATGGGCCATACATTATACATCAGATAAGTAAAAGTGGAGCCATTCAATTAGCTAACATTGATGGAGAAATCATGCCAAATTTCATAAGTGGATGCAGAGTTAAGAGGTATGATTGTCCATTAACTCCTGATGAATGGAGAAGACTGCAAAAGGCCCAAAATAGAAAAAAAGAAGAGAAGAACATCAGAAAAGAGGCTCAACAAGAAGCCAAGGAGAGAATAAGGAAATGGAAAGAAGTGTGTTTATGTGAAAACACCCTAAAGCAAAGAGAACATTTGCCTATGATATTGATGGATTATCAGAATGAAAATATTAGGGTTTTAATAGATTCAGGAGCTCAAGTGAATCTAATTAGCTCAGCCTTGGTCAAAAAGTTTAACTTTAAGAGGGCTGAAAGCAGAATTCTGATCAAAACCCTGGGAGGGAAAATGATTCAGAGCATATCTTCACTTTCTATTAAAGTTAAATTTAATGATGAATATATGGATATAGATTGTGAGGAGTGGCCAGACCAATTCATGATTGAAAAGTTGATTTTGGGACAACCTTGGCTCAAACAAGGTAAAGTTGTTTTGAACTTTGAGAAAATGAAGCTTAATTTGACCATAAATGACAAAAAGTTTTTAATGTTTTTTCTGAGTAATGAAGGACAGGAGGTTTATCTAGATGTTCTTGACCCAGATATGGAAGGATTTACTTTCTCAATGAAGGACAGGAACATATTACCAATACCAAGTGCTCAAGCTTCATACAATCAAACCACACAAGAGATCTCGGGAGCAAAAACAACTGGTGAGACAAAAATAAGAAGACAGTTATGGACACATCAACAAAACAGAACTACAAACACATGGAGAAAGGGCACGCATAGATGGTATCCACCAAAACAGGAAGAGGGAATAAAATGGGTATGGAAACCAAAAGAGGCTACAAGAAGTTTGTCTATGAAACATGGATACTTGTATGATACAAAGACATTGAGAGTGAAGCATTGTTGGGTAAAAAAATCAGAATTGAGTCAATGGAAGAGAGATCATCCACACTTAACCTATTTTCAGATCGGTGGAACAAAATACTATTAAAAAAAAAAAAAAAAGGAGAGAGAAAGAAAAAAGAAAAGGAGGGAGAATGAATGACAAAAGCAACATGTTCTTCTAAATTCTTTTTCCTTGAAAAGGGAATTAGGAGGGGAAGGAAAGCAGAAAAAATGTCATTATTATTTAAAAAAAAAAAAAAAAAGGGGAGAGAATAAATTGAAAAAAAAGAGGATAAATTGAAAAAAAGGGGAAAAAATGTATTTTAATTTCTATCTAAAATTAAAAGCACAAAAGCAAGATATAGGGAGGGAGAAAGTAACTTATCATGGAAAATCTGTATTATTTTGTTCAAAATTTTGTGTAACCATCTTTTTTATTTCTATTTTTTTTGAAGTCTTTACATTAATCATCTTTTCCATCATCTTCTTTCTATTTAAGAATTGTTTTTTTTGTTTTCTGAGAAAGGAATTGACAATTGGAGAGAGCACATTAGATATCTTGCTACACCTGTATTGCTCACTTAAAAATTGAGTCCTTTGGGAAAAGAAAAAAATTGTTTGGAACTTGTCTCTTTCATTTGTTTATATCAGTGACATACCAGAATGAGACAGTATTTTTTTTGTGAATTCTTGTGACTCATGTGGGTGGAGTGTTTTTCTTTTCTTTGATATATAAACACAGGATGGTGAATACAAAAGAATTGACCATCCATGACTTCAAAGCTGACTCAGTAACCTTGTCAAGAGGACATTGGTTTTTGGACAGTGAGAGCACAGTGGAGCAGGTGGACCTGGAATCAGATGAAGATACAGGAATTCCAGAGGCAGAAGGAGCAGTAAAAGAACTGAAGGAAATTCTGGGAGTAATAGGTCAGCACATCTTCACAGTAGCAGTGGGAGGTTATAAATACACCATGTTGTGCTAGGATTTTTATAGGTTTCAAAGAACTACTGTCAACTTAAAAAGATGGAAAGCTGTGGGATTGCATAAACTATTGGAGGAACCAATCTTCTTCATAGATTTTGAAAGGGTAGCACAGGTAATGAACACTTTGGAAGAAGTTGGAACAAGGAATGATGCTTATTTCAGGTGCAAAGTGAAGAACAAAGATGATCAGGAGGTGCGTATTACCATTAAAGCAGAACATATTAGAGCTGCTTTACAATTTTATCCAATGGGCACCAAACTGGATCAAAGCTTTGTAAAAAAGAATAAGGATACTTATACAGGATATGGAAAGTTCACGGATTTTAAAGGAAAAGAGAATGAAGAATATGCAATCAGAATGTTTTTGCAATATTTTTGTTTTCCCAAGCTACCTAGATACACCATGCCTCACAAATCAGTAACTCTGTTGATGTTCAACAATAAAGACAAAACCAAACCATTTGGAGTTATGGATGTCTCACCATACATCCATGAACAGCTAAAGGAAGCAGCCAAACATTGGGAGCAAAAGAAATTTATGAATGGAGCCTAGTTTTTGACAAGAATTATTTATCATATCTTGGGTATGGAAGAACAATTGAAATTAGCTCCAGAAGCCCAATACTTTAGAAATTTGATGTCAGGAGTAAAAAGTCCTCCCAAAAGGATGCAGGCTAAAGACACAGAGGGACAAACCAGTATGAGGGGAGCTGGGATGAAGAGGAAAATTATCTCTGAAGAAGTAGTGCCTGTTAAAAAGAGGAAAGTGGATCCAAGAAAAATAGAAATGGAGCAGATCGAAGCAACAAAAGAAGAACATTTGGCAGCCCAAAAAGGGGTACAATCCTCTAATGAACCTCACCCCCCACAGACCAGTAAAGAGCAATTATTTACTTATTTAACTCAGGGAAACAATAAAAGAGCAATGTACGAAGCCCAATATCAGAAAATGCTGGAAGACTATTCCTGCAAGGCTACAGATTGGATACAGGAGGAGGTGGAGCATTATGAAGTTTTACATGAGGAAATGATGGCAGCCGAGACCGAAGAAATATTTGTGAAAAAAGAAGTAGATTTGCTGGCATACTTCAAAGAGTTGCAAGGACCTCTAGAGGCCAGGACCACTGTTGTGGTAAAAAAGAAAGTGCCAAAAAAGCAAGTCCAAAAGAAGAAACTAGTCAAGAAGGGAAAAGAAAAAGCAGTAGCTGAAGTTACAACAGTTGAAGACACAGAAGCAACAGTTATTGAAGCAACTCAGAAGTCTACCACAGTGAAGGAAGTATTAAAGTCTACAGAGCAAGAAGTAGGAGGATCCTCACGATTCTCATCCGATTCAGATAGTGACATTGAGAGTTTTTTGTTGAAAAGTTTAAACTTGTCAATACCCAACACTCCTAATGTAGCTATACAGGCTGTAGAAAAAATGAAGACACCTGAGGATACAAATAAGAAGTCTAAAGAAAGGCAGACTCATGAAGAAACTGTCCAACAGATGAGTGCTGAAGAAGAAAGAAGACTGTTAAAAGGAAAGGCAAGAATGACAGAAGAGGAAAACCAAAGGAGAGATGAAGATAGCTTTGGAATAGTGAATGTTGGTATAAATTCAATATGGACCAAGCCTTCACAGACACATTTCCAAATGAATGCAAGTTTAGAGGAACTAGCAAAGAAGGTATTCAGCAGTTCATATATTCAGCAGAAGGATGCACCTAAAGAACAGGAAATCAAGAAGATAGAACCAGAAAAGAGTGCTCAAGAGGTCTTAGGACAGGTGATAGAAGAAGGAATTATTCAAAGTATGAAAGATGTACTGCAGGAGATAAACAGTAATAAGGAATCTACATACAATGGTGAGCAGGAACAGGAAGAAGGAATAGATTCTATGGATATGGATGAGCAAGATCATGAATATACAAATCAGGGGAGTGATGATCAAATAAAAGCTTTTCATGCAAATGTATCAGATACAGCTCAAGAAACGGGAAGACAGGAAATGCAGAAAAATGATGATCAGGTTATCCATGTGGAAGATATTGAATCAATAGTAGTTCAAGAAAAATTGGTACAGGGAGAGCAACTTAGGGAGGATCAATCAGGCCAGGATGAAAAAGAGCTAGAAAACAATCAGGAAACCCTAGGACAGGGAGAAGAAATGCAAGGTCAGGAAGGAAGGAATTCATTGGAAGAGAATAGAATTTCAAACTTCTCAGATCAGAAAAGTGCAAAGGACAGAGTATTGGAGCTTGAAGAAGATGATATTAATCAAGAAACAGAGAATGATGCTTCCAGTAATGAAGAACAAGATACAAAGGATATAGAGGATGAAACAAAAGCAGAGGAAGATGAGGAAGGTAAAAGAGATAAGCAAATTGAAATCAGATCGGCAGAAGTGGAAGTTGGTTTGGAAAGGATACCCAAGAATATAAGGTCAGCCTGTCAAATAATCATGAATAATATTGAACAGTTTAGACCATCTAGCAGGAATATGATCATATCAGGTATGGTGGCTGAATCTGAATTTGAGAAAGGGAGTATGATTATCAAAGAACACAAAAAGGAAAAGGAGCAGATGTCAGAACAACTAAGGTCAATTCAGAAGAAAAATGAAGAGTATGTCAATAGAATAATTGCTTTGGAAGAAATTGAAGTTCAGAAGCAGAACAAAATACAATATTTGGAGGATAAGAGTGTGAAGTTATCAGAACAGAATGCCAAGATGGAAATGGAACTAAAAACCATAGGAGGAAGATACAGAACACTACAAACCTCATATCAAATTTTGACTAGGGCCCATGAAGATATTAATAAGTTGCTGCTAGAAGAAGGTCTAGTAAAAGATGGAAGTAAACCTGCCCAATTGACAGAGGAAGAAAAAGATGAAATGCATAAAGAAATTCAGAAACTCCAAGAAGAATTAAAGGAAGCCAAAGAACTAGAAAAGCAAGCAAGTACACATGCTGCTACAGCTATGAGAGGGTATAACAAGTTGTTTTTGAATACAGAGCAAGAGAGGAAGGATTGGCAGGACAAGTTGGAAAGAGAAAGAATGGACTGGATGAAAGAAAGAGAAGATTTGATAACTCAGAATAAAAGCTTAAGGATGACCTTAGAAGACTTACAGAAACAACTGGAGAAATCAAAAGCTCAGGAAGAGGTTCAGAATCAGGTACATGCAGAAGATACCAATACAAGAGAGTATGAAACAGGAGATGCTGATAGAGAACAGGAAAACTATGAAGCAGTAGCCAAAAGATCTGAGGAAGAGTACACTGAGGAATTTGTTCAGAAGTTGCTGACTAGCAGAGAATCAAGAATGGAGTTTATGAGAAAAATGCATGATGATTACGAGAACCAGATTGTCACATTTGCTTTAAGTAAAGGCATCAATCCAGATCAGCACCATTGGGCTGCAGATGGATTAGGAATTCCTTTTTGTATGGTATTGGAAAGCATAAAAAATTATCAGTTGGCCAGAGTGGGATTAGCTCCAAATCAATATTTTGAATATGAAGAGGATATTAATGTTACAAAGGAATTATTTGAAAGAGCTAACCCAAAATGGAGGAATAAATGGTTGGATGCTAATAAAGAGTGTAGGAGAATTTGGAAGGAGGCACCTTTACACTTAAAGATTAACCCAGCTCATTGCCCCGTGGCCAGAAGAAGGGAGTGGACGGTTTTTTGGGAAAGAAGAAAAACAGGGCAGATTCCAGCAAAATGGCTGAACTTTCCAAAAATAGCAGGTCCAAAGGCAGGAACTTGGCCTACTAAAAGTTACATGGTGACTACTGCTGAGTCTTTCATATCAAATTATAAAAATGTCAATGACCCTGCTTGTATACTACTTGTCAGAATAATGAGGTTAATTCTAGCCTGTATAGAAACCTACACTGATACAGATGTCAGAATTTTGAACTACATAGGTTTTAATTCGCCAACAGATGCTCTATTGTTTGATCTAAGTGAGACACCAGACAGGATTTGTTTGATGGCCTACTACAGTAGAATAATATTTTTGGGCAGTCATTTTTTGCAAATATTTGAAGATGCTTTTGATTATGGATTCTTTGAAAGGGAGTAAGAAATCTTTGGAAACTTATCTGTTGTTACAAAAGCAAGACTTACTGCCTATGAAGCTGCTTACACAGAATACTTGAAGAAGGATGTCATAGATAAGCCTGAAGCTGCAGTACAATGGAGGAAAGTCTTGTTTGAAATGGTCAATAACTTGAATGTCACAGAAAGGAAGAGCCATGATTTGGTGTCACAAGTGTACCAAAGGAAGAAGAAATAAAGCTGAGCTCACATAAGGAAGTCTTTTGTCAGGAGCCAAAAGCTCTAGGAGGGGAAGAATGTTGGAAGGTGTATTTTTGGAAAGCATTTTTGATGTAGAAAATTAGTAAAAAGCCAAAAAACTTGTAAAATATTTATGCAATGGTTGTAAAAATAAGGAAGAGTCTTCCTTATGTAGTCAAGGACCTCATGGAATTTTTGTAGAATTTTTAGAAACTCTTAGATAGCATATTTTTAGAAAATTAGAGAAAAAGACCTAATTTCAAGTGTGAAAAGGGACACTTGAAAATGTATATAAGTCAATTTTCTCTAATTTGGAGAGGCTGGTTAGTCATTTGCTCAAGCTATCAATAGAGAAGAGAGAGTTTCTGCAAAAATCGTGTTTTCTCCTGTTGAGTGTATTTTCTTTGATGTGAGAGCTTGTTTCTTGTTTAATCATGGAGATTTGTGAGTTACATTTGTGTATTACTGAGTGAGTTGTATGAAGGAAGAGGTTTACTGATGTAATGAGTGGAAAAGGATTGAAGAAAGTTCCAGAATTGTGAAAATCGTCTGAATGCACAGAATCGCGATTGTCTCGTCTCTGGGATACAGGTGATATTTTTCAATTTTGAGTTCATATTTGTACTCTGCTGATGAAATAGCATGGTTTTGACACAAAGATCATAGAAAATGATGGAGATTTGCCTTAGATATGGTAAACCCTAGAATTTCTCTTCATCTTCAATCTTTCTCAGCAATCCAGCCATTAATCTCTTATTTCCTTGAATCTATTATCTTGAAGGGGCTGTGGTCTTATGGATATTCCTAGGATTGACAAAATAAAGATGATTTGTTGATTCTTTGTTACTTCATGATTGGAGAGGACAACTTGGAGTCCAAAACAAAACAGGAATATCCATGGATGAGGAGAAAGTTAGAACAATTGCAATGCTACCTAGGCCAAAGAATTTCAAGGAAGTAAAAGCTTTCATGGGGCATTGTGGTTATTGTCGATGTTTCACTCATATGTATGTGATCATTGCAAAGCCTTTGTACTCCCTTTTGACCAACTTTGAGTGAAGAGAAGAATTTGAAAACTCCTTTAATGAGCTTAAGCAACAATTGTGTTCAACACCAATCTTGACTACACTAGATTGGGTCAACAAGTTATTCCATGCTCATGTGGATGCATCTAACTATGCTATTGGATGTGTACTAGAATATAGGGTGTCTCTAGACCCTTGTACCTCTTTATGCCTATTTTTGGAAAAATTAGATTCCAAAATTCAATGCTATTCACAATTTTATCCTTGGAAAAACATTTTTCTTATCTCATGAGTCATTCATGAGCTTAATACCAAAAAATACATAACTTCTTTCTTACCTCATGAGTAATTCATGAGCTTACTACCAGTACGCTAGCTCAAATTGCAACTACTTAGAAAAAAAATCATCAAGACAAAAGGATAAAGATGTAGTCTTTATTTTTAAGATCTCTTTCATTGTCTATGAAGCTCATTGGGTTACCTTGCATCTGCTAATGCTTCTTGAATTCTAAAGCTAAGAATCTCTTCAATATTGATACATCATTGGCTTATACCAATCATAAGAATTGGGTACCATGGCCGGTGGTTTAGGGCTTTCTTGGGTACTACCTGCTGTCTAATTAGCTTGAAGAAGTTCCTACTTTGTCAATGCCATGGAACATTCTATTCTTCAAGTACTTAAAATTTTATTACTCCTACGTAATCAACATCATGAGCAAAGGAATCATCTTTGGAAACTTTAGCACCTCTTGAATGATCCTTGGAAGGAGTTTTGGACTTTTGGAAAAGAACATCAAGCTCCATTGCTTGATTTGTATTCACTTTCTTAGTGTCAAAACAAAAGGTGAATATCAGCTTAATAGATGGTTTCCCATACCATAAAGAAAATTTGACATGAACTTTCATTGTCCATATATGTGATATTTATTCGTTTATGAAATTTCTTGAGTTTGCAACAAAGGCTATTGACATTGTTCAATCATCCTTTGCTTTTAAACATCTCTTTGTAGCCAAACTAATATTTTGTAAGACTATTCATGTTAGCATTACATAAAGTGATTTTCTTGATATTTCCCAATAAAACCTATTCTTTCACTAAGAAACTTTGGCCATGAGCTATGTTGGCAAATAAGAAGGGATCCAAAGGGTAGCATTGCCTAGTGGAATGTGTTAACAAGGAGGAGAAAAAGGAGGAGATGTTACTATTTATATTAATCCAAACTAAAGCATTGTGATATCCTATGGCCTTGAGGGATTTAAGAGCTAAGTCCCACTCTAGCTCTTCATATGACTCATCCATATCAATCTTCAAGGCCAAGAGATCTTGTCTTGTCTCTTTGGCATCCTCCATTCCTGCAACAAAATAGAGAGTAACTCCTAAAATGTTAAGGCATTTGGATTGTCTTTCATCATCAACCGAAGAGTAAAAGCAAAACTCTGATATCAATCTAGAAGACCATTGAGAATATTATGCACAAGTAAGCTATCTAGTAGGACTTCATCAAGAAAAATCAATTGTTCCTTTAAATCTTGGATCTTTGTCAAAAAACTATCCATAGAATCTCCTTCATTCATATGCTTACTCTCCAATTGTTTTTGGCTCTACAATACATGCAACAAGAACCACAACACAAACAAGAATTTTAAGATTGTCATCTTCAACGCCATATGCATCATATTAAATAACTATATTTGTAGGTGTAGTAGGATATTTTTCAACACCCTACACAATATTCCACAATCCTTTTGCTACCAATACATGACACATCATATTTGTCCATAATGGGTAATTTAGACCAGCCAATCTATCCTAAATAGCCAACATACATAATATATCATTTCTTACATCCATCGCCACTAAGTAAAATACCATGATGCAAAAAATTGGCTATATCTCGAAAATTTGAACAAAACTACCCTGTCAAGTGCCACTAAACATGTAGCAAAGTTCGAGGCACTTGTCATGGCAAACCAAAACCTGTATGTATGCTTGGCACAATGTTATGAATTATGCAATGTGTTGAACAAGGAATTATTGGGGTGTTAATTTATTAATGTATTAATGTGTTTTGGCATTTTTGATATAGAAGCTTAAGGTTTGTGAGGGCATGAAAGGCATGAAAGGATGGACATCAATAGTCGGATTTATATTTTATATAGTTTGGAAATAAACCCACGTAGGGGGTTCTATGTTTTTGGAAACAGTTAGTAAAAGTAGTGGTTAGGATAAGAATCATTGTAGACTGGGATCTCTATTAATAAAAGTTGTCCATCCTTTCATGCCTTTCATGCCCTCACGAAACTTCAGTCGCTATATCAAAAACACCGAAACACATTAATACATGAATAAATTCACACTCCAATAATTCCTTGTTCAACACTTTCCATAATGCATAACGCACAAAAGGACAAAATTGCTTGCACAAACACTATGATAGGGCATTTAGAGGCCGAAACAAGCTCAGATCAAAATTCGACACCAAAAAGCAAAGCAAATTTGAACTCTAATCTTCTTGAGTATGCTCACCAATTTTCATGCGATTCTGGGACTGTGATCGGAGGGGTGCTGATGATGCCCTAGATGAAGCGGCGACCTGCTCTTGATACCAATTGTTGGAGTTTGAGGTCTCTCGAAGCATGAAAACAACACAAGGAAGAAGAAGAAGCTTGGAGCACAACACACAATATTGAATGTATTACCAAGTGAATGTACACACACAAGTATGCCATTAGGTTTATAGGCATATGTACAAGTCGGGGAAAAAACCTCCTAAAGAGGGAAAAAAGTGCTTAGACAGTCCTATGTGTCTTCACACACATCACTACCAAAATATATCAACAATGATGAAGGTCCAAAAAGGGAAGGACATATTTCCTCCTCTCGATTAATGGGTACCAAAGGCTTCAGAACTTCAAATCCTTTCTTAACCAAGTCTAGACAATGCACCACTTTTTATTCACCTTGAAGTGGCGATCGACATTTTTTTCTTCACCTTGTGATTTTTTCCATTTTATTGTGATTGCTCCATCTTAATCCTTGTCAATGTGGGCCATTGGCATATTGTATCATCTATGCATCATTCTTGATGCAAGCAAGGGTGTATTCATGTCATACATACTAGTCTTTATGAGTCATCCATATCAATCTTCAAGAGCAAGAGACCTTGTCTTATCTCTTTGGCATCATCCATTCCTTCCCTTATATCTAGGATATAGTCTTTATGACTCATCCATATCCAACTTCAAGAGCAAGAGATCTTGTCTTGTCTCTTTGGCATCTTCCATTCCTTCCCATATATCTAGGATACTTGAGGATATGCCTTCGCTTGATAAACCATCTTTATGTTTGTGTATGAAGTTTTCTAGATGGTTCTTGTATCCTATAATTTGGAGCATTGTAATCAGCCTTGGGTGCTCGATGCTCTCTCTGTGCTCTTTCTTGTGATCAATACGTTTAATGACCAATTTGTTTGAGTCTCCTTGGAATCCCCCAAACGTGCTCTTAGATTCTCGGTTTTTGTTTTAGTATCACTACATGGATGCATATTATATGCTTTAGAGAAATGAGCTAGAACAATGTAGTTTTTAGTGGACTATGGGGGAGAGAGAGAGAGAGAGAGCGAGAGAGAGAGAGAGAGCGAGAGAGAGAGAGAGAGAGCGAGAGAGAGAGAGAGAGAATGAAAAATCAGAGAAGATAACACAACTAAGTAGCCAGAACAGGAAAAATTTTCCATTGCACTACAAGATATGTGGCCCAAAGCACCATGCCATATACAAACCATATGTTGTTTAGTGATAGGTAGCAAGTGTTCTTTTTGTGATACAAATAAAGGCTAAAATGAGCTAACTTTATGTTCTTTTGCAATAACCATATTACCATTTGATATGTGAAAGGATTGAGCATGGAAAACCACTTTGTAACCAAGGTCATGAAGGTTACCAACTGACGTCAAATTGCATGATTATTGAGACACATGTCATACATTATGCATAGAAAATTGTGAACCATCTATGAACTACACAAACATGTCTTCAATCCCAAAAACATCACACTCCTCTTATTGTACCAAGAGACTTTTTTGCATAATTAGAGATGCATTCTCTATGTGGTGTCACATGGAAAGAAGCACTAGAAATTATGGGGGAAAGAGAATCAACATAAGTGCCTCACTAGGCATACTATTGTCAAGTGTCAACACATCAACATCATAAAAAATTAGCATTAATCTCTTCTATCTTCATAGTCAAAGCAAATGATGCATGTAACTATTTAGCATATCCATCAACATTTTATCCTTTACCTTTAACATTCTTTAACCCATATCAATGTTTCTTCATATTTGCTTTCTAATGAAAATAATGGCACTCGATATCCCTCTTCCTAAATTTACTCCCACTTTTATTTTGTTGAACATTATTTTCCTTGTTCTTGTTTTGACACATTGTTGATTCTTTCCTTGGTGAGAACCATGAACAGTATATGTATCTCCACTCTAAGTTCCAACCATAGACTTTCTACGGATCTATTCACTCAAGAGTGTTCCACATATGTCATCATATAGCAGCTTACCACAAAGTGCACTATTGGTAATAGCTGTGAAAAACATATCACAAATTTTACTACACATTTCTTCGATACCAATGAAGTGGTGTATTGGTGGTCATAAACCTTGGAGGAAGCCACTACAAGACACAAAATGCTAGCAACACTCGCACAACAACAACAATGTTTTGCTGGAAATTGTCTGATACTAGTGAAGTAGTGTGATGGCGATGCACCCATGGGACTTCCCTTTGCGAGAGCTTCATGAAGATAGTCTCACATGGGAAACCAAGATATACATGACATGCATGGTACTCTCCACATACCTACACAATACACAAAAACTACACAGTACACACAGAGGCCTGAACATAGATTCCTTAGGTTTTTAGAAAACAATTTATGAAGCACAAGAATCATCTTTCAAATATTCAATGATATCCCTACTCCAATGTTATTTCTATATATCTAGTAGGAGGTAATATAATTAGATGTGAAATGATAATTACATTGCTTAAAATTTATTATTTTCAATAATATTATAACATAAATGTTTTTATTTATTTTTATAGCATTGAAAGCTAAGTATCTTCCTACATCTCTTGGCTTCTATTGCTTTCTATACATCTAAAAAATAAGTATCTTACTACATCTCTACTCATGTATGGCGATTCATGAATATTTTCGTGTTCATGTATGTGTGTGTGCATGTATATGTGTGTGTATGTGTATGTGTGTGTATGTGTATGTATGTATATGTGTTTGTGTATGTGTATGTATGTATGTGTAAGTGTATGTATGTATGTGTAAGTGTATGTATGAATGTGTAATTCTAAAATTCTAAAGCTAAGAATCTCTTCAATATTGATACACCTTTGGGTTATACCAATCATAAGAATTGGGTACCATGATCGATGGTTTAGGGCTTTTGTGGGAACTACTTTTTGTCTAGCTAGCTTGAAGAAGTTCCTACTTTGCCAATGCGATGGAAAATTCTATTCTTCAAGTACTTAAAATTTTGATTACTCCTAAATAATCTTGTCAATGTGGGCCATTGGCATATTGTATCATCTATGCATCATTCTTGATGCAAGCAAGGGTGTAGTCATGTCATACATAGTAGTCTTTATGACTCATCCATATCCATCATCAAGAGCAAGAGATCTTGTCTTGTCTCTTTGGCATCTTCCATTCCTTCCCATATATCTAGGATACTTGAGGATATGCCTTCGCTTGATAAACCATCTTTATGTTTGTGTATGAAGTTTTGTAGATGGTTCTTGTATCCTATAATTTGGAGCATTGTAATCAGCCTTGGGTGCTCGATGCTCTCTCTATCCTGTTTCTTGTGATCAATACGTTTAATGACCAATTTGTTTGAGTCCCCTCGGAATCCCCCAAACGTGCTCTTAGATTCTCGGTTTTTGTTTTAGTTCCACTACATGGATGCATATTATATGCTTTAGAGAAATGAGCTAGAACAATGTAGTTTTTAGTAGACTATGGGGGGGGGGGGGGGGGAGAGAGAGAGAGAGAGAGAGAGAGAGCCTTTTGTGTGCGGGTGAAGAGGCGGTGAAGAAAAGCTAACCGATTCCCAAGATGAGAAATTATATCATTCTGTCGAAGAAGGTGTTATCCCATATGAAAGTTTTAAGCTTTTAACTAAAGGAGCACTGTGACTATTGGTTCCTAAAGAGCCAAGAAAATTATAGAGTTATAAGCAGGCTCCAAAAAGTTTTCATTAAAGAATCTTAATGTCTAGGCAATAAAACCTCTTAGCTAAATATCTTTATTATTATTATTATTATTATTATTATGTGAAAAATAATTTTGTTTGAATTCATAGACAAAACCAAATCGAATGCTTGGCTAAGGTCTACGTGAAGAAGTAATTGAAGCCTAAATTTGATATGGAAGGCATGTGTTTGTTCAGCTCATTTCTTTGGCTACGCGTTTAGTGTGCTCATCTTGAGCTTTATGTTTTGTTCTTGTTGTTGTTGTAAACTGTCAGCCATGGAAAGATGCGTCGCAAGTAAACGGTACGCAAGCATTCACTCGATGTGCATAAAGTGTTGATTACTTGCACAGAAAACAACCTCATAGAGGGGGTGGTCCAAAGTTTGCCCCAAGAGTAGGTGGTGGCATAGTCATATGGACCTTTTTGGCGGAATAACAAGAAAGAAAGCCAACATCTTCACGAAACTTTAGACCTCCCCATGGAGGAACGTTTCCGATAATCCCCAACTACATCTGTACAAGCAAGAGGCAAAGATCTCCTCCTCATTCAATCTTTTCCGGGTGTGACGCTCTCGAATACTTTCTCCCTCAACGAGGCCTCTCTCTTCTCTTCTGTATGTGAGAGTGGCTGTGCGTGCTGAGGGAGAGTTACGGCGTGTGCTGGCTGACAGCTGTGGGATTTGAACCCACGCCCTTTCGGATTGGAGCCTAAATCCAACGCCTTAGACCACTCGGCCAAACTGTCAGGTGATGGCAAGCTGCAACAGCAAGGCATACCTCCCTTTTTCCTACTTCTAGAGTAGCCAACTCAGATTGCCACTTTTTGAGGCCCCAACATCAATCAAGTTACACATCTAATGGCCCCCCGATAAGATTGATGGCCTACCGAATGTTGGAAGCCAATTCAAATCAAGCAAGAGGTATCCAAAAAGAGGTTCCTTCGAATGTTTCATACGTCCTCCATTTGGAGATGAGATTCATGTCCTACTTTGTGAAGGAAAAACTATCCCTTCGCTGACGTTTCGAACGAGATGAACGACTCCCTGTTAAATATTTGGGGTGGTCTTCGATGGGGTGGTCTTAAGTCAAACTAGGTGATTCTACGACGTGCGCCTTAAAATCTCTACTAGCTGATTCTGGCACACATAACAGAGCTGATTCTAGGAAGATCAATTAGGCAAGGCTGCCCTCTGGCTCCTTTACTATTCGCTATCGCCTCGAATGGACTCAGTTGCCTATTAGAGCATCACATGGACGCTGGCAATCTCAAGGGTCTTTCACCTCTAAATCACGGCCAAATGATTACGAGACTTTTTGCTGATGACATGAATGCCTTTGTGCATAACGATATAAACAGCATTGAGGTGTTCTGGTGGTGCCTAGACACCTTTTCTGTGGCGTCAGGATCAAAAATCAACCATGCTAAAACTGCTTTTAGAGCAATCAGCGGACCTACTCCCCCATTGTTGGTGGATCAGGGATGTCAAGCTATCCCTAGCGGCCAAGTCTTCCGTCTCCTTGGCATTCCGATGGGATTCGACATCTCAATGGACCAACGCTGGAACTGGGTACTATCCAAGCTGGATAGCAAGCTGAATCATTGGAAAGGTATGCAAGTCAACTTGGCAGGGCGTGCTATGGTTGTTAACACATTTATGCTATCTACAATCATTTACTTTATCTCGTGTTGGAGACCTAAGGAGAAAGACTTGGCCAAAGTCGAAAGAATCCGCAGAAACTTCCTTTGGACTGGGGACCCCAACAAGAGGGGGATTCCCAAAATCAAATGGGAAACTTGCATTAGCCCTAAAGACTCAGGGGGCTTGGGAATTCTGGATATTGTTGGGTTGGCTGACAAGCTGGCGACAAAGTGGCTGATCAAGGCTTGGAGCAATAGGGAGTCCTCTTGGGCTAAATTGATCTTCAGAAACATGGAAGACCTTACCTTAGTTGGCCATCCTGGTTGGAAGGACATAGGGATTCTCACACTTTTGTTCTCCCCCCACCCGGTGTCCCCTAAAGGCTCTAGCCTCGTGTGTTCCTTATGGAAGAATTGGAACAAGGCCAAACAGTTCATCAGAAACAATGATGAGTGGAAGTGGGCGGATGGGATAAGACAAAACGACTCTATTTGGTTCCCGATCTGCAGCATCAGGGGGGTGGAGTCTTGGAACCTCCCAACTGCAAAGCGGCTATGGAACAAGGGGTTCAAGCAGTGGAAACAAGTCTGGAAACAAGAGACCAGCCAGTGGATTAGGTTCGAAGAATTGGATCCGAGACTTAGAGTTACCTTTGAGGAATGGACCCTTCTTCAAAGCAGGTGTTTAGCATGGACCACTCAACTACCCGCCTTCTCTTCGATCAGGATGTTCCTTGCCTGGAGGGCCTCAAATGGAGCAATGGTAAGAAACTTTCCAGAACCCCCAACTTCAAAGAGGATTTAGATGTTCACCACACTCTTAACAAGAGATGGTGCCTTTCTTGGACCAAACTTCGGTGGGAACTAAAATTCATGTCTATTTGGCACCCCCTAATTGAGGTCAAAAAATCCGTTCTCATGTGGCAGATCTTGCATAAAGGTATCTGGTCCAATGCAAGGGCTAACAAAATTTGTGGTGTGCCGCCATGGTGCAAGCGTTGCCACCGGTGCATCGAAGATTTAGCTCACTTGTTCTTCGACTGCCCCAAGTCCCGTGCTATTTGGTGTCATGTGACCCGAGTATTGAAACTCACGCACCAAATCAACTGGCAACAGGTGATGTTGGGTGAGGTGGTCGGCTGCTCATCGAGGCTGTGGAATGCCATTAGAGGTGAGACTCTCTGGAAGATTTGGAGGGAGAGATGTGCTGTCAATTTTGGCCAAACTCCTAAGGAATTGTCAATCGAGAAATCCTTGTTTCTCCTAGGTAAAAGCATCTCCCAAGATAAGAGATCTCCACCGTTTAGACATCACTGTATTTATCTCCTCGAAAATAACAAGCTGAAATCCAAATGGGTCCCACATGAGGGTGATAAATTTATCCGCCTCATTTGTAATGCCCTCTAGCTTGCCTTACTCCTCCCCTGCATTGTGGGATTTGGGGGGTCCCATGGGCACTAGTCCCATTCACTTGTAACTTTTTTCTTTATTTTTATTAAAGTCCGAGAGACTAGGCTAAGGCCAAACTTCCTTTTATTTAAAAAAAAAACAGAGCTGATTCTGCCTTCAGATTTTCTTCCCCTTCCGGCTTTCCTTTCCTTCATGTAGCAAACCGAACGGAAAGAACGCCCATTGCCTAATCTTATGGATGCCACTCTCTCTCAATGAGACACCGATGGAGACCGCGGGAGTATGGCTAACAAATGGGAACAGCTCTCTACCCTACTCCTCTCTTATCATTCCCGTATTATACTACTAGCAGTATAGCAATGAAGTCGTACATCGCTTTCCTTCTATGTCTTGCGCCACACTTTAAATTTTTCAAATGGATCAGCCTTCTCCCCTATAAAATACACACACATCTTTCTACTATAATCTTTGACTATTAGCAAAAAGCAGAGAGATCCTCCTAAAGCAAGACTCGACATTTTACCATAGAGATTAGCATGTACGAGCTCGAGAGGAGCTTCACCTCGATTGCTACTCTCTTTTGGAAATCACTTCCTTTGTTGTTTGCCTATACTGCAAGCTTCACATGGTTCTTGGAAATCTGAAAATGCACGTAAAGCTGCTATCATCCCTTTTCTTTGCATCTATTTGAGAACCAAAAATCAAAGTGGCCAAAAACGTTGATTCCAAAGTCTACTTGTGTCTTTGTCTCTTCAAGGAGCGAGCTCACTCCACTCATAAAGTTTATCTTTCCATGCTCGTTTTCTTATAGTATCACCTATTCCATCCAATCTTTCTATGCAACCCTTCTTGAAATTCAAGACCACCATTTGTTGCCGTAATAAATTCCTTTTGAGTGGAGGAACATAAAAAACATCATAGAGTTCTCCCTCAACACCAGTGCTAGTAACAAAACAGATGGTTTTTTTCCCTTTAGCTAGACAATTTGACTCATTTCCAACTGTTACATTGATGGGTTCCTGTGGAGGCATTAAGGAACTATACTAATCCTCCTTGCTCGTCATGTGGCAAGATCCTCCACTATCTAATATCCAAGGTTCATCCATGCAAGTTTGGTAAGATGTACATACCTCCTCTATCGTACACCACAGTTCAAGTTTTTCGTTATTTCTCGATTCCCCATTCTTACATGTGGAATATTTGAGAGTACTTCTTCTCTCATCAACTTGCTTCTTCTTGCAATCCTTAATGATAAGACCCTTGTTTTCGCAATAGAAACAACTTCTCGTCAACGTATTCTTCTTTGAGCTATAAGAAGAGCTTTCTCTCTTTGCAGTTTTTCAAAATGTTGCGTGCTTTAAACCTTGCCTATTCTTCAAACACATTTTTTCTTCAATAAGCATCAAAAAACACCCCTCAAATGTAAGAGGGGAGGATCTAACTTGAGTATCAAGCCCACCATATTTTGCAAGAAAAATTCAAACACACCTATGAGCAGCTCTTCAGTTGTTATCAGAACACGAACAATAGTTAATTGATCTTGTAAATGTTTGATTCACTTGATGCAATCTCGAACCTTCTCCAACTCAAAGTGCTTCTCATTTGCTAATTGATTCTCAAGATGTTGAATTCAAGTGTGATTCTTGGTCTCATATTGGCGAGCCAATATGCCCCAAGCTTCAGTACTTTACTAGTGTTTTGGACTAGAGTACACATAGAATCACTTACATTTATAATAATGTCACATAACACATGGAGATTTTGTGTCTTCCAAGCGCCAAGAAGAAATCTTGGACAAACTAGATTTTCACTCAAGGATTTGACGGATCTTCCATAGGAATCGGACTTGGATTAGGTCATATTGACCCCATGAAATTATCCAACAACTCATAAGAGTCCAAAATTGCATAAATTTTGCACTTCTAGAGCGTGTACTTTGTTCCATCATCCTTCCCTTCACTGAATGTGGGTTAATGAATGGGAATTGGTGCAGCAATAACATTACCAAATGCACCAACACCAAAAGATCAAGTCGTCACTCACACACTATGATGATAATAGAAATATACTTGCAAGTTCAAAAACTACTCCTCTCTACTAATAGATACCTAAAACCTCTGATACCATGTAAGAAACTAGTTATGCAAGAGAACACAGTAGAAATAGTAGAGAACATAATAGATGTGATTTCAAAAGGTTGCTACTTATAGAACTTACAAAGATGATGTCATTGTCTACACGTGAGTTCTCAAGGTATATGTGATCTATACAACCCTAGATATGGGGTTACAAGGTAAAGTTATGTTCGCTTAATTTGATATCCATGGTAGTGCAAAAGTCATAGAATAATGGAGAGATGTGGCCTTTTGCGGCATATTTTTATTAAAAGTCTTGTACAAAAGTATCCGGAGGAGATTTGGACTTCCACATGGACACTAATGATAACAATCTCCTACTAAATGCCAATATGTCCAAAGTGAACAATATCATAGTAGAAAATGGAGCTCTATGCGACACACATGGTGCTATGCATGGATCTGCACACTACACAAAAACCACATAGAACACAGAGGACCAAACACATATTTCCGAGGTTCACAAAATGTGATTGAACCTACAATTTGTGGCTTAGTAAGCCACTACATGACATGTACAAAAGTGTTCGGAGGCCATTTGGCCTTTCACAAGGACACTAATGATAACAATCTCTTACTTAAGGCCAATATGGCCAAAGTGAACTATGGGAGAAAAAGAAAAGAATTATAAAGGATACTTGAGTGTGACTATACAAACTATACCTCCCAACCAATGGGCATGTGAGACAGTGCACAAGTAACTATGCAAGACCGTGAATCTAGTAACCCCCATCAAGTGACAACAATGTTGAAAGCTATCCTATGGTAGAGCTTTAGTCAATCTATATGCAACAATATCTTGAATATGAACCTTCTCAGGAGTAATAAGCTCAATGGCTAAGCACACACACATTTAAATTAAGGAAAACATATATAGAGGACCTCACAAAAAAGGGTTGAGGTGGCCCACTTAAACATCTAATCTCTTGAATCTTGATAAATTGGGAACCCAACACATATTTTCTAAGTTCTCAAAATGTGATTGAACCTACAATATGTGGCTCATCAAGCCACTATATGTTTTTATTAAAAGACATGTACAAAAGTGTGTGGAGGCCATTTGGCGTTTCACATGGACACTAACGATAACAATCTCTTACTAAAGGCCAATATGGACAAAGTGAATTATGGGAGAAAAAGAAAACAATGATAAAGGATACCTGAGTGTGAGTATACAAACTATACCTCCCACCCGATGGACATGTGACACATTGCACAACTAACTATGCAAGACCATGAATCAAGTAACACCCTTCAAGTGACAACACTACCAAAAGGTATTCTGTGGTAGAGCTTTAGTCAAATCATATTCAAAATTATCTTGAATATGAACCTTCTCAAGGATAACATGCTCAATGGCTAAGTAGTCTCTAATAAAGTAATACCTCACCTCAATGGCTTGTCCTTACAAGATTTTTGCTAACTAGCTTGATTTTCTTCATCTAAAGCACATGAGCACAAAGCTTCTATCTTATGTTTGTAGCAAAGATGTTCTAATAATAAGATATAATCTTTAATGCACCATATCTTTAGTTGACATCCTTGTTGCCCAACATTTGGTTCATGTACTTCTCTAGTTGTGCTCTTGCTTGAGCTTTAGTAATCAGTTGAGCAGGTTTTGTTTTGCCAGTTTCACTCCCCAATGATATATATGAAACCACATTCAAGGGGGTTACCTTCACCATGTTTGATTCTTTGGACAAGCTTTGAGTACATGATCAATTCCACATCCTTCACAAAATTCAAACTTTTTGGTTTGTGGTAGGGCTTGTGCCTATGCAAGAGGGTAGTCATGGATGACATTATCACCATTGCACTTAAAGCAAGGTCCTCTTTGCATTCGCAGTATCTAATGTGGTTGTTCTCTAGTATTGTGTTTATTTTTTGGGTTTGTGTACCAAAATCTTGAGTACTCGTGTTTTTTCTCTCCATAGATGAATATTTGTTGGCACACAAAGCAACAGAGGAATCATGCACAATACGGCAACAAGGCCAGATCATTTTTCCCCATGGGTTATGTACAACTCAAGTGATTTTAATCACTACACAAACATTGTAAATCCCGTTTTTGGTAGAATAGACTCCATTTTGTGCAAGCCGAGGAGTCCTCGAGCTTGAGGAGTATTAGAAGTACCATCGTACCAATTTTCATAATTTTTAGACTTCGTTTGAGCCCTCAAATAAGCCCTGGAACCTAATTTTTAACTAGGCCGGACACTAGGTCTGGACAGGGCCAAAGCTAGTCAAAAACTATAAAAGGAGCTAGAGAGCTCATTTTTGAGGTTGGATTGTAATTGAAACGAACTTGTAAGAGCATTTTGAAAGTAATCTAAAAGCTCCATTGATTCTCTCTCTTTGTCTTGCCGTGTGTGCGCGTGTGTGTGTATGTGTGTGCATGCTTGTGTGCTTCTCACTCACGCACTTGGGCCGCCACTTGCTCGAGGTCTTCATACCATCCTCACGTCTTCCCGGATTGACATTAAAGGAGGTGCTACTCATCATTGAGCTACACCAAATTTTTGGCGCCGTTGCCGGGGATCGAGCTTTGAGGACGAGCGTGTGATGGTAAGACGTAGAGTTGACGCGTTGGAGTTGTAGGTATTTTCTTCACTCTCATCGATTTTCTTTTACTTTCTTCACCATTTTCATCACCGTCATCACCACCACCATCTCCCACCTCCATCTCCATCATCGCGAAAAATTCAGTTTTTTGACTATATTCCCATCTCCACCTCATTTCCCTCATTTCACTTGTGAGAGAGAGCGAGAGAGCGAACTTGCATGTGCTGTTTTTGCATGTTTTCTGAGCTATTTTGCAGGTTTTTGCTGTATCATCATCCTCAGCAGTGTGCGCAGGTACGATAGGCTCTGCACAGGTCTCGGGGCGACAATCTCTGTCTATCGCGACAGACAGAAAATCTTAACATTTTGTGAATGCATGATTAGCACTGTAACCTACACCTTGAGGGCACTCTAGATCACTAAAAGTTTTTCAAAAATTTGCGTTTTTTCTGTCTATCGCGACAGACACCGTCTATCGCGACAGACAGAATTTCACGACAGATAGCGTCTATCGCGACAGACACCGTCTATCGCGACAGACAGAAATCCGCGACAGATACCGTCTATCGCGACAGACACCGTCTATCGCGACAGACAGAATTTCATGACAGATAGCGTCTATCGCGACAGACACCGTCTATCGCGACAGACAGAAATCCGCGACAGACACCGTCTATCGTGACAGACAGAAATCCGCGACAGACAGCGTCTATCGCGACAGACACCGTCTATCGCGACAGACAGAATTTCACGACAGATAGCGTCTATCGCGACAGACACCGTCTATCGCGACAGATAGAATTTCACGACAGATAGCGTCTATCGCGACAGACACCGTCTATCGCGACAGACAGAAATCCGCGACAGATACCGTCTATCGCGACAGACACCATCTATCGCGACAGACATAATTTCACGACAGACACCGTCTATCGCGACAGACAGAAATCCACGATAGACACTGTCTATCGCGACAGACACCGTCTATCGCGACAGACAGCCCCCACGATAGATTGTGTCTATCGCGACAGACACCGTCTATCGCGATAGACAGGCATTTTCGGCAAAAAATTAAGGTGTGAATTTTTGGAAATTTAGGCTAAATTTTGGGCATTTTTGCACTTTCATGTACTCATATACTTACGAAGGCCTTAGAAAAATGCATTAAAACCCCGAAAGGCTCTGTCTGTCTAGTACCCCCCTAAACCCTGACCGGTCATAACTTTTGCGTACGAAATCCATTTTCTGAGCTCTAGGGCTTGGCAGGAAGCTCGTGACATATACTACACGCCCTCAACTGTTTTTTATAAGAATAACGCGTTGATTTTCAGATAGGATATTTGGAAGTTGACCCACAGAGGGGTAGAAACACCAAGGGAGCTCTAGAGGAAATTTCTAGCAATACATAAGGGGGAACAAAGTGTCTGAAATAATTTGTCTGTCAATTGAAAGGTCTACTTAAAGCTAATCTTGGGACTTATGCAGGTCTATTGAGAAGTAATTGAGAGCATCCAAGCAAGGGTGTGGCGCACGCTTGAGAATCAACTTCTCGAGCACTAAAGAGCAAGGTTCGGCAAGAAAGGTTGGAATATTCTCAACCCCTCTTCGTCAATTCCTAGCTTAGGCTAAGAGCGATTAAAAGTAGGAGTAAGTCAGGGCGACGATAGGCCACTATCAAGTTGAAGACTACCCAAAAACTCAAGTTCAAGCTAAAAACTTAATCTCTGTACTGTCGGCAACATAAAGGAAAGAACCTAACGTGGAACGATCAACCTGAAAGTACGAAGAACATTCAAGTATTCCGGACGACGTAATAGCAGATAAGACTTTAAACACGAGGAATAACTAAAAAGAATCAAGTGACTGGTACCAATTGATCGGCAACGAGGTTGTACTCTGGGCAAAGAATTGGGCTACTTAGATAGGCATATGAACCTTAGATCAGGACGACACCTAGCAAGAGAGAGACAAAGCCTTAGGTCTTCAGAGGCTAGTGTCAATCATACTGCAAGGTCTTGGGCCCAGCAGTTGAGTCACCACTCTCATTACCCTAGCTCGGATACCAGTGAATCGGGGATGTCTCAAGGCATGGACAGACCTACGGGAAGTTCAGGTGTGCCTTACTTGTACAGGGTAGAAGGCCCTTACAAAACACAGTTGGAATACCTTAGGACCAACCGATTAGGTGCGAGCATCTATGAGGACGGCCTAGGAAGATCAGTGGTCCAGATTAAAAACCCTGACCAATCCATAGGACTAGAGCACCCAGCTGTCAAGTTTGAAAACGGTGCATACCTGGACAAGGAAGGAACCATATACGTAGTCACCAGTCATCCAGATAGGACAGATGAATTTGGAAATGTAATCTCAGAAGCGGACTTAGGTGACTTGGAACAAGGAAACGTAGGTGTGGAACCTAGAACCCCTCGAGGTAAATCAGTCCTCACTAGGATTATCACGCCTGAGTGGGTCCCCCAAGATAACAAGTGCATAGATTTGCTTCTCAATCGAGAAACGGACGAAGCCTTTTGGAGGTATAAACCGGATCACCCAACTGATATAGGAACAATCATGATCTATGAGTTTAAGGATCCGGATAGCCCAGGCAGAGTGACCTACTTAGATCATGCTTCAGATCGGATCTTTGTGGTGACAGAAAATGATAGGCATGCTTACACTTGGAAGGGTGAATTTATTTTCCCTCAACCAAGATCAAATGTATCCTATGGTCACCCTGGGGCTGGAACTTCCCAAGCTCATGGTACGCAAAGAGACAGAAGTAGAGATAGACCAGAAGTAAGTTTTGCCAACCCAGTGGGCAGAGAAAGAACGAGAACAGAGACGAATAGGGTAGAACCTGAGATGCATAGAGCCCACAGGAACCAAAGAAATGTAGATGGATTCCCTCTGCCGAGGCCTAGAGAGCACACAAGAACTTTGAGACCCACCCAGCTAGTTAAGTCCATGAAGAATTACTTTGATGGCACAGGAGATCCCTATGATCATGTGGCGGAGTTCAAGCAAGTCCTGAGAGCTGAACAAGTGGAAGATCTGTTCACGCAGTACAATGCCTTCGGTCTAACCCTTAGGAACACAGCACTTACATGGTTTCAGCCATTAGATGAGCGTCAGTTCAGGAGCATAGACCAACTCCTAGAGGCATTTATCGTAGAGTTCTCTAAGAGCGGCATAAGACACAATACCTCCTCATTGATTCACAGCTTCAAACAGACCCCCCAAGAGACTGTCAGATTGGCCCGAAGAAGATTTAGACAATATCTTGAGAGGTGCCCTATTTCGGAACTACCCACATCTGCTAAACAAGTAGCCTTATTCCTTGATGGATTGCTGAGTACGAAATTGAGATCCTATGTGTATCTGAAGGACCCTAGGACCATAGAAGAATGTGTACGCATGTGCATTGACATTGAAGATAACCTAGGGGAAGAGCTAGAGCTTTCCAAAATCTACAAAGATTCAGATAGCGCATCTAGTCACTCTTCCACGCAATCCACATCAATTGAGGAACTTGCCGAAAAGGTAGCTCAGAAATTAGGAGTAACTAGCAAACAAATTCCAAGGTTTGCTCCTATAAAAAGGTGCTATACATGCGGTGGTGACCATATGGCGAACGTCTGTCCCATTATGGCTCAACCCCAAGTAAACCCTAGTAGCCAGTACTGCACCATAGAACGGAGATACACCAACCACACCGCACAAGATTGCCCATACAACAAGCAGGCGGTTAGGCAACCCTACCCTCAGCCCTACCAACAAGGCAGATACTAGAACCAGTACCCTCCACAACCATATGGCAGGCCACAACAAAATTTCCAACCTCAATATCAAAACCAACAAAGGCCTCAGCCTGTGCTAGTACAACAACCCCCAGCCCCAGCTAATGTGATTCCGGTAAAGTATACTGCTGCAGAAGAGAACCTGAATAGAGCTATAGTCCCTATAACATCCTTGCTTTCTGAAAGTGACCCGAGTGACCATAGCTTTGACTCTACACATGTTGATAGCCCCCAGGCCTACTACATGCAGTCTCCTGAGCATGGTGAGTCCTATTATAGCGAAGAGACAAACGAACCTAGTTGGGAGTCAGATTACACGAACGTCATGTATACAAACCCCAACCCTAGGCCTCAATCTAGGCAGGTAAGACCTCCAGTCCCAAGAGGACCGTGCTACAGATGCCAAGGAGATCACCTCATTTGTGATTGTCCCTTGCCTCCACCTACACAACCCCAGTCAGTGACGATCTAAGGCTTCTGCCAAGATTGTGGAAAAGAGCATCTCTTACGAGATTGCCCAAAGAACCCCAGTAATATGCCAAAAATCACGCCCATCAATGTTATTGAGTTAGTGGTAGATTCCAGCGGAAGTGTTACTTCCACTGCACCCGTACAGGTAGTCACGAGAGCTCAAGCAGTGAAGCAAAACCCAGGGGTAGGCAAGGAAAAGAGCCCAGACACTAGCGATACTGAGAGCCAAAATAAAAAGAGAACAAGAGCTTGGAGAGATAGCCGCGAACGCATGAAAAGGCAATGGGCAAAGAAGATGAGTGAACTTGAGGAAAGTCTACGAGAAACCAAGGCTAAAATCATAGAGATCACATCTCAACCGCACTCTCACACATTCCCACCGCTACCATCCCCATCACCCTCCATCCCTTCACCCTCTAAGACAGCCCACGCAACCCACCCACCACCCCAAACAGGATCGGTATTAGCTGATCCCACTCCCGAAGACATAGACATGATGCTTAAAGCATATCAGGCCAGAATCCAAGAAGGGCCAAACGTCACGGATCATGACAAGTGCTATCCTAGAGCTGACCTAGAGATAGAAAGAACCAAACTATGCGCGAAAATGGTCGCATTGGCTCAGACTATGTTTGAAGCCAGTCGCCTTTTCAATTACTCAGGCTCAGCCAAAACGCAATTACACTTGGATGGATTCCTAGAGAAGTTAGAGAGGATAATCGCAAGATCGGACAAGGAAGAAAAAAATCAAGACCAAGAAAAAGCAAGCAAAAACATGAATCATTCCCAATCGGAAGTTTATGTGGCCAATTCCACTAAACCAGACAGTTTTCCCTCCTTAGAAAGAATAGAGAGGCTAATTGCACAGTCAGAAAAGGAAACTGCCCCTCAAAGAAAGGATAGGGCAAGGGAACGGATAAGCCAACCTCTTCAGGAAGCCCACGCGCCTCCTCAAGAAGCTTATCTTCCCCCCCAAAAGGCAGATAAGCCCCCCTCAGAAGCTCACGTACCTCCACAGTCTGCCTACATTCCTTCTCAGGGAATGTATGAGCCTGCTCGGAAGAGTAGTAGAATAAGCAATCCTTCCCAAGAAGCTTGTGCTCCAGCCATTTATGAGAGCAAGGAGAGAGTCAACAATAGAATAAGCCCTCCTTCCCAGGTTGCTTATGCGCCCAATTCTACGGAGCCAGACACTTCTTCTTCTATGAATCGGTTTGCACCAGACTTCCTACGAGAGATTCAAGAAGACAAATGGGATAACGAAAGTGAGGTCGCCCCTCCATTTGAACTTGTGGATGATGCACACGACCAGTTCCCACAAGACATCCCATCTATTTACGGGGAACATGAGAGTACTCAGTCTCATGAGAGATTGGATTTTGAGTCTAATTCCATACAGGAGCTACCCCACTTCACAGGCCCATGGGAGGCAAAGTCCACATGTATGAGAGCACCCACAGTCATGGTAAGGAACGACGATTCAGTCATACCTAGGAACACAGAGGTAGTGAAGAACACTAACGTGCAGTGTAATCTCAAGTTAGAAGAGCTACTCAAGGTTAGACCTGAATTATGGAAACATGTAGCCAAACAAGTACCAGAGATAGCAAAACCTCGTTCCCAGGTAGGATCCCATAGGACAGTGCCAGAAATTCCCTTGGATAAGATAGGAGATATGTGTGAAGGTGAAGAAGGGAACACCTATCTTCCCATCACCTACCAGGAATACACCACCAAGGCAATTTTGGACTCAGGTGCAGGAGTTGCAATTGCCACTACTTCCCTTTGGAAGCGTTGGGGCAAGCCAGCACTCAGGCCAACAAGGATGAAATTGCAAATGGCCGATGGTCACATAGAGAGACCCCTAGGATTGCTAGAAGGGATAACTCTCACCACTTGTGGTGTCGAGTTTGAACATAGTTTTGCTATATGTGACTTCAGCAAAAATCATGCCTATGAGATGATTTTGGGAAGACCATTTATGCGACAATTGCAAGTAGTACAGGATTGGGGAACCAACTCCTTGTATTTGCAACACTTGGGTGTTACGACCAAAGTCAATCTCAAGGATTATTCTCATAGAGATGTCCCTCCTATCCAATGGAATCCCATCCATAGAGCTAAAGATGACACAGAATCGGTGCATTCCATAGGGTCTGGATCCTCATGGATGCATGAAGACACCCACTTATGGATGTGCAAGGTAGCAGTAGAGGAAGAGAAGAGGGAAAAGGCCAGAGAAATAGGTGCGAACAAAACCCATAGACCCATTCAAGACCCAGCCTATGCACCTGTAGTTTTTCCAGACGAGGAATTCGAACCCCATGGCTGGGCAGAAATTTTAGCAACCATGGACGTAGCCATCAACGAAGAACAATGGACACCTCACTGTGATGAGGATGGCTATGACATTTCAGTCTTCTCCATAGAGCCAATCATGGGAGAGGCAGTTCTAGAAGAATGCGAACCTAGCCCTGATGCATTTGAGGATGCAAGTGACTCCGATCTAGAGTCAATCATTATGGACCCACCATTTGCATCAGATGAAGAATACTTCCACGAAGTAGAATTTCAACCCCAGAGGCATGGAGAGGTTACAAATGATGTAAGATTAGCCACGCATATGACCCCTAAGGAAGAAGGAAAGAAACGAAAGAAGAGAGAAGCCTTACCAGAAGAGGAAGAATCTTTGTTTGAGGTCCCAGAAAATTTTAAGAAGTATGAGATAGATGACAGGAGAGTCATGATAAGAATGCCTAAACGAGAGGCACAATCAGGAGAGGCCTATGATAACAAAGAAACCACCAAGAAAATAGTAGTGGCTGTAGAAGAAGGAGAGGAGAGATGCACGTATATAGGCCATGACCTGACAGAAGAAGAAGAGCACGAATTGATTGCCTTGCTAAGAGAATACAGAGATGTATTCGCTTGGAGTTACAAGGACTTGAAAGGGGTTGACCCGGACATATGCTCGCACACCATCCCCATGACCTCAGATGCCAAACCCTCTAAGCAAAAGCCTTATACATATAACGATAATTACGCTGCTAAGATCAAAGAAGAGATAGATAGGCTGGTTGAAGCTGGATTTATCTATGAAATTGAGCACACTGAATGGGTATCCCCCATCGTAGTGGTGCCCAAGAAGAATGGCAAGCTGCGTGTGTGCATTAACTTGAAAAAGGTTAATGCCGCCACGATTCGAGATAACTATCCGCTTCCCATCACAGAACATCTCTTAGAAAGAGTGGCAGGCAAGGAAGTGTACAGCTTCCTTGATGGATTTTCTAGCTACAATCAAGTAGCCATAGCTCCAGAGGATCAGCATAAGACAGCCTTTGCCACAGAATGGGGCATTTTTGCTTTTAGAGTAATGCCCTTTGGGCTTACCAATGCACCAGCCACCTTCCAGAGGCTGATGTGCCATGTGTTTAAGGAGTTCCTGAGGAAGAGTTTAGAAGTCTATGTTGATGATCTCTGTGCTCATTCCAATGTTAGACAAACCCATATTCCTGAACTCAAACAAATCTTTGACAAATGTAGAGAATATCAAGTCTGCCTGAACCCCGAAAAGTGTGTTTTTATGGTCAGGCAAGGCAAGATCCTAGGACATATAGTGTCAAAGAAGGGCATATCTACTGACAAAGAAAAAGTGAGAGCCATAGCGGAGTTACCTAGGCCAAAGAATGTCAAGGAAGTACAAGCTTTCATGGGGCATTGCGGTTATTATCGACGATTTATACACATGTATGCTGTCATTGCAAAGCCCATGTACGGACTTCTGACTAACTTTGAGTGGACGGATGAATGCGAGAATTCCTTCCAGGAGCTTAAACGAAGATTGTGTTCAGCACCAATCTTGACCACACCAGATTGGAATAAGCCATTCCATGTTCATGTTGATGCATCCAATTATGCTATAGGATGTGTGCTTGCACAACCTACTGGTGAAGGTAATATGGATCTTCCAATTGCCTATGCCAGTAGACAATTGAATGCGGCTGAACGGAATTACACCACTACGGAGCGCGAAGGATTAGGCATGGTATATGCAGTCAAGAAATTTAGACACTATTTGCTTGCAAATAAGTTTAAATTTTTTACTGATCATCAGGCATTGTTGTACCTAGTAAACAAGCCATGCAATACGGGAAGATTAGTAAGATGGTTTCTCTTGCTAATGGAATATGATTTTGAGGTTGTGGTAAGAAAAGGTAGGACTCACTTACGAGCAGATCACCTCTCCAGGCTCACATCGGGAGAAGCCCCACAAGGAGTGTCAGATGACCTTCCTGATGCTTACTTGTTTAAGTTGGAAGTGGTGCCGCAGTGGGCCAAGCCACTAGTACCAGTATTGACATACGGACCTAATCATCCAGTGGTGAACACACGGAATCGAGAGATCGTAAAAGCCCAAAAGTACCATATCATGGCAGGAAGCATGTACAAGCACACAGATCAAGGGATCTTGGCTTGTTGCGTGGAAGAGGATGAGTACTCTAAATGGTTGCAATTAGCACATGTAGGTGCACTAGAGCAACACCATTCAAAGCAACGAACGTTACAGACTCTAAGGAGACTCGGAGTACATTGGCCAACTATGGAAGCTGATGTCCAAAAGTTGTGCAAGGAATGCCCAATCTGTTGCACTAAACCACCAGTGGAACATGCCACTCTTTATCAAGTATCCATTGTGCCAGATTGGAGCGAACCTCTAGTATCATTCTTGAGGACAAACACATTCCCTCCAGACATGACTCTAGCTAGAAAAAGGAGTTTGGAACAAGAAGCCCAGGATTATTCACTCGTTGGTGATAATCTATACAAGCGCGGTAAGGATGGTTACCTGAGACTGTGTGTCCATGAAAGTGAGTATCTTAAGATCTTAGAAACTGCTCACCAAGGTGTAGCAGGAGGACACTTTGGACCGGATCGGGTGATCAAGGCAATCCTATTTGCGGGCTTTTGGTGGCCTACCCTTCACATGGATGCACATACCTATGTGAAACGGTGTGATGTCTGTCAGAGGACTCAATATCCTATACGCAAAGATGAGATGCCACTGAAACCTATGATGGGTGGACGTGCATTCTCTAAGTGGGGAATAGACTTCGTAGGTCCTATTAATCCCCCAGCTAAGGGTTCTCATGCGGAATACATCATTGTGGCAACAGATTATCTCACCAAGTGGGTAGAGGTAAAAGCTACAACCAAGAACGATGCTCAAACAAC
Source organism: Ceratopteris richardii (assembly GCA_020310875.1). Taxonomy (NCBI): domain Eukaryota; kingdom Viridiplantae; phylum Streptophyta; class Polypodiopsida; order Polypodiales; family Pteridaceae; genus Ceratopteris; species Ceratopteris richardii. The sequence continues at coordinate 126,882,343 of CM035443.1, forward strand.
TCCCAAATTCTTGTTTGAGAATGTATTCACGAGATATGGGCTACCCATAGAGCTTGTAAGTGATAGAGGCACTCATTTCTTGAACGAAGTGATTGAAAATCTACTCCAAGAATTCTTGGTAATACACAAGAAGTCTGCCCCTTATCACCCTCAAGCTAATGGACAAGCTGAGAGCACTAATAAGATTTTATGCAATGTACTGACGAAACTAGTGAACACTAAACGCTCTGATTGGGACAAACAGCTACACCATGCTGTTTGGGCATACCGAGTTGCCTACAAAACGGTACTCCAAGCCACCCCCTTTCAGATGGTATTCGGCCAAAACGCTGTGTTACCCTTGGACTTCTTGATCCCTACATTGAGAGTAGCACAAGAGCACGAATGGACAGGTCATGAGCTCTCCTCTAGGATCTTTGACCTTGAACGATTAGGAGAAACAAGACTGAGAGCCGCTGCAGGGATATATGCAGCCAAGAAGAGACAGAAGGCATACTTTGATGCCCACGTGAAGGATAAAGGCTTGAAAGCAGGAGATCTAGTCTTAGTCTATACACTAAAACAACATGCGAGGAAGCTAGAAAAGAGAGGCTACGGACCTATGATCATCAATAGGATCTCCACGAGCGGAGCAATACAATTGGCCACATTAGAGGGTGATGTTCTCCCAAATTATATTAGCGGTTGCAGAGTCAAATTGTATCAGGAACCCCTCACGGAGGAAATGCTCAGTCGACTCAACACTGCTAAGAAACGCAAAGAGGAAGGAAAGAGAATTAGAGAAGAGGCTCAAGCAGAAGCTTTAGAACGCATCAGAAGGATGAAGTTACGCAGACAAGGCCGAGATATGACTACAACAGTTGACCATGCAGATCAAGGATATCCCATGGCCATGTGTGAAGTTGCAGGAACAAGCTCGAGTAGAATAATTGATAGACGTCCTTTCATAACCATAGATATAGGACAAGGAAAGAGTGCAAGGACCGTAAGAGCCTTGATTGACTCAGGTGCGGCCACTAGCGCTGTTAAGTTGTCTTACTGTCAAGAGTTACAGTTAACTGTCCATCCTGTGGAAGCATATCTCATAGGATTGGGAGGCGTGGAAACCCCTTGCATGGGCGAGGTGGAACTTCCCCTCTACATTCACGATGAGGCAATGACCGTTAAAGTACTAGTGTGTCAAGATGAGGATCTCACTGAACCTCTCGTCTTGGGTCAGGATTGGATCTATGACCAAGCAGTCAATCTAAACCTAAGAAGTGGACTTCTCCAGGTTTGGCTCAATCATAGTCGAGTTACAGTAGAATTAGACAATGGAGCACTCAAGGAGCTAGGAAAGGCACAGACTCCTGGTCCTTCCAGGGGTACACATGAAGATGACCATGCTGTTCTTGTTCAAAACCCTGTGTTGCAGAGGAATGATATTTGCAAAAAAGGAGTCAGGGATGCAACGGAACTCCCTTCTTTTCCAAAGGCCAGAAGGAGGCAGCAACCAAAGGCGGATCACAAGCAGAAGAAGCAGAGTACTACCTATGTCCGAGATCAAAAATACGTGCGCAGCAGAATGTCCCAGAAAATAATCCAGGTGTGGGTGCGGAAAGGCGAACGACCGGGTGCACCACCGTCAATTACGCGGGCAAAGCCTCTTATTAGTAACCAACAACACGACGCTAATAAGAAGTCTTTCAGAAATTCTTCTGCTAAAGTAAAATCTATTTGGGTGCCCAAGAAGTCGATGAAGGCAAGCCCACAATCAAGACAAATTTGGGTGCCTAAGGCTTGCTTGAGGGCACAAGTGGCTACGCCAAGGCCACAACCTATGCAGCGTAACCCATCTACGAGTACAACCAGAATTCCCTCGTGCTCAACACTTAGGAACACACCAAGACCCATGAGCATGCATGTAATCACTTATAAGTGGGTCCCTAAAAGGCCCCATTCCCAAACAGCGACACCGACACAGCTCTCTGGAGTCTCTACGAAACCGAAAGCAAAGCCCATCCACTGCATTTGGCAGTCTAAGATCTGTAATAAACCCCCCGACCCCGATTTGTAAATTCACCCCACTTACTAACGGCATTAGTCTCCTATGAATACACAGACGTTAACTACACTCACTGTCTTCGTGCACTTACTAACCACTAACTCACCATCTACCTCATGTTAATGTTGTAACGGGGACAACAACGGATTTATTCTGTCCATTACGATGTTAACACATGATTCTATATTCTCACAGAATCAGAAGGCAAGAAGAAAAATGGCAGAAGCGACAGGTTCGGGCTCACAAGTAGGGATACTTACTGCAGGAATTGATGTGGATAGCCTACCCGTGGATGTGCCCCCGACTGAACGACCAGTGGAGATGCAACACCTCTAGCAACTCCCGGTGCCAGATCCACCTACAGGAATCACGGAAAGAGTTCATGCGAATTCTCATTGGTTCAATGGCATGCCCGGTCCGTTAGGTGAGGCCAAGTATATCTGGGAGTCTAAATGCGAGTATGACAGATCATGGGTGCGATTCCAATTTTTCTCCAAGGAGTTCGAGACTCTACAGAACACAGAAGATCTACAGATCATATGGCAACGAGCAGGATTGGCGGAATATTTTGAAGCCCCACTACCTAAACCCGATCTCCTCCGATGTTATTATCTGGTCTCCACATTACAAGCTCATGAAGATAAGGACCAACCCGGATCATTTGTTCTCCCCTCACTGCTGGGCAACAACGAGTTGAAGAGGTTTGAACTTACTGTGGAGCTGGTGAGTGATGCTTTAAATATGCATGGCACGCATGTACCCTCAGAAAAGGATGCTCTCGTTCCCACCAACATGAAGGACAAGAAACTAGTGAAGCTGAAAGACATGGCAGCACTCACCCCAAATGTGTCCATCCCTCTCCGAATGTGCATGCAACATTTCGCCTTCCCCGGTCAAGACCGATTCACGCAACCACACAAGAAGATCTGGTTTGCTCTCTACTTGGCGGAAGCAGGTGTGTTACCTATTAAACTACCAGTGTGGATTATAGATCAGTTGTATGAAGCAAACAAACGGGCATCTAGGAAATTAGTGGTGAACGGATGCTGTGCACTCACACGCATCATTTATCGATGCTTGGCATATGATGTCCCCATTGAGCGTGCCTTAACTTGGGCACAATTACAAATGTTTAAAAGGCTCATGACATCCACACATCAGTCCAAGCGCATGAGGGGCGCGATCCCTTGTGTCCAGACTCGGGAAGTCCTGACTACTCCTGAGGCATCACCATTAAGAGAGGGCACTGTACCTCCCTTTACCATTAGGATACCCAGGTCGGAATCTGACACTACGACACAACCTACCCCATCGGCTCCTCCTGTTACACCTGAATTCGAATTTGCTGCCACTGGAGAGGCTGAAGGACTGGACCCCCAGGATTTCGAAGCATTCCTACAAAGCACACAATTCTCTGATGTGGAGTTTTATTCAGAGGCAGAGGAGCAGGGCACATCCTCACGAAGAAGAAGAAAGTCTACAGACGGCAGACATGTCCATTGGAGTGACACTCAGGAAAGTCAACAACACGGACACCCGGAAGAAGAAGAAGCGTATGAAGAAGAGACCACTGAAGCCCCAGCATATACAGCAGAACTCCGAAGGCTGTATCAGATTATGGAAAGAGTACGATCGCAGCAATTACTCACTGAACAGAGCAGCAGAGTACTTATGACTCAGTTGTTGGAAGAAGCGGGAGTTGACTCAGAGTACAGGGAAGGTCTCTTATTGATGGCAGAAACATATGGAGTTGTAGAAGCTGTGCGCACTGCAATTCAGAGGCCTTCAGTTCAATATGACCCACGAAGGTTTCAGACACGACCTCGCCCAGGTAAAAATATACAAATTCCTGTTACAGTTGCAGAAGAGCCGACTACTACACCTGAAACTATCAGAACAACCTCCCAGACAGCCAGCCAACAGCACCCAGCCACCCATGAGGAGTCCACCGAACCACTACCAACTACTCCCCCACCATCACCTCCTAGAAGAGAAACAGTAGAAACCACATCGACTACTCAACCCACCGACCCCACCTTCATCTTCCGTACTCCGATCTCCAGTGCCACCCTATTCTCTACCACTGATAATCCTATCTTCGAAGACAACCCCAACACTACACAATCCGCCGAACCCCTTCTAGACCCTGCCCTAGGGCAACCATCCCCAACGCCCTCAGCCACGGGTCATCCTGACCCTAGATCCACATTCATGGGCTTCCCTGCTACCACGCAACCCTTTCAGCCCTCCTCAAATTTACGACCCCAACCCCCGATATCCCTCTCTCCATTTCTACAATCCCTCCAGGACATCTTTGCGAGGGCTTTTCAACCAGGCCCTCAACCATTCCCTGTCTTTTCAGCTCCCCACCCCACTTCACATCTATTCACCACTTCCACACACACACCACCTACCATACCAGTGTATATGGCAGGCCCCACACTAACACCCACTCCTGAAGGGATGGACATTTCACCACCCACGGCACCTCCACCCACGGTTTCACCTCCTCCCATTCCCCCTCCACCAATTTCACCCACACACACAACTTTCGTAGACACATCATTCACTGTCTCCCTTCCCCAATTCCCTTCCCATGCATCTTCCACGGTAAACACCCCCCACTCATCTATAGGTAATGCATTGGACACCATGTTGGCTTGTATATCAAATTTAAGAACAGATTACATTCAGCTCCAGCAACAAAACGCGCGCCTGCAAGAGCACTCAGCGACACTACAGCTCCGCCTTGCGGTACTAGAAGAGGAGAACACTCGCCTCCACACACAGTTCCACACCCTCCAAGAAGCCCACAATATATTGGAGGTACAGCTACAGAACGTAGATCAGGAAGCAGTGCAGGTGGTAGAAGGTCACCTACGGACACAGCTGGAACGCAACTCAAAACTTCAGCGAAATATGGCGCTACTTAAACGCCATCTTGCGGCTGCTCAGGAAGAGAACAGACGTCTGCAAATACAAAACCAAGAGAACCTGGAGGCAGCTATTGAGAGCACACTGGGGGCACCCATCAGCCCATCCAAGTTTCAAGCAGTGACCCCCGATAATATCAAGATTATATTGGAAGATTATGCCACGCTGCTCGAAGCACATGATAAGCTATCGGAGGAGCTAGGACAACTGAAGCAGGAACACCAACAAGGACCAACAGCTGCCCCTCCAACCACCCCCTCTGCGGCTTCGCTTCTCAACGCAGAGGCCATAAAAGATCTCCAGGAACAGGTAACTGAATTGCAAACACGCCTACTACAATATGAGAGACCATCGTCCCCTCCGGAGGCTCCCACGGACGAAGAAGTTGTGCAAATTCCTGTGGAACAAACGTTTGATGAAGAATATGATCCGCAACCATTCCCAGGAGGCCAACAAACAGAAGAAGCGCAGGACACGTTCGAGGCACCACGGCCGCCATGGTTACGACAAGTGGAGGAAATAGGGACCTCGCATGAAGAGCGCATCGTAGTGCAAAATCAGGCCATGAGGGTCATAGAGGAGACTGTGTTACAATCAGCTTACTTCAAGAACTTGTCATCGAGACGCCTGATTCTCTCATCGGAACTCCAGTACAGGCCATATTATATTATCTTGGCTGATTATAATGCAGAAATACAAAGAGTCACGGGTCAGATTCCTACTTTTGCGACCCAATTTCAACCCGAAGACCTTCCTCCAGAGGTGCGAAAAGGCAAGATTCGTCAACCAACATGGCGGCAGAAACTTTTAGAGACCTACCCAGAAATGCTACGCACATGGAACAACGCGCCGCTGCACCTCTTGTACAACCCATGCTACGGTCCAGTCCCCCGCCGCAGGTCGTGGAAGGCATTTAATATCAAGGTACAGAACAATGCGCAATGCAAGGAATGGCTGAACTACCCGTACATCGCGCCACCACAAGGACCACCATCGGTAGCATATATGATGGGGACCATTCGCCACTGGATGCCGCGCTTGAAACCCATGCAAGATGTAGCAGCGCAAATGATGCTTAAAATCTTAGATATGATGCAAGTAGTGCTGAAGACCTTTAGAAATGCAGCCGCACCACAGGTACGTCTTCCGGGGTTTAGCAATGGAAATTACGACTTGGTGTATGACATGAGCACCACCCCCAGTATCTGTGTGGCTTACGCTTGGCATGCACGCATCAAGTACCTCCCCGCCTGCTACAAACAGACCTTCGAAGAAATGTTCAGATAAGGTTTCTGGGAGTACCACTCGGAGATTTTCGCACCAAAGCCGACACATCTGCTTCAACTGTTTGCTTGTGAACAAGCAATGTATTCAGAGTACTACACCACCCCGCAACCAGAAACCCCCGGTGCAATAAATTGGGAGGCATTGGAAGCCGATCTAGCAAGAGGCTTAAGGATAGGAGAACATGAACTGGCCACCAATGTCATCCAATATTACATCGACCACCCGCGCGAACAAAGGTCTGTCAGGGGCGACAGACGCTAGGAAGGGGGGAGTGTTGGCACACAAAGCAACAGAGGAATCATGCACAATACGGCAACAAGGCCAGATCATTTTTCCCCATGGGTTATGTACAACTCAAGTGATTTTAATCACTACACAAACATTGTAAATCCCGTTTTTGGTAGAATAGACTCCATTTTGTGCAAGCCGAGGAGTCCTCGAGCTTGAGGAGTATTAGAAGTACCATCGTACCAATTTTCATAATTTTTAGACTTCGTTTGAGCCCTCAAATAAGCCCTGGAACCTAATTTTTAACTAGGCCGGACACTAGGTCTGGACAGGGCCAAAGCTAGTCAAAAACTATAAAAGGAGCTAGAGAGCTCATTTTTGAGGTTGGATTGTAATTGAAATGAACTTGTAAGAGCATTTTGAAAGTAATCTAAAAGCTCCATTGATTCTCTCTCTTTGTCTTGCCGTGTGTGCGCGTGTGTGTGTATGTGTGTGCATGCTTGTGTGCTTCTCACTCACGCACTTGGGCCGCCACTTGCTCGAGGTCTTCATACCATCCTCACGTCTTCCCGGATTGACATTAAAGGAGGTGCTACTCATCATTGAGCTACAATATTCAATAGGCTCTTCAACACATGCATAATCCATATTAATAGCTAGAACCTGAGCTCCAAAGTGAGACACAAGTGTAATTTGCATTAAATCTCTCTCTACATTTTCTTTCACTATGTATTTTAGTGGCATTACTTGATTATGGTGTTGTGGCTATTACCCAAGCACAAGTTGTGCTTATAGTGGATCATATTGATCCTTCCTTATTCTAGGAGTGTATCAAGGCTAGCTAGAACCATAGGATTGATCATGTCCTTGATATCTCTATTGATAGGACTGGTATTGAGATTGTCTATCGATAATCATAGGGTCTTTGCCCACTAGGTTGTTGTTTGCATACTGGTTGCCTATTATGAAGAAACTCTATTGTTTGTTGTTAACCTTTGGAGTTGTCCTCTCCAATCATTTAGCATAAAGAATCAACAATACATCTTATATTTGTCAATCCTGGGAGTATACAAGAGACCACAGCCCCTTCTAGATGATAGAATCCAAGAAATAAGAGAAAACTGGCTGGATTTTTGAGAATTAATGAAAATGAAGAGGAATTTCTAGGGTTTGGATTATCTTGAGCAATACTCCATCATTTTCAATAATCTTGGTGTCTAAAACATGTTATTTTCTCAGTAGAATACAATCATAAAGTCAAAACTCAAAAATGATACGTGTAACTTTCAGACGAGACAATCACGATTCTGTGAAAACAGACGATTTTCATCTCCAGCACCATTCTTCATCAATTTCTCACTCAACACATCAGTAATCAACTCTCTTCATACACATTCATCAGAAATACACAATGGAAGCTTACAAATCTCCATGGATACACATAGAATAGACTCAACAAATCAAATAAATCACACAAAAGAAAGAAACACGATTTTTTGCAGGAAACTCTCTCTCTTTGCTTGGATAGCATGTAATACAAATAACCAACCCTCTCATAATAGAGGAAATTGTCTTTTATACATTGTTGGCAGTAGCCTTGGTACACCAGGACTTACAAGACGTGAAAGTCAAAGAAGGGAGTCAGAGCGAAGGGACAGCACAAGCAAACAGGGCAGTCAAAGAAGATCTGGCAAGTAGGCCAATATTTTTTCAAGACATTAATACAAATCAAAGAGATGGACATGCAGGGAGGAAGAGCAAGTAGGGAGCTCGAAGATATGTATGGCAGATCACTAGAAGAAATCCCTACAACAACAGTGATTTTTATCACTAACAACCATTGTAAATATCATTTCACATTTTTGTAGCTCCATTTTGTGCAAGCCAAGGAGTCCTTGAGCTTCAGGAGCCTTAGAAGTAGTTGCGTACCAATTTTCGTAATTTTTAGATCTCGTTTGAGCCCCCAAATAAGCCCTGGAACCTAATTTTTAACTAGGCCGGACACTAGGTCTGGACAGGGCCAAAAGCTAGTTAAAAACTATAAAAAGAGCTAGAGAGCTCATTTTTGGGGTTAGATTGTAATTGAAACGAACTTGTAAGAGCATTTTGAAAGTAATCTAAAAGCTCCATTGATTCTCACTCTTTGTCTTGCCTTGTGTGCGCGTGTGTGTGTATGTGTGTGCATGCTTGTGTGCTTCTCACTCACGCACTTGTGCCGCCACTTGCTCGAGGTCTTCATACCATCCTCACGTCTTCCCGGATTGACATTAAAGGAGGTGCTACTCATCACTGAGCTACACCAAATTTTGGCGCCGTTGCCGGGGAACGAGCTTTGAGGACGAGCGTGTGATGGTAAGACGTAGAGTTGACGCGTTGGAGTTGTAGGTATTTTCTTCACGCTCATCGATTTTCTTTTACTTTCTTCACTATCATCATCACCATCATCATCATCACCATCTCCCACGTCCATCTCCATCATCGCGAAAATTTCAGTTTTTTGACTATATCCCCATCTCCACCTCATTTCCCTCATTTCACTTGTGAGAGAGAGCGAGAGAGCGAATTTGCATGTGCTATTTTTTGCATGTTTTGTGAGCATTCTGCAGGTACAGGCCGCATCATCATCCCCAGCACCCTGCGCAGGTACGGAAATCTGAGTAACTGTCTGTGTGTCGCCGAGCTCTGTCAATCGCGACCGACAGAAAAATTGCTCTAATTGCTAAACAAAGTGCATATCCATGACCTATAGGCCTAGAGCTTCCCAAAAATGTGTTTAGTTTTTTGAAATTCCACAGATTTCTGTCAATCGCGATCGCTTTGTCAATCGCGATCGCTCTGTCAATCACGACCGACAAACCACGACGGACAGACCTGTCAATCGCGATCAACACGTCAATCGCGATCGACAGCCCACGATGGCTCTGTCAATCGCGACCGACAGGGTCAACGACCGATTGACCACGACCGACTGACCATACGCGTGACACGTGTCAATCGCGATCGAGTCATCAATCGCGACCGACTCATCAATCGCGACCGACACAGTCAACGACTGTTTGACCACGACGGACAGACCACGACGGCTCTGTCAATCGCGACCGACACAGTCAACGACTGTTTGACCACGATCGACAGACCCTCGCGACCGACCTGTCAATCGCGATCGACTCATCAATCGCGACCGACAGAGTCAACGACGCTTTGACCACGATTGATTGACTTTTCGGCCACGTGTCAATCGCGACTGACCAGTCAATCGTGACTGATAGCCACGACGGACCTGTCAATCGCGATCGACACGTCGATCGCGACTGACCTGTCAATCGCGACCGACAGACTTTGCGAACGCGTTAGAAGGGCAAATTAGGTCAAATTTTCAAGGCAAAATCATTGGTCTAAATTTTGATTGAGTGTGGGACAAACACTAGGGTGTAGTATTGCATCGCGAGGCCGTGCCACAAGCTACTCGAGTATTCCTGTTTGACTGTTAGCTTGTATTGAATCCTGATTTAACTCCCTAAACCCTGAACAGTCATAACTTTTTCATACGAAATCCAATTTTTGAGCTCTTGGGCTTGTTGGAAAGCTCGTGGCATATACTACACGCCCTCAACTGTTTTTTATAAAGATAATGCGTTGATTTTCAGAGAGGGTATTTTGAAGTTGACCATACCCAGGGGGATCAAAGTCAGGGGTCTTTAGAATTATTTTCCTAAAAGTCACAATGCAAATGTGTGTTTGTGTTACATGAATGAAAGTGGTTGGTTGTGTCCGTTGAATCTAAGCATTGAGCTAACCGTGGGACTTTTATAGGTTCATTGAGAGCAACGGAGAGCATACAAAGCAAGGTTTCTTTGCAAGCTTGAGAACCGGGTTCTTGAGCACCATAAAGCAAGGGATCAACAAGTAAGGTTGGAATATTCTCAACCCCCTCTGTCATTTCCTAGCTCAAGCTAAGAACGAGAAGAGGTAGGAGTAAGTCAGGTGGACGATAGGCAGTTATCAAGTTGAAGACTATCTAAAAACTCAAGTTCAAGCTAAAAACTGAGTTACTGTACTGTCGATAACATAAAGGAAAAGAACCTAACGTGGAGCGATCAATCTGAAAGCACGAAGAACATTCAAGACGACGTGATATCAGAAAAGACCATAAACACAATAATTAACTAAAAAAGAATCAAGTAACTAATACCAATTGATCGGCAACGAGGTTGTACTCTGGGCAAAAAAAAATTGGACTAATCAGTTAGGCATATGAACCTTAGATCAGGACGACATTTAGCAAGGGAAAGACAAAGCCTTAGGTCTTCAGAGGCTAGTGTCAATCACACTGCAAGGTCTTGGGCCCAGCAGTTGAGCCACCACTCTCACTACCCCAGCTCTAATACTAGTGAATCAGGGATGTCTCAAGGTATGGACAGACCCACGGGAAGTTCAGGAGTGCCTTATTTGTACAGGGTAGAAGGCCCTTACAAAACACAGCTGGAATATCTTAGGACCAACCGATTAGGTGCTAGCATCTATGAGGACGGCCTAGGAAGATCCGTGGTCCAGATTAAAAACCCTGACCAATCCATAGGACTAGAGCACCCAGCTGTCAAGTTTGAAAATGGTGCATACCTGGACAAGGAAGGAACTATATATGTAGTCACTAGTCACCCGGATAGGACAGATGACTTTGGGAATGTAATCTCAGAAGCGGACTTAGGTGACCTGGAACAAGGAAACATGGGAGTGGAACCTAGAACCCCTCGAGGTAAATCAGTTCTCACTAGGATTATCACGCCTGAATGGGTACCCCAAGACAACAAGAGCATAGAGTTGCTCCTCAATCGAGAAACTGATGAAGCCTTTTGGAGGTATAAGTCTAATCAGCCAACAGACATAGGAAATATCATGATCTATGAGCTTAAGGATCCGGATAGCCCAGGCAGAGTGACCTACTTAGATCATGCTTCAGAACGGATCTTTGTGGTAACAGAAAATGATAGGCATGCCTACACTTGGAAGGGTGAATTCATTTTCCCCCAACCAAGATCAAATGTATCCTATGGTCACCCTGGGGCTGGAACTTCCCAAGCTCATGGTACGCAAAGAGATAGAAGTAGGGATAAACCAGAAGTCAGTTTCGCCAACCCCGTGGGCAGAGAAAGAACGAGAACAGAGACGAATAGGGTAGAACCTGAGATGCATAGAGCCCACAGGAACCAAAGAAATGTAGATGGATTCCCTCTGCCGAGGCCTAGAGAGCACACAAGAACTTTGAGACCCACCCAGCTAGTTAAGTCCATGAAGAATTACTTTGACGGCACAGGAGATCCCTATGATCATGTGGCGGAATTCAAGCAAGTCTTGAGAGCTGAACAAGTGGAAGATCTGTTCACGCAGTACAATGCCTTCGGTCTAACCCTTAGGAATACAGCACTTACATGGTTTCAGCCATTAGATGAGCGTCAGTTCAGGAGCATAGACCAACTCCTAGAGGCATTCATTGTAGAGTTCTCTAAGAGCGGCATAAGACACAACACCTCCTCATTGATTCATAGCTTCAAACAGACCCCCCAAGAGACTGTCAGATTGGCCGAAAGAAGATTTAGACAATATCTTGAAAGGTGCCCTATTTCGGAGCTACCCACATCTGCTAAACAAGTAGCGTTATTCCTTGATGGATTGCTGAGTACGAAATTGAGATCCTATGTGTATCTAAAGGACCCTAGGACCATAGAAGAATGTGTACGCATGTGCATTGACATTGAAGATAACCTAGGGGAAGAGCTAGAGCTTTCCAAAATCTACAAAGATTCAGATAGTGCATCTAGCCACTCTTCCACGCAATCTACATCAATTGAGGAACTCGCTGAGAAGATAGCTCAGAAATTAGGTGTAACTAGCAAACAAATCCCAAGGTTTGCCCCTGTGAAAAGGTGCTATACATGCGGTGGTGACCATATGGCGAACGTCTGTCCCATTATGGCTCAACCCCAAGTTAACCCTAGTAGCCAATACTGCACTATAGAATGGAAGTACACAAACCACACTGCGCAAGATTGCCCATACAACAAGCAGACTGTTAGGCAACCCTACCCTCAGCCCTACCAACAAGGAAGATACCAGAACCAGTACCCTCCACCACCACAATATGCTAGACCCCAACAAACCTACCAACCACAATATCAGGCCCAACAGAGACCCCAACCGGTGCTAGCTCAACAGCCTCCAAACCCCTCTAACGTGATTCCAGTAAAGTATGCTGTTGCAGAAGAAAACCTGAATAGGGCCATAGTTCCAGTAACCCCATTGATCTCAGAAAGTGACCCGAGTGACCATAGCTTTGATTCTACACATGTCGATAGTCCCCAAGCTTACTACATGCAGTCTCCAGAACATGGTGAGTCCTACTATAGTGAAGAACCAAGTGAACCTAGTTGGGAGTTAGATTACACGAACGTCATGTATGCAAACCCCAACCCTAGGCCTCAACCTAGGCAGGTACGACCACCCTTTCCTAGAGGACCATGCTACCGATGTCAGGGGGATCACTTCATTCGTGATTGTCCCTTACCTCCACCTACACAACCCCAGTCAGTGACTATCCAAGGTTTCTGCCAAGATTGTGGAAAAGAACATCTCATACGAGATTGCCCTAAGAACCCCAATAATATGCCAAAAATCACTCCTATCAATGTGATTGGTATGGTTGTAGATTCCTCAGGAAGCGTCACTTCCACTGCACCAGTGCAGGTAGTCACTAGAGCTCAGGCATTGCAGCAAAACCAAGAGACAAGCCAGGAAAAGGGCCCAGAGGCTAGTGAAACCGAGAGCGTAACAAAGAAAAGGACTAGAGCATGGAAAGATAGTCGAGAAAGAATGAAACGACAATGGGCCAAAAAAGATGAGTGAGCTTGAGGAAAGCATAAGAGAAACCAAAGCGAGGATAACTGAACTCACAGCTCAAACTCCCTCTCACATCACCCCGCCTCCACCACTCCCATCTCCATCCGACTCACCACCTTCCCCACCGCCTCATCAAATCCCACCACCCCCTAGAGTAGGATCAGTCCTAGCAGATCCCACTCCTGAAGACCTAAACATGATGCTTAAAGCATATCAGGCCAGAATCCAAGAAGGGCCAAACGTCACGGATCATGACAAGTGCTATCCTAGAGCTGACCTAGAGATAGAAAGAACCAAACTGTGTGCGAAAATGGTCGCATTGGCTCAGACTATGTTTGAAGCCAGTCGCCTTTTCAATTACTCGGGCTCAGCCAAGACGCAATTACACTTGGATGGATTCCTAGAAAAGTTAGAGAGGATAATTGCAAGATCTGACAAGGAAGAAAAAAATCAGGAGAAAGAAAAAGCAAGCAAAAACCTGAGCCATTCCCAATCGGAAGTTTATGTGGCCAATTCCACTAAACCAGACAGTTTCCCCTCCTTAGAAAGAATAGAGCGGCTAATTGCACAGTCAGAAAAGGAACTTACCCCTCAAAGAAAGGAAAGGGCAAGAGAACGGATAAGCCAGCCTCTTCAGGAAGCCCATGTGCCTCCTCGAGAAGCTTATCTTCCCCCCCAAAAAGCAGATGAGCCTCCCTCGGAAGCTCACGTACCTCCACAGTCTGCCTACATTCCTTCTCAGGGAGTGTATGAGCCTGCTCGGAAGAGTAATAGAATAAGCAATCCTCCCCAAGAAGCTTGTGCTCCAGCCATTTATAGAGCAAGGAGAGAGCCAACGATAGAACAAGCCCTCCTTCCCAGGTTGCTTATGTGCCCAATTCCACGGAGCCAGACACTTCTTCTTCTATGAATCGGTTTGCACCAGACTTCCTACGAGAGATTCAAGAAGGAAAATGGGATAACGAAAGCGAGGTCGCCCCTCCTTTTGAACTTGTGGACGATGCACACGACCAATTCCCACAAGACATCCCATCTATTTACGGGGAACATGAGAGTGCTCAGTCTCATGAGAGATTGGACTTTGAGTCTAATTCCATACAAGAGTTACCCCACTTCACAGGCCCATGGGAAGCAAAGTCCACATGTATGAGAGCACCCACAGTCATGGTAAGGAACGACGACTCAGTCATACCAAGATACATGGAGGTAGTAACGAACACCAAGGTGCAACGCGATCTCACTTTGGAAGAACTGCCTGAGGATAGACTAAACGCGCGGAAATGTGCAGCCAGTCGAGTAACTGAAGTTGCAAAACCTCATTCCCGGGCAGGATCCCATAGGACAGTGCCAGAAATTCCCTTGGATAAGATAGGAGATATGTGTGAAGGCGAAGAAGGGAACACCTATCTTCCCATTACCTACCAGGAGTACACTACCAAGGCAATTTTGGACTCAGGTGCAGGAGTTGCAATTGCCACCACCTCCTTATGGAAGCGTTGGGGCAAGCCAGCACTCAGGCCAACGAGGATGAAATTGCAGATGGCCGATGGTCACATAGAGAGACCCCTAGGATTGCTAGAAGGAATAACTCTCACCACTTGTGGTGTTGAGTTTGAGCATAGCTTTGCTATATGTGACTTCAGCAAAAATCATGCTTATGAGATGATTTTAGGAAGACCATTTATGCGAGAGTTGCAAGTGGTACAGGATTGGGGAACCAATTCTTTGTACTTGCAGCACTTAGGTGTTACGACCAAAGTCAATCTCAAGGATTATTCTCATAGGGATGTACCTCCTATCCAGTGGAATCCCATCCATAGAGCCAAAGATGATACGGAATCCGTGCATTCCATAGGGTCAGGATCCTCATGGATGCATGAAGACACCCACTTATGGATGTGCAAGGTAGCAGTAGAAGAAGAGAAGAGAGAGAAAGCCAGAGAGGTAGGTGCGAAAGAAACCCATAGATCAATCCAAGACCCAGCCTATGCACCTGTAGTTTTTCCAGACGAAGAATTTGAACCTCACGGTTGGGCAGAAATTTTAGCAACAATGGATGTAGCCATCAATGAAGAACAATGGACACCTCACTGTGATGAGGATGGCTATGACATTTCAGTCTTCTCCATAGAGCCAATCATGGGAGAGGCAGTTCTAGAAGAATGCGAACCTAGCCCTGATGCATTTGAGGATGCAAGTGACTCCGATCTCGAGTCAATTATTATGGACCCACCATTTGCATCAGATGAAGAATACTTCCATGAAGTAGAATTTCAACCCCAGAGGCATGGAGAGGTTACGACTAATGTAAGATTAGCAACACATGTGACCCCGACGGAAGAAGGAAAGAAACGAAAGAAGAGAGAAGCCTCACCAAAAGAGGAAGAATCTTTGTTTGAGGTCCCAAAAAATTTTAAGAAGTATGAGATAGATGACAGGAGAGTCATGATTAGAATGCCTAAACGAGAGGCACAATCAGGAGAGGCCTATGATAACAAAGAAACTACCAAGAAAATCGTAGTGGCCCTAGAAGAAGGAGAGGAGAGATGCACGTATATAGGCCATGACCTCATAGAAGAAGAAGAGCACGAATTGGTTGCCTTGCTAAGAGAATACAGAGATGTATTCGCTTGGAGTTACAAGGATTTGAAAGGGGTTGACCCGGACATATGCTCGCACACCATCCCCATGACCTCAGATGCCAAACCCTCTAAGCAAAAGCCTTATACATATAATGATAATTACGCTGCTAAGATCAAGGAGGAGATAGATAGACTGGTCGAAGCTGGATTTATCTATGAAATTGAGCACACTGAATGGGTATCCCCCATCGTAGTGGTGCCCAAGAAAAATGGCAAGCTGCGTGTGTGCATTAACTTGAAAAAGGTTAATGCCGCCACGATTCGAGATAACTATCCGCTTCCTATCACAGAACATCTCTTAGAAAGAGTGGCAGGCAAGGAAGTGTACAGCTTCCTTGATGGATTTTCTGGCTACAATCAAGTAGCCATAGCTCCAGAGGATCAGCATAAGACAGCCTTTGCCACAGAATGGGGTATTTTTGCTTTTAGAGTAATGCCATTTGGGCTTACCAATGCACCAGCCACCTTCCAGAGGCTGATGTGCCATGTGTTTAAGGAGTTCCTGAGGAAGAGTTTAGAAGTCTATGTTGATGATCTTTGTGCTCATTCCAATGTTAGACAAACTCATATTCCTGAACTCAGACAAATCTTTGACAAATGTAGAGAATATCAAGTCTGCCTGAACCCAGAAAAGTGCGTTTTTATGGTCAGGCAAGGTAAGATTCTAGGACACATAGTGTCAAAGAATGGCATATCTACAGACGAAGAGAAAGTGAGAGCCATAGCAGAGCTACCTAGGCCAAAGAATGTCAAGGAAGTACAAGCTTTCATGGGGCATTGTGGTTATTATCGACGATTTATACACATGTATGCTGTCATTGCAAAGCCCATGTACGGACTTCTGACAAACTTTGAGTGGACGGATGAATGTGAGAATTCCTTCCAAGAGCTTAAACGAAGATTATGTTCAGCACCAATCTTGACCACACCAGATTGGAATAAGCCATTCCATGTTCATGTTGATGCATCCAATTATGCTATTGGATGTGTACTCGCACAACCTACTGGTGAAGGAAATATGGATCTTCCAATTGCCTATGCCAGTAGACAATTGAATGCGGCTGAACGGAATTACACCACTACGGAGCGCGAAGGATTAGGCATGGTATATGCAGTCAAGAAATTTAGACACTATTTGCTTGCAAATAAGTTTAAATTTTTTACTGATCATCAGGCATTGTTGTACCTAGTGAACAAGCCATGCAATACGGGAAGATTAGTAAGATGGTTTCTCTTGCTAATGGAATACGATTTTGAGGTTGTGGTAAGAAAAGGTAGGACTCACTTGAGAGCAGATCATCTCTCTAGGCTCACATCGGGAGAAGCCCCACAAGGAGTGTCAGATGACCTTCCCGATGCTTACTTGTTTAATTTGGAAGTTATACCGCAGTGGGCTAAGCCATTGGTACCAGTTTTGACCTACGGGCCTAATCATCCAGTCGTAAACACACGGAATAGAGAGGTTGTAAAAGCCCAGAAGTACCACATCATGGCAGGAAGCATGTACAAGCACACAGATCAAGGGATCTTGGCTTGTTGTGTAGAAGAGGATGAGTACGCTAAGTGGTTGCAACTAGCACATGTAGGTGCGTTAGAGCAACACCATTCAAAGCAACGAACGTTGCAGACTCTAAAGAGATTCGGAGTGCATTGGCCAACTATGGAAGCGGATGTCCAAAAGTTGTGCAAGGAATGCCCAATCTGTTGCACTAAACCACCAGTGGAACATGCCACTCTTTATCAAGTATCCATTGCGCCAGATTGGAGCGAACCACTAGTATCATTCCTGAGGACAAACACATTCCCTCCAGACATGACTCTGGCTAGGAAAAGGAGTTTAGAACAAGAAGCCCTGGATTACTCACTCATTGGTGATAATCTATATAAGCGCGGTAAAGATGGTTACCTGAGGTTATGTGTCCATGAAAGTGAATATCTCAAGATCTTGGAAACTGCTCACCAAGGCGTAGCAGGAGGACACTTTGGACCAGATCGGGTAATCAAGGCAATATTATTTGCGGGCTTCTGGTGGCCTACACTTCACATGGATGCACATACCTATGTGAAACGGTGTGATGTCTGTCAGAGGACTCAGTATCCCATACGCAAAGATGAGATGCCACTGAAACCTATGATGGGTGGACGTGCATTCTCTAAGTGGGGAATAGACTTTGTAGGTCCTATTAATCCCCCAGCCAAAGGTTCTCATGCGGAATACATCATTGTGGCAACAGACTATCTCACCAAGTGGGTAGAGGTAAAGGCTACAACAAAGAACGATGCTCAGACAACTGCCAAATTCTTGTTTGAGAATGTGTTCACAAGATATGGGCTACCCATAGAACTAGTAAGTGATAGAGGCACTCATTTCTTAAATGAAGTGATTGAAAATCTACTCCAAGAATTCTTGGTAATACACAAGAAGTCTGCCCCCTATCACCCTCAAGCTAATGGACAAGCTGAGAGCACTAATAAGATTTTATGCAATGTACTGACAAAATTAGTGAACACTAAACGCTCTGACTGGGACAAACAGCTACACCATGCTGTTTGGGCATACCGAGTTGCCTACAAAACGGTACTCCAAGCCACCCCCTTTCAGATGGTATTCGGTCAAAACGCTGTGCTACCCTTGGACTTCCTGATTCCTACATTGAGAGTAGCACAAGAGTATGAATGGACAGGTCATGAGCTCTCCTCTAGGATCTTTGATCTTGAACGATTAGGAGAAACAAGACTGAGAGCCGCTGCAGGAATATATGCAGCCAAGAAGAGACAGAAGGCATACTTCGATGCCCATGTGAAGGATAAAGGCTTGAAAGCGGGAGATCTAGTCTTAGTCTATACACTGAAACAACATGCGAGGAAGCTAGAAAAGAGAGGCTACGGACCTATGATCATCAATAGGATCTCCACAAGTGGAGCAGTACAATTGGCCACATTAGAGGGTGATGTTCTCCCTAACTATATTAGCGGATGCAGAGTCAAGTTGTATCAGGAACCCCTCACGGAGGAAATGCTGAGCCGACTCAACACTGCTAAGAAACGCAAAGAGGAAGAAAAGAGAATTAGAGAAGAAGCTCAAGCAGAGGCTTTAGAACGCATCAGAAGGATGAAATTACGAAGGCAAGGTAGAGATCAGCCTGGAGCGAATGACTATGCAGACCAAGGATTTCCCATAGCCATGTGTGAAGTTGCAGGAACAAGCTCGAATAGAATAATTGATAGACGTCCTTTCATAACCATAGACATAGGACAAGGAAAGAGTACAAGGACCGTAAGAGCCTTGATTGACTCAGGTGCTGCCACTAGCGCTGTTAAGTTGTCTTACTGTCAAGAGTTACAGTTAACTGTCCATCCTGTGGAAGCATACCTCATAGGATTGGGAGGCGTGGAAACCCCTTGCATGGGCGAGGTGGAACTTCCCCTCTACATTCACGAGGAGGCAATGACCGTTAAAGTACTAGTGTGTCAAGATGAGGATCTCACCGAACCTCTCGTCTTGGGTCAGGATTGGATCTATGACCAAGCAGTCAATCTAAACCTAAGAAGTGGACTTCTCCGGGTTTGGGTCAATCATAGTCGAGTTACAGTAGAATTAGACAATGGAGCACTCAAGGAACTAGGAAAGGCACAGACTCCTGGTCCTTCCAGGGGTACACATGAAGATGACCATGCTGTTCTTGTCCAAAACTATGTGTTGCAGAGGAATGATATTCGCAAAAAAGGAGTCAGGAATGCAACGGAACTCCCTTCTTTTCCAAAGGCTAGAAGGAGGCAGCAACCCAAGGTGGATCAAAGGCAGAAGAAGCAGGGTACTACCTATGTCCGAGATCAAAAGTACCTGCGCAGCAGAATGGCCCAGAAAATAAACCAGGTATGGGTGCGGAAAGGCGAACGACCGGTTGCACCACCGTCAACTACAGGGGCAAAGCCTCTTATTAGTGACCAACAACACAACGCTAATAAGAAGTCTTTCAGAAATTCTTCTGCTAAAGTAAAATCTATTTGGGTGCCCAAGAAGTCGATGAAGGCAAGCCCACAATCAAGACAAATTTGGGTGCCTAAGGCTTGCTTGATGGCACAAGTAGCTACGCTGAGGCCACAACCTAAACAGCATAACGCAGCGACGCATACTGCCAGATTTCACTCGTTCTCGACACTCATGTACACACCAAAACCCAAGAGCGTACATGTAATCAATTGTAAATGGGTCCCAAAAAGGCCTCGTTTTCAAACCACGACACCGAGAAGGCTCTGTAGAGACTCTCCGAAACCGAAGGCAAAGCCCACTCACTGCATTTGGCAGCCTAGGGCCTGTAATAAACCCCCCGACCCCAATTTGTAAATTCATACCCACTTACTAACTGCAGTAGTCTCCTAGGACAACACAAGCACTAACTACACACACTGTCTTCATGCACTTACTAACCACTAACTCACCATCCACCTCATGTTAATGTTGTAACGGGGACAACAACGGATTTATTCTGTCCATTACGATGTTAACACTTGGTTCTATATTCTCACAGAACCAACCAGCGAACAAGGCCATGGCAGAAGCAGGTACCAGTTCTCAAGCCGGATCTGGTGCCCAGATTGTGGACATAGAAACACTTCTCCTTGAGCCACGTCTCACCGCAAGACCGCAAGAGCTTCAAGCCGTGCATGTGCTCCCCATTCAGGATCCTCCTCAAGGGCACACTTCTCAAGTAGGTAAGCATGCGCATTGGTTCAGTGATGTTGCGGGACCACTGGGCGATGGAACCTATTTCTGGGAAGCAGAATTGGAATTCAATGGCAAATGGGGTCGATACCACTTTTTCACACGCGAGTTTGAAAGCTATCAAAACGCCGAAGTCATGAGATCAGTATGGATCAAAGCGGGTGTGGACAGTTATTTCAGGGCTCACTTACCAAAGCCGGATTTTTTACGATGTTCATATCTGATCAGTACCATCACGCCAAGCAGGGCCAAAGGAGGCGACAACACCTTTGTCTTGCCATCACTGCTGCCGGGTAATGAGCTTAAAAGATTCAAGTTGACCCTCAATCTGGTAAGAGAAGCATTGGGCATGTATGGCATGCACATCCCAACAGAAAAGGAAACCATGGTTCCAGGTCGAATGAAGCACAAAGATCTTAATAAGTTGAAGGACATGGTAGCGATGACACCTACCATTGCGCTTCACCTGCGAACCATCATGCAACATTTTGCTTTTCCCGCCCAAGAACGATTCACAATGCCTCCGAAGAAAATATGGTTCAGCTTGTATCTAGCAGAGACAGAAAGCCTGCCCATCAATGTGCCACACTGGATCATAGATCAGATCCACCTAGCCCATCAAAGGTGGAACAAGAAACAGAAGAATGTGCTCCATGGGTGTTGTGCTCTGACCAGAATAATTTATAGATGCTTGGCTTATGACGTGCCTGTTCAGCGGGCACTCGTATGGTCCCGAGTCCAAGAATTCCAGAGAAGACTATCAGCAGCAGGTCCCCCATCAAAGAAGATGAGGGGGGGAGTCCAACTACCCTGTGCTCAACCAAGGGGAGCTACCACTACACCAGAAATCACCCCTCCCCAGACACGACGAGTTAGGCCATTCACAATCCGGCTACCAAGACCAAGCACAGAGGGACCTAATCTGGTGTTTCCACCCATTCCATCAGATTTGGAATTTCCACAGGGATTTACTCTCGAGGACCTCACGGATGAAGAAATTGCCAGATTAATCTATGACTCTAACCTCGAAGCTGAAGCAGAGCGAGCTCAGGAACCACAACCCCAAACAACAACATCGGACCCCACCCAACCACAAGTTGTAGAAGTCGATGTAGATGAACAAGAGGCAGGAGGAGACGAAGAAGAAGCCGACGAAGAACAACATCAAGAATATGACGAACTCTCCGAGTTAGCAAGTGCCCCAGCATATTCGGCACAAATCAAGAGACTATATCGAACCATGCGACTGGTTCAGGAACAGCATCAGATGTCTCTAGAACAGGGCAAAAGACTCATGAACGACTTGCTAGCTGAGGAAGGCGTGGACGAGTTGTTCATTGAGTCCATGAACCTTCATGCCGACGCCGTAGGACTGGATGAGGCCATTCATGAGGCAGTGGCCTACATTCACAGGTTTGAGAAAAGGGTTCCCGTTCGTCCCAGGAGGTCCGGGAAGCAAATTCACATCAATACATCAGCACCAGGCGAGGCAGCGCAATCAGAAGAATATCAAGAAGCACCGTTGTCACCACCATCCCCACCTCGCACTACCCAATTTACCCCACCACAGGGCACTAGCACTGCCACGTTCACTACCACTACCATTGTCATGGGCATTCCACTCTCTCCGGGAATCCAATTCGGGGGAGTCACCATGCCCACCTTCACCACCCTGTTCACCGATGTCACATCCACTCCACCCACGATTCCCATCTACACCGTCACTCAAACAGTTGACACGATGGAAACATCACCTGCCACAGCACCACTCCCTCCCCCCATGCCACCTTCATCACCCATACCCCCTCCACCCACATCTCCACTTACATCCACATCATTCACCTCTCCCATTCCCGCCCCCATTCCCCCTGCATCTTCACCCCTCCCAGCATTATTTAATGTAAATAACATATTTTTAGCATTAAACCAATGTGTATACCAGCTCCAGAATGAGTACAAAGCTCTGGACAACCGGTATCAGCAACTGGAAACGCACCATCAGAACTTACAAAGACAATTTCACATTCTACAAACAGAAAATGCAGAACTGAATCAACGCTACACGACGCTTGAGCAGGCTCACCAAACATTATTGGAGGCACCCCAACCATCGACAGAATCAGGTGTCAAACAACTAGAAGCTTTGCTCGAGGTATACCAAGCCGATAATCTCAAAGTTCGGCGTAACCTGGCACTTCTCAGAAAACACATGGCGGCCGCCCTTGAAGAAAACAAGAGACTGCAGCAGCAAAATGAAGCAAATCTAGAAGCAGCAATGGAAGGCTCTCCACACGAAATTGATCCAGAGCAGTTTAAAGCTGTGCCCTCAGAGACAATGAAGACCATCTTGGACAGCTATGCAGATCTATTAGAAGCTCATGATGACTTGGAAAGGGAACGTGATGCGCTGCGCAATCAACTCCAAGAGCAACAGACAGCACCCAAAATCACAGAAACGGCCACGGCTTCAGAGGAAGTCAAGACATTGAAAGAGCAGGTGGCCGAATTACAAGCACGATTACTCACACATGAAAGGCAACCCTCTCCAGTTGTCGAACCAGAACCCGAGGATTTGGTACCCATCGAGGTAGATGAGACGTATGAGGAACCTTACGTTCCTATGCCAATGCCAGGTGGTGAGCAAACCGCAGAAGGAATGGATACATTAGAAATTGAAGTACCTGAGTGGCTCCAAACACTAGAGAAAACAGCATCAACTCATGAAGATCGAGTGGCCGTTCAAATCCAATCTATGGCAAAGATAGAGGACACTATTATTAAATCAGAATACTTCCGCAGCATGTCCCACCATAGATGGATAGGAACCAATGATGATCAATACGTGCCATATTGTATACTCCTGGCGGACTACAATGCAGAAATCCAACACAGATGTGGCAAACCTCCAACGTTTGCTACACAATTTGGGCCAGATGACATCCCAGAGAGCGCTCAAAAAGGATCCATTCATCAACCCACTTGGAGGATCCGACTCCTCGAAACCTACCCGGAGATGGTTCGCACCTGGACGAATATGCCTCTTTTTATTAAATATAACCCTTGTTATGTTCCTGTACTCCGCAGACGCACATGGCCAGAGTTTACCATTGCAGTCAAGAATATCAAGGGATGCGCCAAATGGTTAAACTACGTCTATCTAGCACCTCCTCAAGGGCCTCCCACCGTCAATTACATGATTTCCACTATACGGCACTGGAGCATCCGATTAAGGAATACCCCTGATGTAATGGCCCAGATGTGCATGAAAATTTTTGAGTTAATGCTTATTACATTCAGGACATTCAAGAATATCAAGGACCCACACTTCTCAGGCGTCGGATTCCTTACAGGAAACCAAGATTTAGTTTATGACATGAGCACCACTCCTTCCATAGAGGTGATATATGCTTGGCACGCCAGAATAAAATACCTCCCAGCCTGCTTTAAACAAACATTCGAAGAGATGTTCATAACAGGGTTCTGGGAATACCACTCAGAAATATTTGTACCCAGACCCTCACATCTCCTCCATTTATTTGCTGTGGAGCGAACCATTCACTCAGAACAGTTACGGGTGCCACATCCAGATGTCCCAGGGCCAGTCAATTGGGATGCATTGCTGACAGATCTAGCAAGGGGACTCAGGTTAGAAGAACACCACCTCGCCGCCGATGTTGTACAATACTACGTCCAAAAAGCAGCTAGACAAGGGTCTGTCAGGGGCGACAGACGCGAGAGTGGGGGGGGTGTTGGCAGTAGCCTTGGTACACCAGGACTTACAAGACGTGAAAGTCAAAGAAGGGAGTCAGAGCGAAGGGACAGCACAAGCAAACAGGGCAGTCAAAGAAGATCTGGCAAGTAGGCCAATATTTTTTCAAGACATTAATACAAATCAAAGAGATGGACATGCAGGGAGGAAGAGCAAGTAGGGAGCTCGAAGATATGTATGGCAGATCACTAGAAGAAATCCCTACAACAACAGTGATTTTTATCACTAACAACTATTGTAAATATCATTTCACATTTTTGTAGCTCCATTTTGTGCAAGCCAAGGAGTCCTTGAGCTTGAGGAGCCTTAGAAGTAGTTGCGTACCAATTTTCGTAATTTTTAGATCTCGTTTGAGCCCCCAAATAAGCCCTGGAACCTAATTTTTAACTAGGCCGGACACTAGGTTTGGACAGGGCCAAAAGCTAGTTAAAAACTATAAAAAGAGCTAGAGAGCTCATTTTTGGGGTTAGATTGTAATTGAAACGAACTTGTAAGAGCATTTTGAAAGTAATCTAAAAGCTCCATTGATTCTCACTCTTTGTCTTGCCTTGTGTGCGCGTGTGTGTGTATGTGTGTGCATGCTTGTGTGCTTCTCACTCACGCACTTGTGCCGCCACTTGCTCGAGGTCTTCATACCATCCTCACGTCTTCCCGGATTGACATTAAAGGAGGTGCTACTCATCACTGAGCTACATACATTTTCAAGTGTCCCTTTTCACACTTGAATTTTGGTCCTTTTCCCTTTTAATCTAAAAATATGCTATCTAGGAGTTTCCAAAAATTCTAGAAAAAATACATATGATTCTACTCTCCATAAGGAAGACTCTTCCTTTTCTTTACATCATTTTCCTCCACTGCACAGTAGCCTATGGTTTATCAATTACATCTTTTTTTAGGTACTCTGTATATGCAACTTCATAAGCAGTAAGTCGAGACTTTGTTACTACTGACAAATTTCCAAATATTTCTGATTCCCTTTCAAAAAACCCATAATCGAATGCATCTTCAAAAATCTGGAGATAATGGCTGCGCAAAAATATTATTATGCTATAATAAGCCATCAAACATATCCTGTCAGGTGTTTCACTGAGATCAAATAATAAAGCGTTAGTAGGTGAATTGAAGCCAATGTAATTTAGAATTCTAACATCTGTATCTGTATAAGTCTCTATACATGCCAGGATGAGTCTCATTACTCTGATTAGTAAAATACATGCTGGGTCATTAACATTCTTGTATGTGGCTACGACAGATTCAGCAGTGTCCACCATATACTTCTTTGTAGGCCATGTTCCTGCCTTCCGACCTGCTATCTTTGGAAATTTCAACCATTTGGATGGAATTTGTCCTTCTTTCCTTCTTTCCCAAAAAATTTTCCACTCTGTTCTCCTTGCTACTAGACAGTATGCTGGATTAATCTTCAGTTGAATAGGTGCTTCCTTCCATATTTTTCTGCACTCTTTATTTGCATCCAACCATCTATTCCTCCATTTGGGATTAGCTTTTTCAAATAACTCCTTGGTCACATTGATATCTTCCTCATATTCTAGATACTTTTTTGGAGGTAATCCCACCCTTGCCAATTGATAGTTTTTAATACTTTCCATGATCATGCACAAAGGTATGCCTAATCCATCTGCAGCCCAATGATGTTGATCAGGATTTATCCCTTTATTTAAAGCAAATGTAACAATCTGCTCCTCGTATTCATCATGCATTTTTCTAATGAAATCCATTCTGGATTCTCTATCTGTCATAAGTTTCTGGACAAACTCCTCTGAATAATCTTCTTCTGGTGCTTTATTTTCTGGTTCACTGCCATGTTGAGTTCTGTCATCACTTCCTACTTCATAATCTTCTGTATGTGTAGTCTCTATCTGATCTTCCACCTGAGTTTGTGGTTTTTCCAACTTTTTCTACAGCTCTTCTATTGTTAATATTAAACTTCTATTTTTAGATGCCCATATCTCTCTTTCTGCTATCCACTCACTTCTTTCCTTTTCTATATCCATATGTAATTTGTTGTAACCCCTCATTGAGGTAGCAGCATGTATACTAGCCTGTTTTTCCAACTCCTTGGCTTCTTTCAACTCTGTTTGCAATCTCATGATTTCCTTGTGTAATTCTTCCTTTTCCTCCTTTGTCACCTGAACGGTCTTGCTTTCTTCCTTCAACTAGCCTTCTTCCATTAATAGTTTGTTTATTTCCTCATTCGCCTTGGCCATAATTTGATATGAATTCTGCAAGGTTCTGTATCTCCCTTCAATTTTTTTCAGTTCCATCTCAATTTTACTACTATACTCTGTCTGTTTTGCACACTTTTCTTCAAGATATTGAATTTTGTTTTGTTGTTGTACCTCTAATTCTTCCAAGGAAATTACTCTGTGTGTCAATTCCTCATTTTTCTCCTTTACAATCCTCAATTGTTCTGCCAATTTCTCCTTTTCCTTCTTGTGCTCTTTAATGATACCACTACCTTTTCCAAACTCAGATTCAGCTACCATACCTGATATAATCATGTTTCTGCTTGATGGTCTGAACTGCTCTATGTTGCTCATAATGATCTTGCAAGCAGATCTTATATTTTTAGGTATCCTTTCCAACCCAACTTCTATTTCTATTTGTTTGACTTCTATTTGCTTGTTTTCTTTACACTCATTCTCTTCTTCATCTTCTTCCTCATACTCTATGACCTAAGTCTTTTGTTCTTCATGGCTCTTATTTGCTTCCATCTTTTCTTGGTCTGCAACATCTTCTTCATATTCCAATATCTGGTCATCCTTATTCTCATGTCTTGATGTATCTTCAGTGATCTTTGTGTCTTCTGCCTCCTTTTTCTCCATCATTTGTTGTTCCTCTTCAAAGAAATGTCTTTCTTTTACCTGTACTTCCTTTTCCTGGACTAGGGTTGATTCCTCAGTAATCTTTATCTGATCATTGCTTGTCTGCTCTTTCTGTCCTTCCTCTTGCTCCTCTATATCCATGAGATCCAGCTCCTCCTCTTGTCCTTGATCTTTTGTAGCTGTAAACTCTTCATTATGATTCAAGTCATACAGGATATCTTCTATGCTTTGATTGATCTCTTTGTTTGTAACTCCTGTTTCTTCTTCTTGAACATTCTTCTTCACCACTACTTCCTCTGTTTCCTTGATTTGATCTGTCTCTTTTTGTTCTTGTACTGAACTGCATAACTGAACTCCTTTTTCTATCTCTGCTTTTCCTTCATCCACTTTGAAATTGATTTGTTGTGAAGGTATTTTCCATATTGACTTTAATCCCGAGTCCATTAACCCACAGCTAAATTCCTTTCTTAGTTCACTCTCCTCTTCCATCATCACTGCTTTTCCTTTTAGTAACCTTCTCTCTTCTTCAGGGCTAACCTGCTTCGCTGCTTCTTCTTGGACTTGCTTTCCCTGGGACTTCTTTCTCAAGTCTTCTGGTGTTTTATGTTTTTCAGTGGCCTATGTTACCATATTAGGTGTACTAGGGATTGAGAAATTCAAACTTAATAAATAGAAACCTGCTACCCTTCTACCTATATCTTGCTTTGTGCTATGAATTTTATAAAAGGAAAAATGGATAGTTTTCTCTTCTCTTTTTCTTTTCTCTTTTTTCATAAGAGAAAAATGAAATGGTAATTTTTCTCTCTTCTTCTTTTTTTCCATTTTTCTTTTATTAAATAAGTTTTCCAACCTCCTTTCTTCCCCTCCTATTTTTTTTCAGAAAACAGGAAAAGGTAAAACAATTTGTCAAATTTTTTTTCAAAAATTGTCAAAATTTCTGCTATGTGACACTCTGATTTTCTTATCCAAGATCCTAACTGCATCTCAGATACTCATGTCCTTTTCCATTGAATTAGCTCTGATTTTTTTACCCAATAATATTTAATCTTTGCTGATCCTATTCTGGAAATACACCCGTCTTCATTTGATGAGCTGTGGTTGAAATTTTTTGGCTTCCATATCCATTTTGTTCTGGGAATTTGTTTTGATGAGCAGGCCTTGTGTGTACTTTGTTTCCACGCCCTTCTTGTTTTAATGTCCTGATATTTCTGATTATACCCTAATTGCCACCTTGCTTCTATCTCTTCACCCTTTTTTGCTTCTTCAATTTGTTGCTGGTTTTGATTAAATGAAGCTTGATCCTCTAGTAATTGTATTGATAATGTCTATGTGTCTTCTAATAAAAAAGTAAATCCTTCCAGTTCTGAATCATGAAGCTCCTGTTGATCTTCCTATTTTTCAAAGCTCCACAAGAATATTAAAAACCTTTTGTCATTTACTATTAAGTTGAGTTTCATTTTTTCAAAATCCAGTATTACTTTACCTTGCCTTAACCATTGTTGTCCCAAAATCAATTTTTCAGTCATCAAGTGATCTGGCCATTCTTCACAATCTATTTTCATATATTCTGTATTGAACTTAACTTTAAGAGAAGATGAAGACATGCTTTGTATCATTTGTCCTTCCAAAGTTTTGATAAAGGTTTTGCTTTTAGTCCTTTTTAGGTTAAATTTATTCACCAAAGCTGAACTAATCAAATTCACTTGTGCACCTGAATCTATTAAAACCCTGATTTTCTCATCTTGATAATCCATTGTTGTCACAGGCAAATGTTCTTTTTGTTTTAAAGTTGTTTCACACATAAGGACTTCTCTAAGGTTTTTGGTTTTTCTTATCCTTTCCTTTGCCTCCTGTTGAGCCTCTTTTCTAATGTTTTCCTCTTCTTTTTTCCTATTTTGAGTTTGGTGTAATCTTCTCCATTCAGAAGCAGTTAATGGAAGGTCATACCTTTTAACTCTGCATCCACTTATGAAGTTTGACATGATTTCTCCATCTATGTTAGCTAGTTGGATAGATCCACTGTTACTGATCTGATGTATAATATAAGGACCATGTCCTTTTTTCTGAAATTTCTTCTGATGTTCCTTTATTGTATATGCCAGAACTAGATCTCCTTCTTGTAGATCTTTTTCTTTAATATGAACATCATGATAAGCTTTTTGTCTTTTCTTGTCTGCATAGATGCTCATGACTGCTTAGTTTTTCTAATTCTATTACTCTCTCAGACAATTCATGTCCAGTCCAATTGTATTGACTACCCACCTTCAATGTTGGAATAAGGAATTTTAAGGGCAGAACTGCATTTTGTCCATATACCAAGTTGAATGGTGTGGTTCCTAATGCAGTTTTGTATGCCACTCTATAGGCCCATAGGACATGATTAAGTTGTAAATCCCAATCATTCCTGTTTGTGTTTACTAATTTTGACAATACAGTATAAAGTACTTTATTAGTACTTTCTGCTAACCCATTGGCTTGTGGGTGATATGGGGCTGACTTTCTATGACTAATCATGAAATATTCAGTTATGTTTTCTATGATTTGGTTCAGAAAATGAGTCCCCCTATCACTTACCAATTCAATTGGAAGTCCAAATCTGGTGATGATATTTTCAGAGAAATCTAGCAGTAGTATGAGCATCATTTCTTTTTGTAGCTTTAGTCTCAGCCCATTTTGTCAGGTAATCTGTAGCTACTAGTATGTATTCAGCATGGGATTGTCTTGCTGGAGGATGTATGGGTCCAATGAAATCCAACCCCCATTTACTAAATGCTCTGGCTGAAATTAATGGAACTAATGGCATATTGTCTCTTTTATTTGGTTGACTCACCCTCTGACAAATGTCACATCTTTTCACATATGTTCCCGCATGAGGAAATAGGGTTGGCCACCAAAAGCTAGAATATAATATGAGTTTAGCAGTTCTGTCACTTGAAAAATGTCCTCCTGCCACTCCAGAATGTGCCATTTCCAACATTTCCAGATATCTATCTTCAGGAACACAAATTCTTAAATATCCATCCATCCCTCTCTTATATAATTGTTCTCTTATTAGTTGATATTCTTCAGAGATCACTTGTAAATTTTTTGAATCTGCATAAGCTATTACTTGTTTTCCTTTCTTCTTCCTTTTCAACTCCTCAATGATGTTTCCACTCCATTCTGGATTTTTCTGAAACCAATATAGAGTAATAAGTTCTGAGTTTTGCAAGGATTGGGATTCCCAACAGTTAGCAATATATTTTGTTACATCTTGAATTTTATTAGGCCAATGTACCCCCATCCTATTGAGATTACTTAGAGTGACTACTCTGGAAGCATGAGTACAAGGGTTCCAACAATGAGCTCTTCTCAGATATTCCTGTTGCTCATCTTTTGGAGTACAATATTCCAATATGCTTGTATGGTTGAGGTGATACAAGTGCCCAGCTAGCAACATAAAGTTTCTGCTTTGTAATACTAAATGTGTGTTGTTTCCAAATGTTCTGCAAGGTCCCATGGTTAGCAAAGGTATTAAGGGCATGGCCCACTCAAGAACACTTTCTACTTTGAAGAGATATGTGTCTGGCAGGTCATCATCTAAAGGTGAACTTGGTTCTTTAGCCTGGATTCTAGACAAATGATCTGCTCTCAAATGTGTTTTTCCTTGTCTTACCACCACTTCAAACTCAAACTCCATCAGTAAAAGAAACCATCTAACTATTCTACCAGTGTGACAAGGTTTGTTTACTAAATAAAGTAAAGCTTGGTGATCCACAAAGAACTTAAACTTGTTGGCCAAAAGGTAATGTCTATATTTTTTCACAGCAAATATCATTCCCAACCCTTCCCTCTCAGTGGTTGTGTAATTTTTCTCTGCTGAATTTAGTTGCCTACTAGCATAAGCCACTCGGAAATCTAACTTGCTCCCTTCTATTGATTGTGCTAACACACATCCCAAAGCATAATTTGAAGCATCCACATGGACATGAAAAATTTTATCCCACTGGGGTGTTTTCAGAATTGGTGTTGTAACCAAACAAGTTTTTAGAGTCTCAAAAGCTTGGTCACACTCTTTGGTCCACTCAAATTTTGTGATCAGGGCATACAAAGGTCTAGCTATGTCAGCAAACTTGTGTACAAATTTTCTATAGTACCCGCAATGTCCCATGAAAGTTTGAAGTTCCTTTACATTTGTTGGTCTTGGAAGTTCTACTATAGCCTTTATTTTTTTCTCATCAGTTGAAATTCCATTTTTGGATACTATATGACCTAGCATTCTTCCTTGTTTTACAAAGAATACACACTTTTCTGGATTTAAGCATACTCTGTATGTTCTACATTTCCTGAATATGTTTTCTAAATCTTTCAAATGATCCTATCTTTTTATTGAAAAAGTACACAGATCATCCACATAAATTTCCATTACACTTGTCAGGAATTCTTTGAAGATATGACACATCAATCTTTGAAAAGTTGTTGGGGCATTAGTTAACCCAAAGGGCATAACCCTAAAAGCATAAATTCCCCATTCTGTGGAAAAGGCAATTTTGTGTTGGTCTTCCAATGCTATAGGTACCTGATTGTACCCTAAAAAACCATCCAAAAAACTATAAACCTCCTTCCCTGCCACTCTTTCTAAAAGATGGTCTGTTATAGGCAATGGATAGCTATCCCTTATAGTTGCTACATTCACCTTTTTCAAGTTAATGCATACCCTAAGTTTCCCATTCTTTTTTGGTACCACAACTATAGGAGATATCCATTCTGTATACTCAATCTCATAGATGAAATTGGCAGCCAACAGCTTATCAATTTCTTCCTTTATTTTTGCAGAGTATTTATCATTGAATGTGTAATGTCTTTGTTTGCTAGGTTTTGCATCAGGCGTGATAGGTATCTTATGCTCACAGATTTTAGGATCAATACCTTTCAAATCCTTATAGCTATAGGCAAACACATCCCTATAGTTTCTGGCCAAATTCCTTAATGCCTCCTCTTCTTGATTTGTCATGTCATCAACTATTCCAATATGTCTTTCTTCCCCATCTTCCTGAGTGATCATAACCTTCTTAGTTTGTTCTTCATTGTCATATGCCTCCCCTTTTCTCTTTTCTCTCTTTGGTTTCATTTTTAAAAGTTATCTGTCTTCTACTTCATAAGTCTTGAAATTTGCTGGTACATCAAACTGTTGATCTTTGTTTGTCATTTTATCATTTTTTCCATCCTCTTGGTCTTTTTCTATTTCCTTGTGTTTGTTTTTCTTATATTTGCCCGAGATTTTATCTTTTATTGCATCTTTAGCTTTTACTTCTTCCAAATATTGTGTTTTTCCATTTTCCAATATTATTTCTTTTTCTTGGTCCTCTTCTGTTTTTGATACTCTTATCATTTGTATTCCAATGTGAAAAACATCATACCCTTCTTCATTTTGAAATTCTACTCCTACATACTCATCACTGGCTAGATCCATAGTAGCCAAAATCTGGTTCCAACCATATGGCTCAAATTCTTCATCTTTGAATTTTTGTGGTACATAGCTCTCATCTTGTAATTTTCTCCTTCTACACAATCTTCTCTTCTTAATCTCCTCTTTCCATTTGTAATGTTTCTTAACACATTGCACTTCCATATTGATGATTTGTTTCATTTTGATCTTCCAACTCTGATTGTTCACTTAAATCTTGATTTTGATGTATCTTGAACCATTCTTGGGGGGATATGTCACAATAATGGCCATTTCTTAGATTCACTCTGGTTATTCTCCCTTTGCTCTGAAGATATAGGCAGTCATTACCCCAATCTTGCACAATTTGCATCTATCTCATAAATGGTCTTCCTAGGATAATTTCATATGAAGTGGATTGTGGAAATTCAACTATGGCAAAATTATGCTCTATTTCTATTCCACATATATCCACAATCACCTTTTCCCATATTCCTAGGGGTTTTTCTATATGTCCATCTGCAAGTTGCAATCTCATTTTAGTGGGTATCAATTCACTTTTTCCCCATCTTTCCCAAGTTTGTTTAGTCATGATAGCCACACCTGATCCACTATCCAATATGGCTTGGGCATAGTTTGTACCAAATTGTATTCTCAAGGTTGAGTTCCCTTCTTCTCCTTCACAATATCCACCTATCTTATCAATAGGAATGCACCACAATTCCTCCAACTCTTGTGGCTGTGAATCAAGATTTTCTGGTATTGCTTCCCATTTTTCCATTTTTTATTGTAAGTGAGGATTTTGTTTTACCAACTCCTCCAATGTGGTGTGGTATAAGACTGTACATTGTTTATCTATATTTACCTGGAATGTAATTTGTGGGTTATCTTCTTGATTAATTGTTTCTCCTGTTCTTGTTGCCTTTGACTCCCCAACTGTTGCTTGACAATTGTCTAATTCCCCCAGTTTAAGTTGTGCTTCTTGTATGATTTGTTTGCATATTTGCATTCTTTCATGTTCTATATCTGGCATAGGATAAGCCATTACATGGTCTGTAGGATTTGGTCCCTCTTGAATTCTTCCCTTGTATGCTTTTATGAAGGTGTCTAGACTCTGTGAATTTCTTATCTCTGACTAGGTTTGTGTCTTTTGAGGAGGAGTACTGTTTGACTGTTCCCTATTCTCTTTTTCCAAGCTTTTACCCATTCTTTTTTTCCTTTCCCATTTCCCTTTTTGTCTCTTTTTTTTTCACCTTTGAAACTGAACCTTCATTTTGTTCTTTAGTTGTTTCTTGTTGTTTAGCTTGTGCCCTTGTTATAGCATTTACATTTACTTGGTCAATGTCACTCAATTCTTCTTGCTCCATGATGTTGACTGTTTTCAATGGTATGTTATTAGATGTGTTTTGTTGTTTTTGAGGATTTTTTGGACAATCCTTTATTAAATGATCCCTGCCACAATCCTTGCAATAAGCTCCTTCTATTCTTAATGTAGAAAGTTGTGGACAGTCTCTAATGAAATGTTCTCCCCCACATCTATAACAAGTTATCTTTTGGCTCCCTTTGAACTGAGGTTTCTGATTGGACATATAATGATTGGTTATATACATGAATGTGGCTGTATCCATCTCTATTCTCCCATTTCCCAAATCTATGGCTTGTAGTTCTGGTTCT
Source organism: Ceratopteris richardii (assembly GCA_020310875.1). Classification (NCBI taxonomy): domain Eukaryota; kingdom Viridiplantae; phylum Streptophyta; class Polypodiopsida; order Polypodiales; family Pteridaceae; genus Ceratopteris; species Ceratopteris richardii. Next base: position 126,916,809 of record CM035443.1, read on the forward strand.
CTCAACTCATATCCTTCCCACTCTTCCTGATATCCTTCATTCCATTGGTAATCTTCCTTGTAAGGTGATCTTATTCTTAAGTTCCCCTCCTCTATTGGTGTGTATTTAACAGGTACCACATTTTTTGGTAATGGAGGTTGTTGCCCAAGTACAGGTCTTGGTTGCTCAATAAACCCAGATTCTCTTTGGTTTGCATAATCTCTCTCCTTAATGGGTTGTTTATTGTAGAAGCATTCTTCTCTGGTATGATTTGTCCATTTTCTCTCTAGTGTACAGTATTTGAGTGTTTTCCTATCTTGCAAATGTGGTGGTTTTTGATATGGACATTGTTGTACCAAATGATTTTCTCCACAATTATAAAATTTTTTATTTGTAGTTATCTTGGTGTTTATCAAATTGGTTTTGGTGCTTACTTCTAGGGCTTTAGCAATGGCTTGTGCCAATTCTTCTGCTGGTGGAATTTTATCTTCATTTGTTCTTGGTTGGTCAAATGCTAATAGGTCTTGTCCCCTATTGTCTTCCAAATCTATTGCCTCCTTTACACATGCTCCTAGGTCAGGGCATATCCTATAATACACCAGGGTTCTTAATTAAGCACTTCTTAATCCTTCTATGAATAGGGATACTTGTCTTTCCATGGAAGGTACTTCTTCTCTGGGACATCTGTCAATATACTGCTTGCATCTCCTGGCTGCCTCTCTAACATTTTCATCTTTTTGTTGTTTAAAGCTATGCATCAATGTAGTTGTGCTATGTTTTATTCCAGTTTTTGAGAATTCCCCAATGAAGGCTTCTAGGAAGGATTCAATATCTAGATACATTTCCTTTCTCAAGGGAATGAACCAAGACTATGCAGGTCCTGTTAGGGTTAGACCAAATGCCTCAAATTGTACTTTGTAATCCTCAACCTCTTCTGCTCTAATTAGTTGTCTGAATTCTACAGCATGAGCATGAGGATCGGAATATCCTTCATATTGATTTTTCATGCATTTGGCTACTTGATAGGGTATAAGCATTCTGCCCTGATTTTGCCAATGATGTCTTCTTCTCAGAGGAAAATCATTAAATCCTTCTGGTTCCTTTTCAAAAGGATTTGGGGAAGTATGTGTTCTCCTACCTTGTTGTTGTTCACCATTATTGTGAATTTCATGTGGTCTTGGCAAGTCTGATTGCCCTAGGTTCTGTTCCCATGGTCTCTTGTCTGCACATTGCCCTAGGTCATTAGAATTTTCTGGGTCTTGTGAGAAGATGTATACACATCCCTGCCTATCCTCATATCTACCATCCTTAAATTGTGCTACTAGTGTTATGTTCAGGGGAACTTCTTGTTGGAGTTAGACGTCTGCGGAAGCACGCGAACAGCACAAGGAAGAAGAAGAAGCTTGGAGCACAACACACAAGACTGAATGTATTACTAGAGAATGTACAAAGATAAGTAGCCCATTAGGGCAATAGGCGTATATACAAGCCGGGGGAAAAAAACCTCCTAAAGAGGGAAAAAAGTGCCCCGGCGGTCCTAGAGTGTTCACACACATCACTACCTAAATATATCAACAAATCCCCCCTGGGAGTGATGCGGTGAACAAGGAGCTGGCACTCATGTATAAGGAAGTGCCGAGCTATGTGGAAATCACTCCACAAAAGGAAGTAAGCCCAAAGCTTTGCGGAAAGCTTCAAACTTCTCCCTAGGCAGAGCCTTCGTGAAAAGGTCTGCAATGTTCTCCTGCGTGGGCACATATGCCAAGCTGATCTCCCCAGCAGAGAACCTCTCCCTGACATAGTGATAATGCACCTCAATGTGCTTAGTGCGAGCATGGAACACAGGGTTCCTCGCAACTGCCAATGCGCTCTGACTGTCAGTGAAGATGGTGGTGGCAGAAGACTGGCCAACACCCAAATCAGCCATAAGGCGTCTGAGCCACACACACTCAACAGTCGCTGTGAAAGCTGCCCTATACTCAGCCTCACAACTGGAAGTGGCCACAGTAGGCTGCTTCTTGCTCAACCAAGATATACATGAGCTACCAAGCATGAAGCAAAAACCACTGGTGGACACACGAGTGTCATAGCAACCAGCCCAATCTGAGTCAGAAAAAGCATGCAAATATGGCGGTAGTGATCCCCCCTTGGGATAAAACAACCCAAGTAGCCGAGTACCACTCAAGTAGCGAAAGATGCGCTTAACCGCTTTCCAATGCGTGACTCCTGGGCAATGCATAAACCTGCTCATCTGTGAGACAGCAAACTGAATATCTGGCCGAGTAATGCATAAGTAAATCAAGCATCCAACAGCCTGCTGATAGAGAACAGCATCAAATGCATCTCCAGCATCATGAAGACTCAATCGTAAACCTGTCTCCATAGGAGTGGCAATAGACAGGCCAAAACGCTGCAATAATGTGTCAATATATTTCGTTTGACACAAAGCCATTCCACCATCAACTTGCATAAACTGAATGCCCAAATAGTGATGCAAATGCCTCAAATCAGACATCTCAAATGAGGCATGCAAATCAGCCTTGAAATCAGCAATATGCTTCTCAAGAGGACCAGTGAGCAGCATGTCGTCTACATAGACAACAATGATCAAAAGCACATCATTAGCACGCTTAACATACAAGGTGGTTTCAGTTGGACTGTTCTCAAAACCATGTGCAATCAGATAGGCATGTATTTTCTCATACCAAGCACGTGGTGCTTGCTTTAAACCATATAACGCCTTCTTTAACCTGCACACCTGGTTTTCATGCCCTTTCTGCACAAAGCCACGGGGCTGAAAAACATACACTTCTTCATGCAAGTCACCATTCAGAAATGCTGTTTTAATTTCCAACTGATGTACATTCCAACCATGATGGGCTGCAAGTGCACAAATGCTCCGAACAGTAGTCATACGGCATGTAGGTGCAAAGGTCTCATCAAAATCAATGCCTCTTTCCTGCGCATAACCCTTTGCAACAAGCCTAGCCTTATACCTGTCAACTGTACCATCAGGTTTACGCTTCAGCTTGTATACCCACTTAGTGCCAATGGCCTTCTTGCCAGGAGGCAAGTCACATAAAGACCATGTACCATTCTTCATTATAGCATCATATTCAGATTGCATAGCAGCCATCCAATTTTCTGAATTTTGTGCTTCATCAAAAGAAACAGGCTCATTCTCATCACAGAGACTAGATGCAGCCATAGCATAGCAATCTGATGCAAAGGAGGTACTATGAGAGCCTGAACGAGTACGATATGACAAAGGTGCATCTAATTTGCTGTCACGCAAAGTCTGCACCAGCCATTTTGGCATAGTTTTTGCCTGTTCAATATCAGCTCTCTCATCAACAAGTGCATCATGTAAATCTGCATCAGAAATGGAATGATCTGCATCATCATATGAAACCTGTAAAGGCTGAGAAGTTGCCTCATTAGGACCAGCGCTAGCCTGTCCACCTGTAAAAAGAGGCATCAAAGTATCATACATGTCTTTGGAGCTAACAGATAACTTTTTTAAGGTTAATACACACTCGCAACTTCCCATTCTTCTTGGGTACCACTACAATGGGGGACACCCATTCAGTATGCTCAATCTCATAGATAAATCTAGCTTCAATCAGCCTATCAATTTCTTCTTTTATTTTGGCTGCATATGTATCATTATATGTGTAGGGCTTTTGTTTGGTGGGCTTGGCATCAGCGGTCATGGGGATAGTATGAGAGCAAATTCTTGGATCTACCCCTTTCAAGTCTCTATAGTGCCACGCAAACACATCCCTATATTCCCTTAATAGATCTATGAGCTCCATTTCTTCTCTTGCACTTAGGTCATCTCCTATGTATGTGCATCTCTCTTCGTTCTCTTCAATGGTCACTACAATTTTCTTGGTCTTTTCTTTATTATCATATGATTCTCCTATGATGGCCTCTCTCTTAGGCATGCGTACCAAAATTTTGCGGTCGTCAACTTCATATTTCTTGAAGTTTTCTGGTACTTCAAACAATGATTCCTCCTCTTTTGGTTTCACTGCTTTTCTTTTCTTTTTCTTTTGACTGCTCCCACTTCCATCCTTTGAATTTACCGTTTTAATACTTGTGAGAGGTTCTTCTTCTTTCTGGGTGAACACTCCTATATCTTCTAGATAGTGCTGCTCTGAGTTAAAGCAACTATCCATCACAATGGACTCTATATCATCATCATTCTCTTCTTCTTCTGTGACATCACTAGGGTCACATTCTTCTACCAAGGGATGACACATGAACACTGAAATATCATAACCCTCCTCATCGCAATGAGGTGTCCATTGTTCTTCATTGACAGCAATGTCCATGGTGGCTAAGATTTCTGGCCAGCCATGAGGCTCAAATTCCTCATCTGGAAAGATCACCGGTGTATAAGCTGGGTCTTTAATTGGTCTATCTCCTGGTGAAGTTCCTTCTTCTCGCGCCTTCAAGCGTTTTTCCTCTTCCTCTGCGACCTTGCACATCCACAAATGAGTATCTTCATGCAACCATGATGGATCAGGTGAACTTTCAGAATGCACAGAGATGGAATCTTCTTTCGCTTTGTGGATAGGATTCCACTGTAGGGGTGGTACATCTCTGAAGGAGTAATCCTTCAAATTGACCTTGGTGGTGACCCCTAAGTGTTGTAAGTACAAGGAGTTGGTTCCCCAATCCTGTACTATTTGCAATTGTCGTAGGAAGGGTCTTCCTAGGATCATCTCATAAACATTATTTTTCTCAAAGTCACATATAGCAAATGTGTGCTCAAACTCTACACCACAAGTGGTTAGAGTTATCCCTTCGAGCAATCCTAGAGGTCTTTCAAAATGGCCGTCAGCCATTTGAAGCTTCATTCTAGTTGGTCTTAATGTGGGTTTGCCCCATTGCTTCCACAAAGAGGTGGTCGCAATAGCAACACCCGCACCTGAATCTATGATTGCTTTGGTTGTGTAACCTTGGTAGGTGATTGGAAGATAAGTATTACCTTCTTCACCCTCACACATGTCTCCTATTTTATCGAGAGGTATCTCTGGAACTTTTTGCTTAGAGCCTGTTTTTGGCATATTGGAATCAAGTTCGGGGACCTGATCCTTCACATGATTCCATAACTCAAGTTTTGCTTTGAGCAGCTCTTCTACAGTGAGATGACATTGAAACTTAGTGTTCTTCACAACATCAATGTTTCTTGGGACCACTCAGTCTTCATGTCTGACCAGTATTGTGGGAGCTCTGATCTGAAGAGATTCAGATTCCCATGGGCCTGGAAATTGAGGTAGTTCTTCTAAGGTATTAGATTCAAAATCTAATCCTTTGTCTTCTTGTTGTTCTGCTTCGTCTCCGTAAATAGATGGAATGTCTTGGGGAAATTGATCATGAAGATCATCAATCTCATGAATAGGAGGGGAATTACTCTTCTCCTTGGCCCATTTCTCTTCTTGTATTTCCCGCAAGAACTCTTGAGAGTACTGTTGAATTGAAGGAGGCATTCCAGCATCCGTGGAATTAGGAACATAAGCTCCCATTGGTGGTGAGCTTCCTCTCTCAATAACTGGTTGAGCCTGGGGAGGTAAAGAAACTTGTGGTTTGTTTACCAATTGCTCTAATCTTTCTAGTAAGCCTTGGAAATGCACATCTGGTTTGACAGAGTTTGTCTGATTGAACTTTTGACTAGTCTCAAGTATAGCTTGAGCTTGTTCTACCATTTTCATGCACATTTTCATTCGTTCAATCTCTAAATCCGCTCTAGGGTAACTCTTGCCTAGATTTGCAGTTGTTGGCCCTTCTTGAAGAGGAGCTTGGTAGGCCTTGAACATCATGTCCAAGCCTTTTGGGGTTGGATCTGCAAGAACAGACCTTGGTTGCGGCCTATTTACAATGAGTGGTGGGGTGGGATGAGGTGGAGTGGATGGAGTTTTGGCATGCGAGGGGCTTTGAGATGCAATGTCTTCTATTTTTGTTTTCGCTTCTTTTAAGCTTTCTTCTAGTTCCGATAACTTTTTATTCCACTTGCGATTGGCCTTTTCTTTGGTATCTTTCCATGTTCTTGTTTTGCTCTTACTAGGCTCTCCTGATTCACTTGACTCCGATTGTTCTGCTGGTTTATCTTGTTTTAATGCTTGTGCCCTAGTAACTGCCTGTACAGGTGCCACATTACTGCTACTTGAACTTGAATCCACCACTAAGCCTACCACATTAATGGGTGTAATCTTGGGTGCACTAGAGGGGTTTCTTGGACAATCTCTGGGGAGATGGTCTTTGCCACAATCAAGACAAAAAGCCTGTATAGTGATAGCTTTTCCTTGACTCAGAGATGGTGGGTGGGGACAATCACGAAGGAAATGGTCACCCTGATATCTGAAACATGGTCCTCTAGGGGCTTGTGGTCTTACTTGTCTTAATTGGGGCCTAGGGTTAGCATTTGCGTACATGACATTGGAATATGTGGGCTCCCAATTTTGTTCCATAAGTGGTGCCTCATATTGATACGGGTAAATCTCACTATGCTCAGGCGACTCAGTGTAATAAGCATGTGGACTACCTTCATGGGAGTAGTCTGAACTATGAGCATGAGAGTCATTATCTGGTATCAATGGGGTTAGTGGGACCAATGCTCTATTTGGATTTTCCTCTCCCACGGCATACTTGACTGGAATCACGTTGGCAGGAGTTGGTGGTTGGTTTCCCAAGACTGGTTGTGGCCTATATTGTGCCTGATATTGCTGTTGTGGTCGATAATATGGCTGTTGGTATTGGTTCTGATATCTACCTTGTTGGAAAGGTTGCTGATAAGTTTGTCTAATAGCGTGCCTATTGTAGGGACAATCTTGAGCCGTGTGGTTCGTGTATTTTCTCTCAATAGTGCAATATGGAGCATTCCTTTCTCTAATGTTTTGGTTTTGCATTGGGCATACGTTAGCCATGTGGTCCCCTCCGCAGGTATAACATCGATTCAATGAGCTGACTCTTGGTATTTGTCTATTTTGAACTCCTAGCTTCTTGGCAACTTGCTCAGCTATCTCATCTATTTCCGTGGAGATTTTCGAAGTATGACTAGTAGAACTGTCAGAATCCTTATAGAGTTTGGACAATCTAACTCCTCACCCAAGTTATCTTCTATGTCAATGCACGTCCGCACACACTCTTCTACGGATCTAGGCTCTTTCAAGTACACATATGATCTTAACTTTGTGCTCAGTAAGCCATCTAAGAACAAAGCCACTTGTTTGGCTGGTGTGGGTAACTCTGGAGTAGGCATCTTTCTAGGTATTGTCTAAACCTTCTACCTGTTAGTCGCATTGTTTCTTGGGGTGTCTGCTTGAAACTGTGGATCAAGGATGATGTGTGATGCCTGATACCACTCTTGGAAAATTCTACAATGAATTCGTCTAGCAGCTGACCTATATCGCGATAGTTGCGACTACTCAATGGTTGAAACCAAGCCAAGGCAGTGCCCTTAAGAGTCAAACCAAATGCCTCGTATTGGGTGAATAAATCCTCATCCTGTTCAGCTCTTAACACTTGTTTGAACTCAGCCACATGATCATAAGGATCTCCTAACCCGTCAAAATAATTCTTCATTGCCTTGATCACTTGAGTGGGTCTAAGGGTTCTTGTGTGCTCTCGAGGTCTAGGCAATGGAAAATCATGTTCATCTCTTTGTTGCCTATGTGCTTGATATCTCTCTCTTTCAGGTCTTTTATTTTCAAATCCTGCTCTATTTCTGCCCACCGTGTGTGCAAAACTTACCTCAGGTCTCTCTCTAGTTCTTTCTCTCTGGGCTTCATGAGCTTGGGATGATCCTACTCCTTGGAGGCCATGGGAAACATTGGATCTTGGTGGAGGGAAAATCAATTCATTCTTCCAAGTATATGCATGTCTATCATGTTCTGTTACCAAGAAAATTTTCTCTGATGTGTTATCCAGGTAGACAACTTTGCCTGGTATCTCTCGATCCTTGAACTCGTAGATGATGACTATGCCCAATTGGCTAGGTTGAGCTGGCTTGAATCTCCAAAAGGCTTCCTCTGTTTCTCTATTCAAAAATAGTTCTATGCTTTTGTTGTCTTGAGGGATCCAGTCTGGAGTGATCACTCTAGTCAAAACTGACTTGCCTCTAGGAGTCTGGGGTCCTTGTCCTACATTCGTGTTTTCACAAAATCGTGTTTTAGAGAATCGTGTTCTAGAGAATCGTGATTTTGTCTTAGAGAATCGTGTTTTTACAAAATCGTGTTTTTGGCTAAAAATCGTGATTTGTGAGAATCGCGATTTTGAGCACAACCACAGAATCGTGTTTTCTCAGAATCGTGTTTTTTTTTTTTGCTGAAAATCGTGATTTGTGAGAATCGCGATTTTGAGCACAACCACAGAATTGCGATTCTGAGAATGACCACAGAATCATGTTCTTTTCCACAAGCTTTTAGGCGGGAAACAGAGAATCGTGATTTTTCAAAAAATTTTGAATTTTCACAAAATCGCGATTTTCATCACAGAATCAAGTTTTTTGGCAAGAACTTCGAATTTTTGAGCGCCGAGCAATGGCGAGCTCTGTATGTGCAAAAAATCATGAAAAAACACAGCGCTTGCTCTCCCTTGCACCTCCGAACTCCTTCTCACACAATAATGCATGAAAAATGGTATGGAAATGGTGAAAATGCACTAAAAAACAAGAAATTTCTATGAAGAAGAAGATGGAAGAAGGTGGAGATGATGATGATGAAGAAGATGAAGAAGAAAAATCAGAAAATAACAGAAATGAGAGTTTGTTTACCTTCCAACGTCGCAATTCTACGATCTTACCATCACAACGCTCGTCCTCGAAGCTCTCTCCCCGGCAACGGCGCCAAAATTTGGTGTAGCTCAAGTGTAAGCACCACCTCCTTTACTTGTCAATCCACGGAGACGTGAGGACCGGTATGAAGACCACGAGCAAGTGAAGGCACAAGTGCGTGAGTGAAAGCACACAAACATGCACACACATACACACACGCGCACAAGGTAAGATCAAAGAGAGGAACAATGGAAAGCTTTGATTGCAAATGATTTCTCTTACAAAAAGCTCTATTATCTAACAAGCTAACCTCAAAAATGAGCTCTCTAGCTCTTTTTATAGTTTTTTGACTAGTTTTGGCCCTGTCCAGACCTAGTGTCTGGCCTCGTTAAAAATTAGGTTCTAGGGCTTATTTGAGGGCTCAAACGAAGTCTAAAAATTATGAAAATTGGTACGATGGTACTTCTAATACTCCTCAAGCTCGAGGACTCCTCGGCTTTAGCAAAATGGAGTTATAAAAATAGATAATGGTATTTACAATGGTTTTTAGTGATGAAAATCACTATTTTTGTAGGGGATTCTTTTGAAAATTTGACATACACTTCTTGGAGCTCCCTACTTGCTCCCTTTCCTTGTGTGTCCACCTTTTGATGTGCTTCCATGCTTTGTCCTTGACTTTGAGCTTCAACACTTCACCAAATCCTTGGATGGACCGAAGCTTCAAAGATTCAACTATATTCTTGGCATGAAGGAAATACCCTTTGAAACTTGAGGGGGAGAATGTTGCGAACATTTGTTTTATGTAGGGTACAAGTTTCAAATTATGTAAATACCTTTGGGAAGTCTTAAAATACTTCAAGAAGGCTCATATTATTCATAAAAGTTCTAGAACATGGTGAGTCAAATTAGTGAGTCACAAGGGAGCTGCAGTGGTGTCCTAGTGGAAGGTCGATGTGGCTAGTTCTCAAAGTTCATCAATACTTTGCTTATTTGAGCACTTGAGTCATGTAATACCTCCACCCAAGTGTCTACCATGAATTTAGATGTATTAGGAAGGTTTTAGATTAGTTTTGCATGCTATAAAAAGAGGAGAAAAGTCGTGATATTGTGGGAAATCCAAGAGAGGCATATGTGTATCTCTATGCTGTTGTAGTTTTGTATGCAGAGATTGCATAGCTTTGTAGCTCCATCATTATATATCCAAATTACATGTTTGATAGCTCATTGGAAAGCTCTTACTGGCTACTTTCTTCCTGTAAATTTGCATAATCATTGGGTTTGTGCGCTGAGAGCAGTACTCTCTGCAAGTAGTGTGTGTTCTCTGGTTTCACCTCTACTGAAGGTCTCCATTAAACCTCAAACTTGCAGAGGTCATATCTCCTTGTGTATTTATCCAAATTGAGTGTTCTTTGGCTCATTGGAAATCTCTTGGTGTCTAGTATATGTGGTTAAAACAGTTTTAGAAAATTCTAATCCATTAGAGAATAGTAAGCTCTGCAAGCATGACTGGTTTTCTATGATGAAGTTTGTGAGAAGGTCAACTTGTTCCTAGGGGGTTCCACCTACTTCTTGCTATATTTTGGAGGTCAATAAACTCCAACATCTTGGAGATCTCATCTTCAAGAATAGGTAGCTATATCCACTACAGAACCAGAGTATGTTGTAGATAATGAGGCATGTAAGGAAGCAATGGGGCTTTCTCATCATTCTTGTGATATGGGTCTACCTTAGTATATTCCTCATTTTCTCAATGATAGTTAGATTGACATTGCTTTGGCTAAGAATTAGATCTATCATAAAAAGGCCAAGCACATTGAGGTGAGATATAACTTCATTAGAGATTGCTTAACCTTTGAGCACATTATTCTTGAGAAGGTTCATATTCAAGGTAATGTTTGCATATGCTTTGACTAAAGCTCTACCACAGGCTAGCTATCAACAGTATTTTCACTTGATGGGGGTTACTTGATTCATGTTCTTGCATAGTTACTTGTGAACTGTGTAACATGCCCATCAGGTGGAAGGTATAGTTTGTATACTCGCATGCACGTATCCTTTATCATTCTTTTCTTTTTTCTCCCATAGTTCACTTTGGCCATATTGGCCTTTAGTAGAAGATTGTTATTGTTAGTATCAATGTGAAATGCCAAATGGCCTCTGGACACTTTTATATATCTCTTTTAGTAAAAACATGTAGTGGATTGGTGAGCCATAGATTATAGGTTCAATCACATTTTTCTACGAAATATGCGTTCTGTTTCCACCTCATTAAGATTCGAGAGATTTGATGCTCCAAATGCTTGAATGAGAGTTTATTAAAATGGTATGAAGAGGTAATATTGGTTGGTATTGGAAAGTAATCAAGGGAGATACATCTATCAAGGTCAGCCTATATTCTTCAATGGTCTTCCTATGGAATGCACACACCCCTAGGTTGCCGTCACAAAAACCTAGAGATATTCAAACGAGAATTGGAAATTCTATATACAATACCAATAAGAAACAACAAGTGATAGTCCCCAAGGAGCTACTAGAGTCCATATTTCAAAAAAATTATTTGTGTGGAGGAGGTGGATAAATCTTTCACTCAATAACAAGCCTTTGCGATCACATTGAAACAATTTACCCTAGAATGGTTCAAAACCTTTTGCATTAAGAATTTGATATGTTGGACTAGCTACTTGAAGCTTTTATTAGTAATTTCTGTAAAAGAGAGGTTCAACATGATAACTCATACGTAATCCACAACCTCAAGCAATCAACATTGCATTTTGTGTGATTAGCAATGCTTTCATTTAAGCAATCCATATAAGAGTCACCCTTTGAGGAAAAGATGGTGTCATTATTCATGAATGGCGTGATAAGTAGTGAGACCCATACTGTATTCTATATATCTAATCAACATCTACAATGGAAGAGTGCATCAAGGAATGAAAATATCTTGAGGAAAACATAGAAAACGATTTGATAACTTTTGAAGAATCTCCTAGAGAAGGAAGCATGGCTAGTGCCCATTCAAATTTCTCCCTTGATGAGTTGGAAGACAAAATTGCAAAGAGACAAAACCTTTCATTATCTTCTAAAATTATCTAGCAAGAATGTGTGTTTAACTGTCATGTTGAACACCACAAAAGTTTCTCCTTGAAATATGGAATTGGCCACCCTAGGATATAAGAAACTTGCAATATTGCAAGACTGAGAAAAAATGACCAATCACTCGACCATAAAGTGTCTTTATAATAGGCAACTAGTATGAAGAAAACATCCTAGTGGGAATAGACCATATGACTACAATAGTCAATCCCAATACCAATCCTATCAATAGAGATACCCACAAGAATTTTTTTACCCAAGTGCTTCTCAAACCTTTGGACTTGATTTACATAGCGTATCTGAATAATTTTTGCAAATGTCACCATTAGATAGTTTGAATAAGTAATGGAATTAAACATCATAGGTAGATGTTTCCTGCCAAATCTATTCATTTTTTAAAGCTACTTTTTTCATATCACATCTAATTTGAATAATCCATTTGAGTTTGCTTCAAGCCACAACTTAAAGCCTAGTGGGGCATAGTAGCCCTCTATGCATGTCAAAATACAATAAATATTAGTTGAAAGTAGACCTTTGTAAAAGTATATAACTTAGATGTTTTATTCCACCTGAGTTCCACTTCCTATTCCAAATCAAATTCAATTGAATTCGATGTAAAGTCTTAAATTTTTGAAATGCACCCTTTTTTTTAAGTTGATTACTAGTTATGTTTAGTATTGGAATCATATAGCAATTTGGTTAGGGATGTTTGCATCCACCCACTTCACATGTTCATTCCTAGATAGTATGCCATCCGAATAGTGAAGTGGGTAGGGATGTTTTTTTGGGTCCACTTGTGTCATTTGATGATAGTATTTTGAATCATTTGAGAATGGATCAGATATTGTTTTGGAACAAGTTAGTTTCAATTACAATAGATTCCTCTCTATTCACTTCAAATACTAAGAGCAAAATCCCACCATAGAGATGAAAACATGGTCCATATTGTTTGGATCATGGCCTTGTGGGTATGCCAATAGTTGTTTATAGCTCTATTTTCAAGGATGAAAATTTTGAAAGGGGAAAGAATGTCATAAATTAAGCTGGTGACATGAGTTTCTAGTTGGTTCATAGGGATCTAAAATCCACATCATTTGGTTGGTCTTGTCTTCATCCAAAAGTCCTAGAGTTGGACTTAAGTATAAGGTTTTTCTCTTTAAAACAATTAAAGTGTTGTGGCCTAATGGCTAATTTCTTTGAGCCTCCAAAGGGAGGTCTTGGGTTCAAGTCTTGCAAGGAGCATGGAAAGTAGGGTATATTTTTACCCAAACCCAAGCCCAGGCTTTTAGAAGTTTCTAACTCCAATTAATTGGGACACTTGGAGCACATGTAGTTACATAGGTTACACTTGGATGGATAGTATTCAATGTAGCAAAGTGGGAAGTACCTTGGAGAGAGCTATATATAGAGGTAGAAGTTTGGGAAGAGAGTCATCCCTCTCATAGGTGGAGGTCCTAATTCCTCTAGTTCTTCACTATGAAATATGTGCATAAGCTCATTTTCCAAACATGTATAATGATAAAAAGAAATTTGAGTGGACTGATGAATGTGAGGAAGCATTCAAGAAACTGAAAACTTGGTTCAGCTCCACACCAATTTTGAACAAAACAACCCATATTCATGTTGATGCACTTATCAACCAATATGCGACTCAAAATTGGACTTCCTTATTGCATATGCAAGTATGTAGCTTAATGAAGCTCAAGAAGATAGCACTAACATAGAGAGAGAGAGAGAAGACTTGGGAATAGTATATGAAATGAACAAATTCATGAATTACCTTCTCACATGTAAGATTAAATTCTTTTTAGATCATCAAAATCTCTTGTATTTAATGATTAAACCCAATCATATAGCTTCAATTTTAACATGCGAACAAAATTTTGGGCATCAAGGATGTCAACAAAATTTATGGTGGATAAAGATTATGCCTTATTATCAAAACATCTATATTACCAAAAAAAAACTAGAATTTTGTGTCATATGTTTTAGATTTAAGAAAATCAAGCTTGCTAGCAAAATGCGCATCAACAAAGTGATGTTTTATATGAATCTAAGACAATGATTTTGATCATTATTTAGAGCATAGGAGTTTATTATCCTAATCAAATAAAATATTTATATCTTCTTGCTCATAGATGTAAGCAATATAATTATTATTCCACATCTGATTATAGTACCTCATACTAGGTACATAAAATCCAAAAATGGAGTAAGGATATCATTGAATATTTTAAAGCTAATTCTAGTGATTGATAGGACACATTTTGAAAACCTGGGGAATCTATGTTGTATGCATCTAGTACAATGAGTTTGATCATTCTTCACAGGTTAGGAGTTTATTCACCTAACGAAATACAAGGTTTATATCTCTTTGCTTATAGATATAGGCAATGTAATATCATTTCACAATCTAATTATATTACCTCATACTAGATACATAAAAATCACATTGTAGTAGGGATATCATTGAATATTTGAAAGATTATTCTTGTGCTTCATAGGTTTTTTTTAGAAAACCTTGGCAATCTATGTTCAGGTCTATGTGTACTCTATAGGTTATGTCTATTGTGTAGGTATGTGGAGAGTACCATGCATGTCATGTAGAGCCAAGGAACTAAGCTCAAGGCTTTACATTTAGACAATCGAGGTGAGTATACCTCACATGAATTTAACCTTTTCTCTCAATCTAGAGGAATTCATAGAGATTTTAGAACTCCTTCTAACCCACTATAGAACGGACTAGCTGAGAGCTTGAATAGAAATATTCATGATAGAGTAGTTTCTATGTTGTATGATGCAAAACATTCACAAGTTTTCAAGCAAAAGCTGTGTTGGCTGAAGTTCATGTGATTAACCTTTCATCTAGCACTACCAAATGTATGAAAGTGGCACAAACGTTATGGATAGGGAAGCCACCATATTATGATCATCTTCAGGTTTTTGAGTGTGAAGTATATGTTCATATACTCAACAAACTTAAACAAAAGTTTGACCATCACTTATAGAAATGTATTTTACTTGGATATGGCTGAGATGGTCAATTTGGATATTGCATATGGGATCCTGCAACATGGTTAATGATCAAGAGCAGTGATGTCATTCTCAATGAGTCTAAGATGCATAAAAAATCAGTTAAGGAAGTTGAACTGAGAAGAGTGGTGTTTGAGGATACTAGTCCTCCAATCAGCATGCATAACAATGCTACACATAGGGATGTTCAGGATAATGTCCAATCAAATCAGCATACAAATGTTCCTTTTCAGAAACCATTGAGATGTTTTGCAAGTGTCTCACCCACCTAGTAGATATGTTCTTGGTTTAGATTTTAATATGCTAACAGACGCTGGTGAGCCATCTTGTTACGAATATGCTATGCAAACAAAGGATCATGTCAAGTGGGAGCATGCCATGAAGAGTGAATTGGATTCTATTCATAAGAATGGTACTTGGGATTTGGTACCTTTGACAAAGGACAGGAAAGATTTGCCATGTAAATGGGTATATAAGCCAGAATTCACATCTGATAATGCTTCTCCAAAGTATAAGGTGTGACTAGTTGCAAAGTGTTTTAAGTAGCAATATGGCATCATTTTTGAGGAGATATACTCTTGAGTAATCAAGATGACTACACTGCATGTTGCTTGGATTCATTGCAATGGAGGACTTAAATCTGGTCCAAATAGATGTTAAAATTGCTTTCTTGCATAGAGATCTTGCAGATGAGATATATATATATATATAACAACCAGATGGATATGTAGTTCTTGGCAAAGAGGTTCTAGTTTGTAAGCTAAAGAAGAGATTACTTAAACAATCCCATAAACAATTGTACAAAAATTTTGATGTTTTATGAAGTCTCATGGCTAGAAAGTCCTCTAATGACTTGTCATTGATTAAGAAGAAGAATGAGACATTCGATATAAAGGATTTGGTGGATGCCAAACATATTCTTGGCATGTCACATTATTCA
This sequence comes from Ceratopteris richardii, assembly GCA_020310875.1. Taxonomy (NCBI): domain Eukaryota; kingdom Viridiplantae; phylum Streptophyta; class Polypodiopsida; order Polypodiales; family Pteridaceae; genus Ceratopteris; species Ceratopteris richardii. Next base: position 126,932,633 of record CM035443.1, read on the forward strand.
TGATTAGAGTACCACATGCATATATTTGTCTCAAAGTAAATATATATCCAAAGTACTTCATATGTTCAATATGCAAGGTGTAAAGCGATTGAATACATCTTTACCTACATATGTTAACTTGAGAGAGGATGATTGCTCCAAATCAAATGAAGAAAAGTAAATCACGAACAAAATTCCTTATCAATCTATTGTTGATAATGCAAATGCAAAGACGACCTTGCTATAAGTGCAATGATGATCACCTCATCCATGACTACCCTCTAGGCACAAGCCCTACCACAAACAAACAAGTTTGAATTGTGTGAATGATGTAGAATCAATCATGTATTCAAAGATTTTCTAAAGAATCAAACATGGTGAGGGTAATACCCTTGAATGTGGTTTTCACATATATCATTGGGGAGTGAAATGGAAAAACAAAACCTGCTCAACTACAAATTTAAGACTTTTAAATTTACATAGAATTCAATTGAATTTGATTTGGAAAAGGAAGTGCAACTCAGGTGGAGTAAAACATCTAAGTTAGATACGTTTACAAAGGTCTACTTTCAACTAATATTTATTGCATTTTGACATGCATGGAGGGATATTATGCCCCACTAGGCTTTAAAGTCTTGGTTTGAAGAAAACTCAAATGGATTATTCACTTAGATGTGATATGAAAAAATCACCTCTAAAATTGAACATTACCTATCCAGACTAGCTAATGGTGATATTTGCAAAAATGAGTCAGACACGCTGTCTAAATCAAGGCCAAAGGTTTGAGAAGCACATGGGTCAAACCACAGGAGACTCAAAACTTTAACTTCTCAAAAATCTATTCCAAACAAGATTAGGAAGCATTTTATGTATTTTTGAGAAAACTAAACCATAATCTAGCTACTAAACATTGGTGTCTCAATGCACCTTATTGATGATGATTCAATTTTACTGAAAATATTTTGAGTCAAGAGATTGATTTCACCAAATTGCACTATCAATTAGATTTCCTCACCTTTGAATAATTTAGTCTATGTAACTTGGGTTGAAAGGACATTTTCAAATTTCCATTGCTTCATAGAAATACTTTAGCTCAAAAATTTTCAATTCAAGTAGAACCGTACCTTTTGTACTTGATTTCTAAATGAATACTTCTTGATCTTCTAACGTCCTTGCTGATTTGACCTTTAAATGTTTTGAGCGTCATAATCATGAGCTTTGCATAATTGAATTTCATCTTTGAAGTTTCAATACCCTTGGGTATTCAATCTTTCCAAAGATCTCTACACATGGGCAACCAAGGAATAAGGAATCTTACTGATAGCCTCAATGTGAGAGATGCATATGTTCTAATTCCTTCTTGCCACATGATTCTACACTCTATATTTCCCTCTCTACGTGCATAGTAGTTCAGTGCTTGAATGCCACTTGGCATTTATGTGCCAACCCATAATAAGGGGACTAAGAATTCCATAGCCAACACAACATCTTGATTATATACCATGTTAAATGGTGCTATGACAACACTCGTGTCATAAGCAACTCCATAAGCTTAGAGTGCATGAAATAGGTTCTTATCCTAATCTATTTCCTTTTTGTGCACTATTTCAATTACAATAGCGTACAATACCTTATGATGGGTACTATCTACCAATCCATGACTTGCGGATGATATGGGGCTGACAGTCTTTGTATTACCATAAAGTATACTCACTAACCTCATCCAGAAAGCAAGTTTCTTGATCACTTGCTGAAGTGGTGTGATGGTGATGCATCATAGTGGACTCCCCCTTTGCGAGGCCTTCATGAAGATGCTTTCATAGTAGAAAGCCGAGCTCTATGCGACATGCATGGTGCTTCAGATAGACCTGCACAATACACAAAAACTACACAGTACACAGAGGACCAAATGCATATTTCCTAGGTTCTCAAAATGTGATTGAACCTATAATCTATCGCTTACCAACCCACTACATGTTTGTATTAAAAGACATGTACAAAAGTGCCCAGAGGCCGTTTGACCTTTCACATGGACATTAACAATAACAATCTCCTACTAAAGGCCAATATGGCAAAACTGAACTATGGGAGAAAAAAGAAAACAATGATAAAGGACACCTAAGTGTGAGTATACAAACTATACCTCCCAATTGATGGGCATGTGACACAATGCACAACTAACTATGCAAGACCATGAATCAAGTAACCACAATCAAGTGACAACAGTGTCAAAATATATCCTATGGTAGAGATTTAGTCAAGCCATATGCAACATTATTTTGAATATGAACCATCTCAAGAATAATGTGCTCAATGGCTAAGCAGTCTCTAATGAAGTAATACCTCACCTTAATGGGTTTGTTCTAACCAGAATTTTGCTACCTAGCTTGATTTTCTTCATCTCCAGCACATGATATATCAAAATTCCTAGCTTATGTTTGTAGCAAATATGTTCTAATAATAAGATATAATCTTTAATGCACCATATCTTTTGTTGACATCCTTTTTTCCCGAAATTTGGTTTGCATACTTCTCTAGTTGTGCTCTTGCTTGAGCTCTAGTAATCGATTGAGTGGGTTTTGTTATGCCGTTTTCACTCCCCGATGATATATGTGAAACCACATTCAAGGGGGTTACCTTCACCATGGTCGATTCTTTGGACAATCTTTGAGTACATGATCGATTCTACATCCTTCAGAAAATTCAAACTTGTTTGTTTGTGGTAGGGCTTGTGCCTATTCAAGAGGGTAGTCATGGATGACGTGATCACCATTGCACTTATAGCAAGGTCCTCTTTGCATTTGCATTATCTAATGTGGTTGTTCTTTGGCATTGTGTTTATTTTTTGGGTTTGTGTACCAAAATCCTAAGTACTCGTGGTTTTTCTGTGCATAGATGAATATTCAATAGGCACTTCAACATATGCATAATCCATATTCATAGCTAGAACATGAGTGCCAAAGTCAAACACAAGTGTGATTTGCATTAATTCTCTCTCTACATTTTCTTATAGTGGATGATATTGATACTTCCTAGGTCTAGGAGTGTATCATGGCTAGCCAGAACCATAGGATTGATCATGTCCTTGTAGGTATCTCTCGATAGGATTGGTATTGGGATTGGCTATGATAGTGATATGGTCTTTTCCCACTAGCATGTTGTTTTCATCTACTTTCCTATTATAAAGACACTCTATGGTTGAGTGATTGGTCATTTTTTCTCAATCTTGCAATATTGTAAGTTTCTTCTATCTTAGGGTGACCAATTCCATATACTTGTCCCTCTCAAGGAGAAAATTTTGTGGTGTTCAATACCATTGTGAAACAGACATTCTTGCTAGATAATTTTAGAAGATAATGAAAGGTTTAGTCTCTTTGCAAATTTGTCTTCCAAATCATCAAGGGAGAAATTTGAATGGATAGTAGCCATGCTTCCTTGTCTAGGAGATTCTTCAAAAGTTATCAAATCCTTTGCTATGTATTCATCAAGATATTTTCATTCCTTGATGCACTCGTCCATTGTAGATGGTCATCGACTATAGACTACAGTATATGTCTCACTACTTATGAAGCCATTCATGAATAATGACACCATCTTTTCCTCAAAGGGTGAATGTTATATGGATTGTTTAAATCATACCATTGCTAATCACACAAAATACAATGTTGATTGCTTGAGGTTGTGGATTAGCTATGAGTTATCATGTGAACCTCTCTTTTAGAGAATTTACTAATAAATTCTTCATGTAGCCTGTTTAACATATTGAATTCTCAATGCACAAGGGTTTGAACCATGCTAGGGTAAATTCTTTCAACATGATTCCAAAGGCTTCATATTGAGTGAAAGATTTATCCACCTGCTTCACACAAATAATTTGTTTGAAATATGGAATCTATAGCTCCTTGGGGATTATCATTTGATGGTGCTTATTGTTCTTGTATATAGAATATCCAATTATCGTTTGAGTATCTCTAGGTCTTTTTGATGCCAACCTAGGGGTGTGTGCATTCCTTAGGAAGGCCATTGAAGAATATAGGCTGACCTTTATAGATGTATCTCCCTTGATAATTTTCAACTACCAACCCATATTACCTCTTCATGACATCTTCATAAACTCTCGTTCAAGAATTTGGAGCATCTAATCTCTTGAATCTTGATAAATTGGGAATACGACCACATTTCCTAGGTTTTCAAAATGTGATTGAACCTACAATCTACGGCTCACCAATCCACTACATGTTTTTTTATTGAAAGACATATATAAAAGTTTTCGGAGGCCATTTGGCCTTTCACATGGACACTAACAATAACAAGCTTCTACTTAAGGCTAATATGGCCAAAGTGAACTATGGGAGAAAAAGAAAAGATTGATAAAGGATACCTGAGTGTGAGTATATCCTCCCACCCGATGGGCATGTTACACAGTGCAAAAGGAACTATGCAAGACCATGAATCAAGTAACCTTCATCAAGTGAAAATAGTGTCAAAAGCTAGCTTGTGGTAGAGCTTTAGTCAAACCATATGCAACATTATCTTGAATATGGACCTTCTCAAAAATAAAATGATCAAAGGCTAAGCAATCTCTAATGAAGTGATACCTCACCTCAATGTGCTTTGTCTTTGAATGATAGACCAAATTCTTGGCCAAAGCAATGTCAATCTAACTATCACTGAGAAAATGAGGAACATATTGAGGTCGACCCATATCACAAGCATGGTGAGAAAGCCCCAATGCTTCATTACATACTTACTAGCTGCAACATACTCTACTTCTGTAGTGGATGTAGCCACCTATTCTTGAAGAGGAGATCTCCAAGAGATAGCACCTCCAATGAAACGAAAAATGTACCTTGATCTAGACTTTCAATTCTCTACACAACCATCATAACCAAAACCTACATAACCAATAATGGATTCCTCTCATCTACCCAAGCATAGACACATCCCTAGTGCCACTCACATATCTCAAAATCATCTTGAATGCTTCCCAATTCTTCTTGCTAGGATAGACTTATATCGACTCACAACTCAAATTGCAAATGCAATGTTTGATCTTGTAGATACCATAGCATACATGAGACTACAAAAAATAGATTAATAAGGAATTTTGATCATGATTGTAGGTAAAGGTGTATTCAATCCCTTTACAGCTTTAATATTGAACCTATGAATTACTTTGGATATGTACTTACCGTTAGACAAATATATACATATGTTACTCTTATCATGAATAATGTGCATGCCAAGAATATGTTCGTCATCCCAAAAATCCTTTAGATTGAATATTCCACTCTTCTTCTTAATCAATGACAAGTCATTAGAGGATTTCATAGCCATGAGAATTCATCAAAGCATAAAAAATTTGATACCATTGTTTATGGGACTATTTAGTTATCTCTTCTTTAGCTTACAAACTAGAATCTCTTTGACAAGAACTACATAACCATCTGGTTGTTCTGTATATGTCTCATCTGTAAGATCTCCATGCAAGGAAGTAGTTTTCACATCTATTTGGACTAGCTCTAAGTCCTCCATTGCAATGAATCCAAGCAACATGCAGTGTAGTCATCTTGACTACTCAAGAGAATATTTCCTTGACATTGATGCCATATTGCTGCTTAAAACCCTTTGCAACTAGTCACACTTTATACCTTGGAGAAGCATTATCAGATGTGAATTCTAACTTATATACCCATTTATATGGTAAAGTTTTCTTGTCCTTTGTCAAAGGTACCAAATCCCAAGTGGGTAAAAGCATGTTAATTTGAACACTTTTTAGGAGTATTTATCACTTTTAGGCCCATCACTTTTTAGCTATTTCAAAAACTTTTTAAATGGTGATAAAATAAATTCATAATATCAATTTGCTAGATGTACAATCACTACTCATGCGGTGGCCCACTGGGTATCATGGCTAGAACATCAACAATAATTGTCATTATTCCTCACATACTCCATAAGGTGGCAAGTCTATGGAGTCTGTGCCAGTGGAGCACAGAAGGTCCTCGCAACTTCATCAGTCGCGAGAGAAAGTTACCATCAACAAAGCGGTTCCATCAAACGACGAAGGTGAAATGCAATATCTGGGAACCAGTATGAGCAGGCATGGGGTTTAGCATCCATGCATGCAGTATTTAGGTGCTTGCATGGCTAGGAGTAATTTCTATGGTTCTAATGTAAGAGCCACTATTTTCGATAGAGGAGAGGCGCCGTCTGTTAAGAGTCCATCATTGAAGCGGAAGCAATGGAATGAGAGGAGCCGTCTGACCATCAGATAGTTCGATGGGGGCTATTCGCATACCTAGTGCAGACTTTATAAAGTTATTTCCAAATATGATATCAATCGGTGTTTCTAATGTTGTGTAATTTGATAGGCTAGTTTTATAGCCAGTTAAATGGCAAGTGGCACCTGGTTCTCCAAGAAATAGACAGAAGTTGCATTGTCATCAACAGAAGCTGAATTTGCCTTAGCTCTCACGGCAAAAGAAGGCATCTAGATCCAAATGGCCATGCAAGAGCTCTTACCGATGACATCAATTCCCTTGTGGATTGTGTGTGATAACCAATCATGCAAACATTTTTCTAGCAACCCCAAACACTCAGAGAAAACAAAACATTTTGATTTAAAGTTTCATTTTATACGTGATCTTGTAGAGAAAAAAAAACTTCATCTTGCATATGTATCAACTCATCTAATGTGGGTGATATGCTTACGAAGCCTGTGGGAGCAGATAAGTTCATCCTCTATAGGAAACATCTTGGAATCATTGAAATCAAGTAGCATTTGTGTCAAATTCCAGTACTCTAGTTACAGGGGAGCCCCAGAAATAATGGCTTAACAACTGCAACACACTCATGTGTCGCATGATGTAATGATTTGCATGTATGTAACTGCTATATTGAATCGTTAATACATACAAAAGTTGTTGCATGTGTCTCTGTGTTATCTATGGGCCTGTGTAGGACCCTTCTTTTTTGCATCCATGAACCACAAAGATATAGGGACTCTACACTTAATCTTTGGTGCTATGGGTGGAGTAATGGGCATGCATTTATGAAATAATTTTCCTTGTTGATGTAGGTGGATATATCTAACATATCCAAAAGTATTAGACCACAGTGTATTCTGCCAGAAAAAAGAGGATTTCCACATCGTTTATGGCCTGTCTATCGCTGGTATAGATCTAGGTGCTATATCAGAAAAATCGGTTAGTGAGGTAGATTAGTTGTTTGTCTTCAAGGTAACTCGACTCAAGGGGAAGATGAAAGTTAAATATGTCAGGCAAGAGTTCTATGATGCACTGACGGTGTTACATCAGAAAGTCTACTAGGAGGTACCAACAAACTATGAATTGTCTGTACAATTTGCTAGAGCCTTTGCATTTGAAAATTGTACCACTGCCCAAACATCAAAAAATCCAGCTATATACTAAGTGGCATGGGCTGTAGCTGTAGAAATCTATTGAAAGATGCAGGATTGCAGTCGAAGATGCAAAGGTTTTACAATTGTTTGAACGATGATGCTTCACCACTTTTAGAGCCTTTGGATGTGAACTTGCAGGAACCGAAAGAAGATGTAAAGTTATATGCTCGACAAGGTATGGCAGCTACTGCCATGAGTCGAGTGGAGGGTTCTAAGGTTATACGTACTTTAGAATTGTTAATTGATAGTGAACATAATAAGTTGGATAGGGTCAAGCTTGATTTGGATCAAGCCAAGGTATCAAAGGCTGTTGAGTCTAAAGTGACTACAACAGTCATTGAGATGAGAAAAAAGTTACAGGTATCCATAGATGAATTGAAATGTGATGTGGGAATGTCTCTTGAGAGGAGGATTCAGTTGGAGATGCAAATTCAGATATATACTATTTATCTGGAGCTGTTAGGGGTTGAGCCAGATGAGAATGACAAGGTGCTTGAACTGGAGGTAATATTTAGCTTTATTAAGATTGGTCGGAACATTTGTCTAAGGTTCAATACTGATCAATTGGATTGTTACATACACAGGCTGAATATAAGTTGCATGAGAATTGGCTCAAGAGTGCAAATCGACATCTATCCTTTGTAAAGAACATGTTAAGCATGATGGATTCAAATGAATTATCACCACTATTGCCATTACCTCCCCAAAAGTTACCATCAACCCTCTTACTTATTGTTTCATCCATGTGCATAGCATGTGGTTGAATATTGAGGATAGGGTGACTTTTATAGTGCACCTTATGCCATGCAACCATGCATATCACTATGTTTGTTTTGCAGCACATTGTTGTGTGTCAATTAAGTGTTTAGGACCTGAATGTGGTATTGAAATACCACAACATGTGCGGCAAACAATCTCTGAATTCTTTGATGGTGGATTCAACTTTCACAGAGGTAAGATTGTCGTGTTGATTAATATTAATAATATTACTTTTTATCCATGGTTGTGGCTTCTTGGTTAGTTGTTTGTAACTAGATATTACTAATTAGGTTGCTACTTGTTACCTATTACTAAGTAACTAGTTCTTAGTTACTTGTTACAAAGTGTCTATTAGATTATTACTAGCTATTGAGTTGCTGATTCTCGATAACTTGTTAGTATCTATTACTAATTAGCTTGTTACTAGTTAGCTATTACTAGGTTACTAAGTTATTACTAATTATCTTATTAATAATTAGCTATTACTAAGTAGTTGGTTCCTAGTTAGCCGTTAGTAATTAGCTATTACTATTTAGCTTGTTACCAGCTAGTTATTACTAAGTATCTAGTCCTTGGTTAGTTGTTTGTAATTAGCTATTACTAATTAGCTTGTTACTAGTTAGCTATTACAAAATAGCTGGTTCTTAATTAGTTGTTAGTAATCAGCTATTACTACTAAGCTAGTTACTAATTATCTATTACTAATAAGCTAGTTACTAAGTAGCTATTACTAAGTATATGGTTATGGTTAGTTGTTTGTAACTAATAAGCATGTTACGAGTTAGCTATTACTAAGTTGCTAACTTTGGGTTACTTGTTAGTAATTACCTATTAATAATTAAATTGTTACCAATTAGCTATTACTAAGTACCTGGTCGTTAGTTAGCTGTTAGAAATTAGTTATTAATATATTAGTTTGTTAACAATCACCTATTAATAATTAGCTATTACTAAGTAGCTATTACTAAGTAACTATTACTAAGTAGCTATTATTAAGTAGCTATTACTAAGTAGCTAGTTCGTCATAGCTATTACTAAGTTTCTATTACTAAGTAGTTGGTTCTTAGTTGGCTTATTAGTAAGTTATTATTAATTAGATTGTTACTAATCACCTATTACTAATTAGCTATTACGAATTAGCTATTACAAATTAATATTTAGTTTGTTGGTAATCAACTATTACTAAGTAGCTATTATTAAGTAGCTATTACTAATTAGCTATTATGAATTAGCTATTAGTAATTAGCTTTTATTGATTAGCTATTATTAATTAGCTTGTTAGTAATTAGCTATTACTGATTGGTTATTACTGATTAGCTATTACTGATTAGCTTGTTACTAAGTAGCTATTACAAAGTAACTAGTTCTTGGTTAGTTGTTCGTAATTAGCTATTACTAATTAGCTTGTGACTAATTAGCTATTACTAAGTAGCTGATTGTTTGATAGTTATTAGTAGTTAGCTATTACTAATTAGCTTGTTACTAATTCACAATTATTAATTAGCTATTACTAATTAGCTATTATTGATTAGCTATTATTGATTAGCTATTACTAATTAGCTATTACGAATTAGCTATTACGAATTAGCTATTATGAATTAACTATTACTAATTAGCTATTATTGATTAGCTAGTACTAATTAGCTTGTTACTAATTAGCTATTAGTGATTAGCTATTACAGATTACCTATTACTGATTAGCTATTACTGATTAGCTATTACTGACTAGCTATTATGAATTAGCTATTACGAATTAGCTATTATGAATTAGCTACTTATAAGTAGCTATTACTGATTATCTATTATTGATGAGACATTAATAAGTAGCTATTACTAATTAGCTATTACTGATTAGCTATTAATGATTAGCTATTACGAATTAGCTATTATAAATTAGCTATTACGAATTAGCTATTACTAATTAGCTATTACGAATTAGCTATGATGAATTAGCTATGACGAATTAGCTATTACTAATCAGCTATGACGAATTAGCTATTACTAATAAGCTATGATGAATTAGCTATAATGCATTAGCTATTACTAATTAGCTATTACTTATTAGCTATTATTGATTAGCTTGTTTCTAATTAGCTATTATTGATTAGTTATTACTGATTAGCTATTATTGATTAGCTATTACGAATTAGCTATTACGAATTGGCTATTGCTAATGAGCTATGATGAATTGGCTATTACCAATTAGCTATGACAAATTAGCTATTACTAATTAGCTATTATTGATTATCTATCATTAATTAGCTTGTTACTAATTAGCTATTATTGATTAGCTATTATTGATTAGCTATTACTGATTAGCTATTACAAATTAGCTATTACAAATTAGCTATTACAAATTAGCTATTACGAATTAGCTATTATGAATTAGCTATTACTAATTAGCTATTACTGATTAGCTATTACTACTCAGCTTGTTACTAATTAGCTATTACTGATTAGGTATTACTGATTACCTATTATTGATTAGCTGTTATTGATCAGCTATTACGAATTAGCTATTATGAAATAGCTATTATGAATTAGCTATTACAAATTAGCTATTACAAATTAGCTATTAGTAATTAGCTATTACTAATTAGGTATTATTAATTGCTATTTCGAATTAGCCATTACTAATTAACTTGTTACTAAGTAGCTATTACGAAGTAACTAGTTCTTGGTTAGTTGTTCGTAGTTAGCTATTACTAATTAGCTTGTTACTAATTACCCATTACTAAGTAGCTGATTGTTTGATAGTTGTTAGTAGTTATTTATTACTAATTAGCTTGTTATTAATTCGCGATTACTAAGGATCTATTTTTTTGTAAGTTGTTTGCAATAAGGCATCCATCAACTATCTCTTTCTTACTCTTTAACCCTCTAGTGGAACACTAATCTAGCTGGTTTCATTGTGCTAAGCAGTTGCTCATACCTCAATAGGAACAATTACCGACAATGCTGATGCTGCATACGATAGGGAGCTTGGGTCAAGTGAGAATGTTGGACATACAACATTTTCTGAAAGTAAGACGTAGGCCCAATCTTCATCATTGAAAGAGAAAGAAAATATTCCATCCTTCCTCCAAACACCATCTGCAATGAATGCTAGTGTCGATCCTTGTCCAATTGACAACATGCATGATGTAGAGTCCACACGCATTGACTTTCATAGTGGTCTAGACGAAATGATTGAGAATGTTCTTGATCTAGTTAGCAGCTCAGATATTCATCTAGCTAGTCACGACTCTGTAGTTGATAATGATCCCATTGTTTGTTCAAACAAAGGTCATCTACAGAATCCAACTTTTGATCCTAATCAGAGTCCAAATAGAGATGTTCTTCACACAAATGCTGCAAATGAAACCTCCTCAAAGCAAAACTATTGTAACGCAACCTTAGTTTCTGACATGTGTGGATCCCCAACAAAGGTTGTAGGTGTTCATGTACAAGAGGATGCCACTCTAGCGTAGTTTATGGCAAATGCAAAAAGAAATTTGCAAGCACCTGTGAAATGACAGAAGAAGCCAAGCCATTTGCACCCAATTATAAGGCGGCATACTACTCGGTCACACTTGAATGGAGGCGATGTACTTGATATAGAGGGTATTTTGAAAGAATAGTACCAGTGTTCACCCTCTTACATCATTGTCCTTTGTAATGGTTACTATCCCCACATGTGGCATCATCCAAATCCATTAGCTATCATCACAGTTTGTGATCACCCTATTTTGTATCGATGTTATTAAAATATTTTGTTGTCTCTACCTCGTATTATATACCCTATACATATTTGATAGCTCAATTGTGTCATTGATTGTAATGATGTAAAAAATTCTTCTTTTTCTATTATATGGGCAAAATGGCATTTGTCCATAACTTAAGCACCAATTTGGAAATAATTTGAATTGTTAATGCCATCATGAACATTAGGAATGCATTTTTATGAATTTTACAATCGTTCCTCTCATGATGCCTTTTCACAATGATATGATTTGGATAGTAGTAAATAGTTTCAAAGTGAGCAAATTGATTTTACTATTTAGTTCTACTGTTCACCTTCTTATAGCTTTTCTTTGTAATGGTTACTATCCACACGTGACATTGTCCAAATCGATTAGCTCTCATAGGATTTTGTATTTAGCCTATTTCGTAATGATGTTATTGATTGTATTTATCCTATTCTATACAGTTTTCGATTTTGTCTTTGATTGTAAGTTGTAATGATGTTTGGCTTATAGGTCAGATAAAGAACAAAGTTCCATCCACAGCTACTGCAAAAGACAGTCTTACATCCTCAGCGAGTCAATGTCAGGCTGCAACAGAAGTTGAGCACAAAGATGCCCAGAAAGAAAAAAAACTAAATAAAGTATCAGTTTCAACTCAAAATGATCCTATTTCAACTCAAACATGTCCTATTTCAACTCAAACTGATCTTATTGCAACAGTAGTTGAGCAGAAAGTATCAGTTTCAACTCAAACTAATCATGTACTAGTGTTTATATTAAAATTCAATCAAGAGCCTACACAAATACTAGGCAAGTCAAAAAAACGAAAGAGGTTGGATCATGTGAGAATGGAGCCGGAATTTATTGAGATAGAAAGGCACCCTCCAAAGATTCAATGTGGCCTAACAGAGGAGGAGATACAGGAATTGAAACCTATTCACAAGGATTTACAACCTAGGGCTCTGATTTTGGAAGTTGAAGTATTTATGAATATCCCAAGTAAGCATGCCTTTCTCTGATAGTAATGCTTTTCTTCAATGGTGCCTTGAACATTTCAATGTCTGGATTTGGAGTGCCTATTATCTAGACGAGGTCAACAAATGTATTGATACAAAGCCTTATGTCTGGGTAGGATATTGTGGATCCTTTCTTCATTAATGGCATTGCTGATTTATCTGTGTGTATGGATCAGAGGGAGCTGCTCTTGAAAGCCATGGAGAAGTGCAGCTAGTACAAAGAGTTTGAGCTATATACGATTGCTATTAATATGTTCTGGAATTTTAAGAAAAAAACAGGTTCCTTTCCCAAGTTGGTCAGAAGACTGAATCAAAAGTGGAATCTCGAGTGGACTGCTCATCAATGGTCCTATAGATTTCAGGTCATTTGGGCCCTTCCTCCTATGAATAAGCACTCCATCTTATTGTGGTTTATCAATCACTAGGGCCTATGGACAGGGAGTGGGGCTCATAAATTAAATTTGGGGAATGGCAATTGTAACAGTTATGGTAGGTTGAAGGATCTTTCTCACCTGTTCATGGAATGCTTTCATGCTCAGAAATTCTGGTCCCCTCTTAATAATCTCTGCCTCACCCTTGGCAGACCAATAATGGTTTGTATCCCTTGATTTGGCACACATGGGGAGCACAAATATTATGGAACATCTGGATTGGAAGAAATAAAAGATGTTTTGGAGATGGTAGTAGGAATGAAATTTACAACTGTTGGAAAGAAATGAAGTTTGTTGGATAGGCCTACCTTTCTAGTATCTCTGATGCTCCTATGCATCAAGTCATGTATTCAAAAATCATATGTAATGTGGAGAGTCACTTGTATTGTCCCAAGAGGGCCTGCCCCCTATGCAGCTGTACAATATTTCCTAAATTTAATTTAATCTCTTTTTTCCATTAAAAAAAATAACTTTTAAGTCTATGGGTGGATTCAAACTATTCTGATGGTACATAAAAGGCATTTCCTTCCAAAATCATGCTTCCACCCTCACATCAATTCATTTGTTTCAGGGGTGCATGTTTTGTTCTGAAGGGGTTAAGCTGCCACACTTTTTTTTTTTTGAAATGGAGGTTCAACCGAAGCCTACTCCCCTAGACTTTAATTTTGAAATTGCAACTGTACAAGTGAACGGGAATCGTACCCATGGGACCTCACATATCCCACAAAGCAAGGGTTAGACGAGTTACATGGTCTCTTGCCATAGCTAGGGATTGAGCCCCCACCCTCGCCTCAAGAGGCAAAGACCCAATCTAGCTGAACTGAACCACACTCTTTTTTTTGAGAGAACAAAAAAAATTGAATATTAATATATAAGAGTTACAAATTGTGGTAGGGGAAAACCCTCACCAAATACAAACTTAAGCACTCCACCCTTTTTTTTGAGAGAACAAGAAGATTAGATTAATGATGGTATGTGTGTACAGAGGGCAGGATCCCATAGAAGGGTCCCAGATTACAATAAATACTCAACAAATACTATTGGAGTAGGGCACATACATCTGAGCAGGATAGAAGTCAGAGAGATACAAAGGTTCCTCATACACAAGCTCATGTACATGAGAAAATCATGTTAAATCTGGAACTAGAGTACAACTTAAGTAATGAATCTCTCCATGGGTGGGGGGAGGTGTTATACAGATGTTTAGACAATTGTAAATCCTCAGGAGGGGTTGTCTTGATATCAAGAAGACACCTCACTGCAATGTCTTTGAACCCTCTACAACTCTTGAATTTCTACAACATGTATCTTGTTGTGTAGTAGCAATACCTGAAGACAAGCAGCAATACCTGAATAACCCACCATTGACAGTGAGGTCATTCCAGCTAGAGTATCCCTTCTTGCAACACTTTGTGCTCTTTGATTCCCATTTTGCAATTGTTCCATAGAGATAGCCATCCAATCCAGATGCTTTCCTAAAGAAAAAAGTCAGAATGAGTAAAGTACTTCTCATTAGGGCAACTTGCCTTTTTAACCTCCATCCAAGCCTTCCATAATCTACAACAAAGGAAACTCCCTACATCAACAAAAGAGTGAGGAGACACAATAATATCCCATAAAGAATGATCTTGCCAAGATTTTATAGTTTTTTATATAAAAATGTTTAGTGTTTCATTTTATGAGGTTAGCTCATATGTTAGAAGAATCGAGGGATCTAGCTATCCATTTAGAAGCTTTATTAGGGAGGGAGTTCATGTTCCACTTGATTGAACTTCTCAGCAAAGAAATGGTTACTGAAGAAACTAGTTTATAATTATCTAGTCAAATCGTGTACTACATAGTGCTAGACAAAAAATTTGTCAACATCACATGGGTATTACAAATTCTAGGGCATACTATTATAAATGGCCTCATACACATCACCATTTATGGTAAACATGTATGTACAATTGTGGACTGTTGACATGGGTATTTTAATGCATCTTACAAGATGGGAATACATATAAGCTCGTGGTCTTGTTTCTAGCAACATGCAGACATTTTCTTCTAGTCTCTCATAAAATAAACCCACCGCATAATATGTTCCTGAAGCTATCAGGTTGTTCTAGGAATCCATTACATTCTTCGGACTGAACTGTTTTCCTTGTGTGCACTTTAATAAATAAAAATCTGCACCTTCATCATTGTCCTCTTCTGCATTGACTGCAAAGTTGTCACCCACTGCCAATGCATCTGATAGCTAGTTTCCATCACCTTCAAATGTAAAATTTGAAAAGTATGAGTCTTCTGCTTCATGGAACTCACTGATAGGAGTCAAAGTATGGTACGCCCAATTTTGAACGTGGCATTTGTTGATGCACCTTTTCCACTGACCATGGATACAATGAAAGCAATAACATGTTAGTTCTCTGACACCAATGCAATGTCCACCTAACCTTGAATAGCCACGAATCCAATGCAAGGATCAAACTTGAGATATCCCCCTACAATCCCAAGCCTTCTCCCTATTCACTTTGTCAATCTTCACTTCCTAGAAGACCCGTGTGACATCTCTCCCATTTGACTCTGATAAATGTCCCCTGAGAAATTTCACAACATCTGCAGCACACTTGAGCATTGCACCTTCAGGTTTAAGTTGTTCATGGGTTAGCGCCCTTTTCACAACTGCACCTACTCCATCATGTTCTACCTTCCCATGCCCTGACTCAAAGAAGTTCCATATCATAGTCATGCATGTTAGCCCTGTATATCTTCCTACAAATTAAAATGGATGTTTAGCTTTAAATTGAGAAGTTGCACCATCTGATCATACCCAATGTTGGCTTAATTCAAGGTTTAGCTCTCTCAACCATTTCCAATGTAATTGGAAACAATGTTGCACAAAAAGGGTGTCATGCTTCTTGTCATCAGATATGAAGAAGTGGATTACCTTTTTAGGAATACCCTCCGAATGAAAATGTGTGATATGCACAAAAATAGTTACCTGTATAGACCACCAATGCATAGATTGTATTTCATTTTGCTCATGGAATGTATAGTTTTTTGCAAAATCAACCACTGAAACCACATCGTTTGGGAATTCAGAGGCACACATCTTAAACTGGTTCACTTGCCATAAATAAATGAAATTGTGCTTGATAAATTTCTTTAGAGTTTTCTCAAATAATCCTGTTACAACTTTAGGACTCATCTCCTTCTTTATCAATTCTTTTCTTTTATGAACTTGTCCTTCATACATTGACTCGACATCTTCAAAGATCTATACAGGATTATGATATTCCTCAATGCTAGTCTCTCTCAGACACCACTTAAAATGTCCTACTCCGCAATAAGAGCACTCACCCATCACACATTTGTACTCATGGAATGTGGTATCATTTTGACATGGACATAGAATACTCTCTATAATGCTGCTAATCGATTGAAATGTAGTTGTTGAAGCATTGCACCTTGATGTCTTCCATAGTTGACAAATAGAACAATCCCATTTACAAAGACAGCTATGCACAATCTAGCTTGATTGATGCAGGAGATTGATTGCATCCTTAAGGTATGACATTTGAACGTGATAAATGCAAAAACATGTGAATCTCTCTTTCAATCTCTTAACAAAATATGGCTTCAATGATTCAAACTTTCGAAGCTGTATATTTATTGGATGCAATTGTTTGAAGTGTATAAATAGCTCCATCTACATTACACAAACAAGTGGTTATTAGTAGTCATTAATTAGCTAGTTATCAGTTTGCTATTACTAAGTAGTTGGTGGTTAGTTGTTACAAGGTGTTAGATTGTTACTAGTTAGTTCTCAGTAATTAGCTATTGCTAATTAAGTTGTTAGTAATTAGCTATTATTAAATAACTGGTTCTTGGTTAGCTACTACTACTAAGTAGCTAGTTCTTCGTTGGTTCTCAGTAATTAGCTATTATTGAGAACAATTAGCTTGTTAGTAATCAACTATTACTAAGTAGCTGGTTCTTGGTTAGCTATTTGTAATTAGCTATTACTAATTACCTTTTTAGTAATCAGATATTACTAAGTAGCTAGGTCTTGGTTAGTTGTTTATAATTAGCTTGTTACTAATTAGCTATTACTAATTAACTATTACTAATTAGTTTGTTACTAATTAGCTATTACTAATTAGCTATTACTAGTTAGCTTGTTACTAATTAGCTTGTTGCTAATTAGCTTGTTGCTAATTAGTTTGTTACTAATTAGCTTGTTACTAATTAGCTATTACTAATTAGCTTGTTACTAATTAGCTTGTTACTAATTAGCTTGTTACTAATTAGCTATTACTAATTAGCTATTACTAATTAGCTTATTACTAATTAACTTATTACTAATAAACTATTAATAATTAGCTATTACTAATGAGCTTATTACTAATTAGCTTGTTACTAATTAGCTTATTAATAATTAGCATGTTACTAATTAGCTATTACTAATTAGCTATTACTAATTAACTTATGACTAATTAACTTATTACTAATTAGCTATTACTATTTAGCTTATTACTAATTAGCTTGTTACTAATTAACTTATTACTAATTAGCTTGTTACTAATTAGCTATTACTAATTAGTTTGTTACTAATTAGCTATTACAAATAAGCTTGTTATTAATGAGCTTGTTACTAATTAGCTTGTTACTCATTAGCTTGTTACTCATTAGCTTGTTACTAATTAGCTATTACTAATTAGCTTGTTAGTAATTAGCTATTACTAAGTAGCTTGTTCTTGGTTAGTTGTTTCTAATTAGATATTACTAATTAGCTTATTAATAATTAGCTTGTTACTAGTTACTCATTAGCTTGTTACTAATTAGCTATTACTAATTAGCTTGTTACTAGTTAGATTGATACTAACTAGCTTGTTACTCATTAGCTTGTTACTAATTAGCTTGTTAGTAATTAGCTATTATTAAGTAGCTGGTTCTTGGTTAACTAATTGTAATTAGCTATAACTAATTAGCTTGTTACTCATTAGTTTGTTACTAACTAACTTGTTAGTAATTAGCTATTACTAAGTAGTTGGTTCTCGATTAGCTGTTTGTAATTAGCTATTACTAATTAGTTTCTACTAATTAGCTATTACTAAGTAGCTTGTTACTAATTAACTTGTTAGTAATTAGCTATTACTAAGTAGTTGGTTATTGGTTAGTTGTTTGTAATTAGCTATTACTAATTAGCTTCTTACTAATTAGCTATTACTAAGCAGCTGGTTCTTGGTTAGCTATTTGTAATTAGCTTGTTCTTAATTAGCTATTACTAAGTATCTTGTTACTAATTAGCTTGTTAGTAATTAGCTATTACTAAGTAGCTGGTTATTGGTTAGTTGTTTATAATTATCTATTACTAATTAGCTATTACTAAGTAGCTAGTTCTTGGTTAGTTATTTGTAATTAGCTATTGCTAATTAGCTTGTTACTAATTAGCTATTACTAAGTAGCTTGTTACTAATTAGCTATTACTAAATAGCTGAGTCTCAGATAGTCATTTGTAATTAGCTATTATTAATTAGCTTGCTACTAATAACCTATTACTAAGTAGCTAGTTCTTAGTTAGTTCTCAATAATTAGCTATTACTAAAGCTTGATAGTAATTAGCTATTACTAAGTAGCTGGTCCTTGGTAAGGTGTTTGTAATTAGCTATTACTAATTAGCTTGTTACTAATTTTCTATTAGAAAGTAGCTGGTTCTTGGTTAGTTGTTTGTAATTAGCTATTACTAATTAGCTTGTTACTAGTTACCTATATTATTGAGTAACTGGTTCTAAGTTAGTTCTCAATAATTAGCTACTACTATTTAGCTTGTTCACAATTAGCTACTACTATTATCTTGTTACCAATTAGCTATTATTAAGTAGTTCGTTCTTGGATGGTTATTAGTAATTAGCTATTACTAATTAGCTTGTTACTAATTGGCTATTACTTAAGAGCCAGTTTCTTGGCTAGTTGTTTGCAATAAGCTATTTCTAAATAGCTTGTTACTAGTTAGCTATTACTATTAGCTTGTTACTAGTTACCTATTACGATTAGATTGTTATTATAAGTTACTTGTTACTGGTTCTTGTATAATTAGCTAAAATCATGAACTAATGATTGAAAATAGGATTACCTGAGATACATCAAGAAGGTGAATAGGATTCTCCAAATATTGATTTTTGCAAAGTCGGTTCTTGCTTATATCCTTCTTATTTGGTGACACCTTGCTCTCTATTGTCCAAAACGTTATAATCAGATGCTTGACCTCTTGTGTGATACATGTGGTACGTGTTGCGCTACTAGTTGCCTTCAAAAAACTATGATCAGACTCAACTGTACTTAACCGTCCAATCGTATCATAGACAACTTTCCTACTTACTCCTAATACTCTAGAAAGTCTTGAAATATTTATCTAATTTGTTGATGAATATGCATTGCTATTTAGAGCCATCATCAATGTTGATCTCTTCAACACAAAGTCATCAGAATTCTTTCTCATACTTTGCAGTGTATTCCGAAGATTGGTGAAAAGGGCACATGTTCCATGATCTTTGTTACTACCCATTGCATCAAAAAGTTGCTCAATACACGGACTCTGCAACATCCTATTTAGTGCCTCGATTTTATCTTCACAAAATAAGTGTCTAGTTTGATTTTTAAAATACTTGATGATCTTATCCACAATGTCATCCAAGTTGCTTGAACTGTAATCAGCATTACCCTCCACACTAGTGCCCAACCTTGATGTTATTGTGTCTCTATATTTCGTTTTGTTTTCCTTCCAATAACATCTTAATGCTTGCTGATCACTATCCACTACTGGTATTGTATTAACTTCCATCAGTTCGCTTGTTCGAGATTGCCCTGCATCAACAAACTACACATGATGAAGAAAACATAAATACAATAACATCTACCACTCATTAATCCACTTTATTATATTGACTTTACATTGAGTATGCTCATCTCATATCATTATGTGCTCCATCACTTACGTATGTAGACTTGTTATACCACTTTTAAACCTACAACAATCATCCAAAACCTCAGATGTTAGATACAATGAATGAACAATATGAAACTAAATGGACATTGTTAGGCATACTTTTAAAACTACAACAATCATCCACAATATGAGATGTTACTCGTATATAGCTTCCTTTTTATTTAGAGAACAATAAAAAAGTAGATTAATGAGAGAATTGTACAAAATGTGCAGGGTCCAAGAGCCCACACATCACCATAAAATCAATGTCATCAGTCTTTACAACGAGAAGCCGCACCATCTGACCATACCCAATGTTGGCTTAAGTCAAGGTTTAGCTCTCTCTGCCATTGCCAATGTAATTGAAAACATTGTTGCACAAAAAAGGTGTCATGCTTCTTGTCATCAAATATGAAGAAGTGGATTACCTTTTTAGGAATGATCTCCAAACCATAATATGTGATATGCACAAAAATAGTTATTTGTACAGACTCAGGATGCAACACATAGAAAAAATAGATATAGTGTTGGAGTCCCTCTCATGGTTCCCCACTCAACATGTAGCACGTAGAAAAACTCGCAGGCGAGAAGAGGCATTAGGTGAAAAACGGCTGAAAAGGGGCTATTTGCTAATGAGAGATTAAGGAAATTGACAAATAGAGTCTTTCCACATGTACAAGAATATAACATTGTTGTCTCTTTTAACCATATGAAGAAATTCTTTTTTTAATACAATATTCTCTAAAAGCATCACTAAAGTGATGAAGAGTCTCGTATTCAGTGTACAATTTTTCGGTTTGATGTAAAAAAAGATATTTTGGCATACTACACAAAGCATATTCTCAAATTTCAAAGAAGGAATTGATTTTTGAATATACGAAATATTTTTGGGTTCACAAAAGTTCATGATCATTCAGCGATAGGGTTTATATCAAATCAAAAGTTTCCACGTGTACAAAGCCTTTTTCTCTATAAATACTGCCAAAATTTGTGAACGTCGGTTTCTCGCTTTGAACATTCTTCTTCTTCTAAGTTCAAATGGCTTCTTCCTCTCGTCATCCTTCCAATCGTGTAACCTCATGTGAGGTTTAAAACAGAAGAGAGGATTCTTTGTGGAAACCTCTATCTGTGAAAGTAAATGAATGGGTGACTTTGCTTCCTAGCTGCAGAGGTGCCCATAAAGTCAAGCGTGCCAAAAGAGACAACACAAGAAACCACTGGAAGGGACGTATTCTCAGTTTCAAATTGAAGAGATGTGGTTGGTTTGCACGAGTACAACATGTGTACACCGCTAAGGATCTTGTTCTAGAAAATCATCTGCAATTCATTTCATATTGTAAGTGAAGCTTTACAAAGCTCTTCTATCATTCCAGTTGTTTTTGTACTGCAGATATCTTTCCTTCCAGTATTGTGGAATGGCAACTTGTTGAATGTTTAACAAGAACATTCAGAGTTCTTCATAAGGGATATGCAGAACTCATGTATGCAGACAAATCTGTTCAATTATTCAATAGCATAGAGTTATTTGTCCATTTTGCAGATTATCAAGTGCCATCAGGCAGGAGTTCTTATGGAAATCTTGTACATGTACTTGGTCCTTGCATCTCTTCATTAGATTGGGATGCTCTTGATCATTGAACAATTTCAAGTTTTCTATGCAAAATGAAATTTGACATCCAAAAGGCAATGTCAGCAGGTCGAATTTCGAGAAGGATAAAGATTCAATCTTTTTTTACTATTCATGTCTTTGTAGCATGGTTTAAAAACATGTTATTACAGAAAACAAAACCAATGTGGTTGAATAGGAGAGTCTCTATTTCAAAGATTGATGATGTTTTAGGTAGGGAATGGGATAGCAAAGAAGTTCAAAAGCTAGGTGACATTATTTTATGTAAAGTTAGTCCCAACTCTCTTTCAATTTCATATCAGATATGTCGACAATCTCTCGTTTTAGGATATGACTATAGAAGGTGGAAAAAAAATATTGGACTTTGGATAGCGTTGAATTCAGAGGAGAGCTGTCCAGAATTTGAGTTAGAAGCATTGATTCATCCAGATTTTCAATCAAGGAAAATAATTGTCACTGCAAATTGAAATCTCAAAAATGTAAGGGAGCTCCTAGAATACCTTGATGAGGTATCATCACAGTGTAGATTCTCAATTGATGATGCAATAGTTAACATTAGATCAGAGAAATCATTATCTTGCATAACTTGCCTGCCACCAGGGGTGATTAAGTTCCAACCCTTAAGATTGTAACAAGTTAACCCTTGACATTCTTACATAATGTATCTCCCTCTTATAGAAGCTACTATTGATACTTCCATTGAATTTTCTTTGCAGGATGGTGACAAAGTGTTTGTTGTTACCCTTTGAAGTTGTCCTCTCCAATCATTTTAGCATAAAGGATCAACTACACATCTTTAAATTGTCAATCCGGGAAGTATGCAAAGACCACGTCCCCTTCTAGTTGATGGAATCCAAGAACAAGAGTTAAATGACTGTTTTTCTGAGAAATTATGAAGAAGGAGAGAAATATTTAGGGTTTTGATTATCTTGAGCTATACAACAGCATTTTCAATGATCTTTGTGCCTAAATTGTGCCATTTTCACAGCAGAACACAATTATGAAGTCAAATTTCAAAAACAAAACCTGTATCACACAGACGAGACAATCACGATTCTGTGAAAACTGAGAATTTCCATGTCCAACTTTGTTCTTTTACACTTTCTTACTCAATACACCAAGAATCATCTCTCTTCATGTGTCAGTTGTACAATCTTACTCTCTTCTTTTATTTTGCCTTCTTCCATCAATAATCTGTTTATTTCTTCATTTGCTTTGACCATAATCTGATATGAGCTTTGAAGTGTTCTGAATCTTCCTTCCATTTTCTTCAGCTCCATTTCCATTTTGTTGTTATGCTCTACCTGCTTTGCACAATTTTCTTCCAGAAATTGAATTTTGTTTTGTTGTTGAACCTCCAATTCTTCCTCATTTTTATCCTGTTGGTCAAATCCTCATTTCTTTCTTGAACAGTCCTCACCTGTTCCTCTAATTGTTCCTTTTCTTTCTTTTGCTCAATATTGATTCTACTGCCTTTCACAAACTCTGATTCAGCCACCATTCCTGATATAATCATGTTTCTACTAGATGATCTGAACTGCTCTATGTTGCTCATGATAATTTTACAAGCAGACCTGATATCGTTAGGTATCCTTTCTAACCCAGCTTCAAACTCTACTTGCTTTACTTCTATCTGCTTTTCTTCTTTGCAATCATTTTCTTCTTCATCCTCTTCCTCATATTCTATGACCTGGTTCTTTTGCTCTTCATAGCCCTTTTTTGCTTTCATTTCTTCTTTGTCTGCAACATCTTCCTCATACTCTACTGTCTGATCCTCTTCCTTCTCATGATCTGATGTTTCTTTCACTATCTCCAACTCTTCTGCCTTCTTCTTCTCCATTTCTTGTTGTTTCTCTTCAATGAACTCTTCTTCCTCTTTCTGTATTTTGTTATCCTGAGTTGAGGTTGAATCAATCTCTACTGAGAGCTTTATCTGATTATTTATTTGCTGCTCCTTTTTTCCTTCCTCTTGCTCATCTATATCCATAAGATCCAATTCTTCTTCTTTTTCCTGTTCACTTGTATGTGTGGATTCTTCTTCATGATTTAGATCATGAAGTACCTCTTCTATATTTTGATTTATTTCTCTTTCTGTGTTTCGTTCTTGACCCTCCTTGAGATCCATCTTTTCTAATACTTCCTGAGTTTCCTCAATTTGATCTTTGTCTTCTTTCTTGTGCACTGAGCTGCATATCCGAGCTTCCTTTCTACTTCTAACTTTTACTCATTAAATTTGAAATAGGTTTGCTGAGATAGTTTTGTCCATATTTCTTTAAACCCTGTGTCCACCAATCCACTACTAAACTCTTTCCTTGCTTCAACCTCTTCTTCCATCATTACTGCTTTACCTTTTAGTATCCTTTTTTCTTCTCTAGGACTAACCTATTTTGCTACTTCTTCGTGGACCTGTATCCCTTGTGTCTTTTGGCTCAAATCTTCTGGTGTTTTGTTTTTTTTAGAGGCCTGTGCTGTCACATTTGGTGTGCTAGGTACTGAGAAATTTAAACTTTTCAACAGAAAGTTTTCAATGTCACTATCTGAATCTGAAGAAAACTGTGAGGAACCAGCTATCCCTGATTTGTCCATTCTTTGCTCTTCTAATACAATGGATTCCTCCTGCTTTTTTTCTTCTACTAATAATTTTTCTGTCTCCTTGCTTTGTGCTTGTTCAACTGCTTTTTCGTTACTCTTCTTGGTCAGCTTCCTTTTCTACACAAGTTTCTTCTGAACCTTCTTCTTGACAACTACTGTAAATCTGGTTTCAGGAGGACCTTGTAACTCTTTGAAATATGCAAGCAATTCCACTTCCTTTTTAACAAAGACCTCTTCAGTTTCTACAGCCATCATCTGATCATGTAACTCTTCATAGTGTTCCACTTCTTCTTGTATCCAGTCAGTTGCTTTACATGAATAGTCTTCCAACATTTTCTGATATTGGGCTTCATAGATTGCCCTCTTATTGTTTCCTTGAGTCAAATAAGTATACAATTGTTCCTTACTTGTTTGAGGTGGATGAGGTTCCTTTGAAGATTGTACTTCCTTTTGAGCAGCTTCATGTTCTTCTTTTCTTGCTTCCTCCTTTTCCAATTCTACTTTTTTGGGATCCAATCTTCTCTTCTTTACTAGAATAACTTCTTCTAAGACTCCCTTTCTCTTCCTCTCTGCTCCCCTCATGCTTGGTTGGGCTTCTGCTTCTCTTATGGACATCATTTTAGAAGGACTTTTAATTCCTGACATCAAACTTCTGAAGTATTGAGCTTCTGGAGCCAACTTCAATTGATCCTCCATTCCTAAAACATGATATATAATCCTTGTTAAGAATTGTGCTCCATTCATGAACTTTCTTTGCTCCCAATGTTTGGCTGCTTCCTTCAATTGATCACGGATGTATGGTGTTACATTCATTACTCCAAATGGCTTGGTCCTGTCCTTATTATTGAACATGATCAATGTCACTGGCTTGTGTGGCATGGTGTATCTAGGCAGTTTTGGAAAACAAAAATATTGAAGAAACATTCTAATGGCATACTCCTCATTCTCTTTTCCTTTGAAATCCACAAATTTGGAATATCCTGCATAGGTTGCTTTATTCTTTTTGACAAAGCTATTATCCAGCTTAGTTCCCATGGAATAGAACTGAAGGGCTGTCCTGCTATGCTCTAATATTCACTTCTTTGTTTTCCTTCTCCTTGACTGAACACCTAAAATATGCATCATTGCCTTTCCAACTTCTAGCAGACTGTTCATAATCTGGGATACTCTCTCAAAATCAATAAAGAATAAAGGTTCATCCAATAGTCTGTGTAATCCTACTGCTTTCCATCTTTTATAATTGACTGCAATTTTTTGAAATTTGTAAAATTCCTGGCACAACATGGTATACTTGTGACCTCCAACTCCTACTATAAAAATGTGCTGACCAATGATACTAAGGGTTTCCTTTAGTTCCTTCACTATCTTCTCTGCTTCTGGAATTTCCTGTTCTTCATCAGACTCCAGCTCCACCTTTTCCACTGTTGCTTCACTGTCTAAGAACCAATGTCCTCTGGATAAAGTTATTGAGTCTGCTTTAAAGTCATGGATTGGAAGTTCTTTTGGATTCACCGTTCTGGAGAAAATATAACATCACACAAAAGAAAAGTCCACCCACATGAGCCATAAGAAACATAAATGAAATCACATTGTTCTTGAGGTGTAATGAAAAAGAATGAAAATAAAATCTCAGATGAATCCTGACTTCCTTATTTGTGTCACAGATATAACTCAAATGAAGTGATCATCACATGTGTAGCAAGATGTCTAGTGCTCTCTTCCCTTTTAACAACTCTTTTATATATATATATATATTTTAACAATAAAAAAATGAAAAAAAAAGAATAAAAAAAGAAACCTGCTAAATTACAACCTATATCTTGCTTGTGCTATATAACTTATATAAACAAAAGAATTGATAATTTTTCTCTTCTTTTTTTTCTTCCTCCTTTCTTTTTGTTTTCTTCTTTTTTCTCTTTTTCTTTTCTTTTAATAATAATTTCCTCTACTTCTCTCTCTTGCCCTCCTATTTCTTTTCTTAGAAAGAGGATGAGGTAGTGTAAATGGAAATAATTTCCAAGATTTCATAATTTCCTTCTGGTAAAATTCTGAATTCTTTATCAACAATCCCATGTGTGCATTAGATGACCATTTTCCCTTTTCCTTCATCTGTAACTCTTCATACTTTTTGATCTATTTTAGTATCTTCATGCTCGTTTTCTTTCCATTGAATCTGATCTGATTTTTTTACCCAATAATACTTGATTCCTGTTGACTTTGTTCTATGAATAAAACAATCTTCTTTTGATAAACTGTACTTGGAAGTTTTTGGCTTCCATATCCATTTTGTTCTGGAAAATTGTTTTGATGAGCAGTGCTTATACGTACTTTGTTTCCACATTCTTTCTGTCTTGATGCCTAGATGCTTCTGATTATACCACACTTTCCACCTTTCTTCTCTCTTTTCAACACCTTTGGTTTCTTCAATTTCCTCCTTTTCTTGATTGGAGTAGATTTGATCATAAAGAAGTTTTGTTTGTAATTCCCTTGTAGCTTCTAGTGAAAAAGTAAATCCCTCCAAGTCTGAGTCATGGATATCCTGTTGATCTTCCTGTTCTTCAACACTCAACAAAAACATTAAGAACCTTTTGTGATTTATTGTCAACTTAAGCTTCATATTTTCAAAATCCAAAATTACTTTACCTTGCCTGAGCCATGGTTGTCCCAAAATCAATTTCTCAGTCATCATATGATCAGGCCATTCTTCACAATCTATATTCATTTTTTCTTCATTGAATTTAACTTTAATAGATGGTGAAGACAAGCTTTGTATGATCTGTCCTTCTAAGGTTTTGATAAATGTTTTACTTTCAGTCCTTTTTAAATTAAACTTATCCAACAAAACTGAACTGATCAAATTCACTTGTGCACCTGAATCTATCAAAACCTTGATTTTCTCATCATGAAAATTCATTGTTATAACAGGAAAATGCTCTATTACTCTTAAAGGTGTTTCACACAAAAGGACTTCTTTGAGCTCCTTACTCTTCCTTATTCTTGCCTTTGCCTCCTATTGAGCCTCATACCTAATTTTCTCCTCTTCTTTTTTTTTGTTTTGAGCTTGATGTATTCTTCTCCATTCAGAAACAGTTAATGGTAGATCATACCTTTTTACCCTGCATCCACTTATGAAATTTGGCATGATTTCTCCATCTATATTAGCTAATTGGATAGCTCCACTATTACTTATTTGATTGATAATATAAGACCCATGTCCTTTTTTTTGAAATTTTTTCTGATGTTCTTTAATTGTATATGCCAGGACTAGATCTCCTTCTTGCAAATCTTTTTCTTTAATATGAACATCATGATAAGCTTTCTGCCTTCTCTTGTCTGCATATATGCTCATGATTGCTTGAAGTCTGGAAGCTCCAAGTTTTTCTAATTCCACCACTCTCTCAGATAACTCATGTCCAGTCCATTTGTACTGATTTGCCACTCTTAATGTTGGAATGAGAAATTCTAAAGGCAAAACTGCATTTTGCCCATATACCAAATTAAATGGTGTGGTTCCAAGTGTAGTTTTGTATGCCACTCTATAAGCCCATAAGACAGGATTAAGTTGCAAATCCCAATCATTCCTATTTGTATTTACCAATTTTGACAAAACAGTGCAAAGTACTTTATTAGTACTTTTTGCTAAACCATTGGCTTGTGGGTGATAAGGGGCTGACTTTTTATGATTGATCATGAAATATTAAGTTATGTTTTCTATTATTTGGTTCAAAAAATGAGTCCCCCTATCACTTACCAATTCAATTGGTAATCCAAATCTGGTGATAATATTTTCATAAAGAAATCTTGCAGTGGTCTGAGCATCATTCCTTTTTGTAGCCCTGGCCTCTGCCCATTTAGTCAGGTAATCTCTGGCTACTAGTATATATTCACCATGGGATTGTTTTGCTGGAGGATGTATGGGTCCAATGAAATCCAACCCCCATTTGCTAAATGCTCTTGCTGAAATCAGTGGTACTAATGGCATATTGTCTCTTTTATTTGGTTGACTCACTCTTTGACAAATGTCACATCTTTTCACATATGTTCTTGCATCAGGAAATAGAGTTGGCCACCAAAAACCAGAATATAATATGAGTTTAGCAGTTCTTTCACTTGAAAAATGTCCTCCTGCCACTCCAGAATGTGCCATCTCTAACATTTCCATATATTTATTTTCAGGAACACAGATTCTTAAATATCCATCCATCCCTTTCTTGTACAATTGATCTCCTATCAGTTGATACTCTTCAGAAATCATTTGTAGATTCTTTGAGTCTGCACTAGCTCTTACTGGCTTTCCTTTCTTGTTTCTTTTCAACTCCTCAATTATGTTTACACTCCAATCTGGATTTTTCTGAAACCAATACAAAGTTATAGTTTTTGAATTTTGCAAAGATTGGCGTTCGTAGTAGTTGGAAATATATTTTTTAAATCTTGAATCTTATTAGGACAGTGTACTCCCATCCTATTGAGATTATTTAGGGTGACTATCATGGAAGCATGAATACAGGGATTCCAACAATATCTTCTTAAATACTCCTACTCCTCCTCTTCTGGAGTACAATATTCGAATATGCCCATTTGATTGAGATGATACAAATGTCCAGCTAGTAGCACAAAATTCCTACTTTGTAATACCAGATGTGTGTTGTTTTCAGATGTTCTACAAGGTCCGATGGTTAGCAAAGGTACTAAAGTCATGGCCCATTCAGGAATACTTTGTTTTTTGAACAGATATGCATCTGGTAAGTCATCATCTAAAGGTGAACTTGGCTCTTTGGTTTGGACCCTGGACAAATGTTCTACTCTCAAATGAGTTCTTCCTTGTCTGACCACTACCTCAAACACAAATTCCATCAGTAGGAGAAACCATTTGACTATCCTACCTGTGTGACATGGTTTGTTTACTAAGTAGAGTAAAGCTTGGTGATCCACAAAGAATTTGAACTTGTTGGCTAAAAGATAATTTCTATATTTTTTCACAGCAAATATCATTCCCAACCCTTCCCTCTCAGTGGTTGTATAATTTTTTTTTGCTGAATTCAATTGCCTACTAGCATAAGCAATTGGAAAATCTACTTTGCTCCCTTCTATTGGTTGTGCTAACACACATCCCAAAGCATAATTTGAAGCATCCACATGGACATGAAAAATTTATTCCACTGTGGGGTCTTCAAAATTGGTGTTGTTACCAAACAAGTTTTTAAAGTTTCAAAAGCTTGGTCACACTCTTTGGTCCACTCAAATTTTGTGATCAAAGCATACAAGGGTTTTGCAATGTCTGCAAACTTGTGTACAAATTTTCTATAATACCCACAATGTCCCATGAAGGTTTAAAGTTCTTTTACATTCGTTGGTCTTGGAAGTTCCACTATGGCTTTAATTTTTCTTTCATTTGTCGAATTTCCATTTCTGGAAACTATGTGACCTAACACTCTCCCTTGCCTTACAAAGAACACACATTTCTCTTGATTTAAACATACTCTGTATGTTCTACATTTTTTGAGTATATTTTCCAAATCCTTCAAATGATCTTGTCTTTTTAATGAAAAAGTACAAAGATCATCCACATAGATTTCCATTATATTTCTAAGGAATTCTTTGAAGATGTGACACATCAATCTTTGAAAAGTTGTTGGGGCATTGGTTAAACCAAAGGGCATAACCCTAAAGGCATAGATTCCCCATTCTGTGGAAAAAGCAGTTTTATGTTGGTCTTCCAAAGTTATGGGTACCTGATTGTATCCTAAAAAACCATCCAAAAAACTATAGACCTCCTTACTCGCAACTCTTTCCAAAAGATGGTCTATTATGGGTAATGGATAGCTATCCCTTATAGTTCCAGCATTAACTTTTTTCAAGTTAATACATACCCTGAGTTTGCCATTCTTTTTAGGTACCACAACTATAGGAGAGATCCACTCTGTATACTCAATCTCATAGATGAAATTGGCAGCCAGCAGCTTGTCAATTTCTTCCTTTATTTTAGCAGAGTATTTGTCATTAAATGTATAGTGTCTTTGTTTGCTAGGTTTTGCATCACGAGTAATAGGAATCTTATGTTCACAAATATTAGGATCAATTCCTTTCAAATCTTTGTAACTATAAGCAAACACATCTCTATATGTTTTTGCCAAATTTCTCAATGCTTCCTCCTCTTGATCTGTCATGTCATCAGCCATTACAATATGTCTCTCTTCCCCTTCTTCTTGAGTGATCATCACCTCCCTAGTTTGTTCCTCATTGTCATATGCCTCCCCCTTTTTCTTTTATCTTTTTGGTTTCATTTTTAGGAGTAGTCTATCTTCTACTTCATAGGTCTTGAAATTTTATCAAATTGTTGATCTTTGTTTGTTATCTTTTTATTTTTGTCAACTTCTTGATCTTTTTCTATTTCCTTGTGTTTGTTTTTTCTATATTTTCCTGAGATTTTATCTTTTATAGCATCTGTAACTTCTACTTCTTCCAGATATTGTGTTTTCCCATTTTTTAATATTATTCCTTCCTCTTGGTCTTCCTTTGTTTTTGACACCTTTATCATTTGTATTCCTATGTGGAAGATATCATATCCTTCTTCATTTTGGAATTTTAGTCCCACATACTCATCATTAGCTAGATCCATGGTGGTCAAAATCTGATTCCAACCATAAGGCTCAAATTCTTCATCTTTAAATTCCTATGGTATATAGCTTTCATCTTGTGATTTCCTTTCTCCTAGACAATCTCCTTTTTTTAACATCCTTTCTTGTCTGTGTGTTTCCTTATCATATTACATTTCCAAATTGATGATTCTGTCTCATTCTGATCTTCCCTCCCTGATTCTTCACTTAATTCCTCATTTTGATGTACTTTGAACCATTCTTGAGGGGACATATCACAATACTGACCATTTCTTAAAATTCACCCTAGTTATCCTTCCTTTGCTTTGAAGATATAGGCAATCATTACCCCAATCTTGCACAATTTGCATTTGTCTCATAAATGGTCTTCCTAGGATAATTTCATATGAAGTGGATTGTGGGAATTCAACTATGGCAAAAGTATGCTCTATCTCTATTCCAAATATTTCTACAATCACTTTTTCCCATATTCCTAGGGGTTTTTCTATGTGTCCATCTGCAAGTTGTAATCTCATTTTAGTGGGTATTAACTCATTTTTTCCCCATTTCTCCCAAGTTTCTTTAGTCATGATAGCCACTCCTGATCCACTGTCTAATATAGCCTTGACATGATTTTCACCAAATTGTATTCTCAAAGTTGAGTTTCCTTCTTCCCCTTCACAATATCCTCCTATTTTGTCAATAGGTATGTACAACAACTCTTCCGATTCTTGTTGTTGTGGATCTAGGTTCTTTGACTTTGTTTCCCGCTTTTTCATGTTATGTTGTAAATGAGGATTTTGTTTTACTATTTCCTCCATTGTGGTGTGGTATAAAATTGTACAGTGTTTGTCTATATTGATTTGGAAGGTTATTTGTGAGTTATCTTCCTGATCAATAGTTTTCCTCGTTTCAGTTGCACTTACTCCTTCAACTATTGTTTGATAATTGTCTGGTTCCCCCATTTTGAGTTGTGCTTCTTGTATGATTTGTTTACATCTTTGCATCCTTTCATCTTCTAAATCTGGCATAGGATATGCCATCACATGATCTATAGGATTTGGTCCATCTTGAATTCTTCCTTTGTATGCTCTTATCAGAGTTTCCAGACTTTGTGAATTTTTTGTCTCTTCCTGAGTCTGTGTGTTTTGTGGTTGGCTATTGTTTGACTGTTCCATAGTTTCTTGTTCCAAATTTTTACCCATTCTCAATTTCCTTTTCCATCTCCCTTTTTGTCTGTTTTTCTTTTCTTTTGGAAATGGAATTTTCTTATGTTCCTATGTATGTGTCTCCTTTGTTGTTTCTTGTTTTTTGGCTTGTGCTCTTGTTATAGCATTTACAGTTACTTGATCATGGTCACTCAATTCTTCTTGCTCCATTATGTTAACTGTTTTTAATGGTATGTTACTAGATGTGTTCTGTTGTTTTTGAGGGTTTCTTGGACAATCCTTTATTAAGTGTTCTCTGCCACAATCCTTGCAATAGGCTCCTTCTATTCTTGGTGTAGGAGGTTGTGGGCAGTCTCTAATGAAATGTTCTCCCCCACATCTATAACAAGTTATCTTTTGACTCCCTTTGAATTGAGATTTCTGATTGGACATGTAATTATTAGTTATATACATGAATGTGGCTGTGTCCATTTCAATTCTCCCATTTTCCAAATCTAGGGCTTGCAGTTCTGGTTCTCTCTCTTCATATCCTTCCCATTCTCCCTGATATCCTTCATTCCAATGATAATCCTCTCTGTAAGATGATCTAAGTCTTGAGCTTCCTTCTTCTATTGGTGTGTATTTCACTGGTACTACATTTGTTGGTAAAGGTGGTTGTTGTCCAAGTACATGTCTTGGTTGCTCAACAAATCCAGATTCTCTTTGTAAGTTGTGTTGGTTCACATATTCTCTTTCTTTAATGGGTTTTTTATTGTAGAAGCATTCTTCTCTGGTATGATTTGTCCATTTTCTTTCCAATGTACAATATTTGAGTGTTCTTCTATCTTGCAAATGTTGTGGTTTTTGATAAGGACATTGTTGAACGAAATGATTTTCTCCACAGTTATAGCATTTCTTATTTGCTGCTATCCTAGTGTTTATCAAATTTTTCTTGGTGCTAACTTCTAGGGCTTTAGCAATGGCTTGTGCTAATTCTTCTGCTGGTGGGATTTTATCTTCATTTGTTCTAGGTTGATCAAATGCTAATAGATCTTGTCCTCTGTTATCCTCCAAGTCTATTGCCCCTTTCACACATGCTCCTAGGTCAGGATATCTCCTATAATACACCAAGGTTCTCAATTGTGCACTTCTCAGTCCTTCTATGAATAGAGATACTTGTCTTGCCATGGATGGTACCTCCTCTCTGGGACATCTATCAATGTATTCCTTGAATATCTTAGCTGCCTCTCTGACATTTTCATCTTTTTGTTGTTTAAAACTATGTATTAGGGTAGCTGTACTATGTTTTATTCCAATTTTTGAGAATTCCCCTATGAAGGCTTCAAGGAAAGATTCAATATCTGGATACATTTCCTTTCTCAATGGAATGAACCATGATAGTGCAGGTCCAGTTAGGGTTAGACCAAATGTTTCAGATTGTACTTTGTAATCCTCTACTTCTTCTGCCCTAATTAATTGTCTGAACTTTGTAGCATGGGCATGAGGATCAGAATATCCCTCATATTGGTTCTTCATCCATTTTGCTACTTGATAGGGCCTAAGCATTCTTCCCTGATTTTGCCACTAATGTCTCCTTCTGATTGGAAAATCATTAATTCCTTCTGCTTCTCTTTCAAAAGGATTTGGGGAAGTGTGTACTCTCCTACCTTGTTGTTGTTCAATATTAATGTGAGTTTCATTTTGTCTTGGAAGATCTGGTTGCCCTAAGTTTTGTTCCCAAGGTCTCTTGTCTACACATTGCCCTAAATCATTAGAGTTTTCTGGATCTTGTGAGAATATGTATACACATCCCTGTCTATCCTCATATCTGCCATCCTTAAATTGTGCTACTGGTGTTATATTTAAGGGAACTTCTAAGTTTCTCATCCTAATGAGAAACTTATGCATACCTTCCTAATACACATAGGATCCAAACCTATTTGTATACATATACTTGAGAATATTTCTATAATCACTAGTTTCAGAAGGTTCATTGGTTTCATTTAGGTTTTCCATGTTATCTTCTTGTCCTAACTCTTTTCCTTGTAACTCTCTTATCTTTGGCTCTATCTCCTTCCTTTTTAAGTCTTGTTTATCAGGTGTGAACAATTTATTACTAGATCTCAAAATCATCCAACTAATTCACGATTTTGTGAAGAGAATCGTGTTTGCCACGATCTTGTGAATAGAATCGTCTTTTCTACGATCTTGAGAATATTCTAGATTTTCTCACGATTGTGTGAAAAAAATTGTCTTTTTCACGATTCTGTGAATATTCTAGATTTCTCACGATTCTGTGGATGGAATCGTGTTTTCCACGATTTTGTTTATAGAATCGTGTTTTTCACGATTTTGTGGATGGAATCATGTTTTTCATGATTCTGTGGATGGAATCGTGTTTTTCACGATTCTGTGGATGGAATCGTGTTTCTCACGATTCTGTGGATAAAATCGTGTTTTTCACGATTCTGTGGATGGAATCGTGTTTTTCACGATTTTATGAAGTCAATCGTGATTTCCACGATCCTGTGAAGGAAGTCATGTTTGTCACGATTTTGTGAAGACAATCATGATTTCCATGATTTTGTGGATGGAATCGTGTTTTTTCACGATTTTGTGAAGTCCATCGTGATTTCCACGATCCTGTGAAGGAAGTCGTGTTCGTCACGATTTTGTGAAGACAATCATGATTTCCATGATCTTGTGAAGGAAGTCGTGATTTTCACGATTTTGTGAAGACAATCCTGATTTCCACGATCCTGTGAAGGAAGTCATGATTTTCACGATTTTGTGAAGACAATCGTGATTTCCACGATCCTGTGAAGGAAGTCGTGATTTTCACGATTTTGTGAAGACAATCGTGATTTCCACGATCATGTGAAGGAACTCGTGATTTTCACGATTTTGTGAAGACAATCGTGATTTCCACGATCCTGTGAAGGAAGTCGTGATTTTCACGATTTTGTGAAGACAATCGTGATTTCCACGATCCTGTGACGGAAGTCGTGATTTTCACGATTTTGTGAAGACAATCGTGATTTCCATGATCCTGTGAAGGAAGTCGTGATTTTCACGATTTTGTGAAGACAATCGTGATTTCCACGATCTTGTGAAGGAAGTCGTGATTTTCACCATTTTTTGAAGACAATCGTGATTTCCACGATCCTGTGAAGGAAGTCGTGATTTTCACGATTTTGTTCAGAATCGCAATTTTGTGGTTGTCCTCAGAATCGCGATTCTGAGCACATTCTTATAATTTTTTGGTTTTTAATTTTTTAAGTTCTTTTTTCTCTATTAGAAGCACCTTATTAAAATACTAACATGCAATAAAGGATTTTTCAACAAAGATATTATTTTCCCTGAGAAAAATTCAAAAAACTGAAAGTCGCGATTCCGTGTTTTTTCACAATTTTTTGTGTTTTTTGTGCTTTTACTAAAATACTAAACTTGAAATTATGCAAAAATTTTATTGTAAGACAATTACCTTACTCCTCGATCAAGAAAAGTCCAAGAAGCTTGTTTTTGCAGAAGATCGCGACTCTGTCAGCTCCTCTCACTCTCTCTTTCACTCAAATGAACATTTTTATGAGATTTCAATCTTTTATAGTCTTCAGACAATTGTGATTGTGTATGATTTTCACCAAATTTTAAATTCTCACTGTATGATTCTTGTCCCTTAGCAATTTTGTCATTTTAATTCACAAATCCTATCCGTTCCAACAAAATTTGCTTTCTTTATTCTATTGATGAAAATCGCGCTTATGTACCCAATTCTCCAATCTAATCTCTTGATGCTCAATTCTTACTGAAATTTTGAAATTTTGATTTCTTTACTCATGCAACTTATGAAACCTTTTAAGATCACTTATCTCAGTACCCAATAGTGCAAAATAAGTCAAATTCTTAATTTTACTAAAAATCGTGATCCTGTGAAGAGAATCGTGTTTTTCTCTGAACTTCCAGCTTTTGCACTTTTTGACTTTTCCTTCCAACGCGTCCTCTTCAATGTTCTTCACCAACTCCAGATCACTTGTCACTTGCAATTATACACCATCAAACTCATTCAAAGAGTATTTTTTTGAAAAACTTAAACAAGAACTTTTACTCTAGATATTTTTTTATTATTTATTTTTTCAATTTCTGGATTTTTTCTTTCACTAATCCACTTCCCTTTTTAGCGCAAGTCCACCTACAAAATTTTCTAAGAAAAAGAATTTTTTTTGGATTTTTAATAGATTTTATGAATTTTTTTAGTATTTTAACCCTAATTCAAGGTAAACACTTGTCTTAGGGTTTTCTTGTTTCAAGATCCATTGATCTTTTGTTTCGTGATTGGTTATACTCTTTTGTGCTTGCAATCCCTATTTTAGAAGTAGAACTTTCCAAGAAAATATGTGCTAAGGAGTACAATTATCAATTCATGCAAAGATAAACTCAAACACTCTCTTTTTTTTCAAGATGCAAATAAATCTTCTCTCAAAATTATTGTTTTGCTTGGCTAAACAAATAGATCTATCAATTTGCACTTAGATACTTTACTTGACTTTCCGCATTGCAATCATGTCATCTTTTCCAAGATTAACAAATTTGCTTGGTACTTGGTCAAAAAAGCACTCTACAAATGCAAAGATAGTCACATTTTACCTTCCCTTCAACAATCTTGATTCAATTTTTTCACACACTTGCACTTTACTCTTAAAAAGATATGAGCAACTATCAATTTGCAAGAATTTCTCAACTTCTTTATCCCAAAAGGTTAACTCATGCTTTCTTTTCCCAAAAGACAAGCAAAGAAACCTACCTTTTCATTGTTTCTTTCTTGATTATAGAGTAGTACCTTTTCAATGTGTTCAAATACCATCAACAATGGAAGATCCAGCAAGGTCCAAACTTCAATGAATCTTTTGCTTTGTTCCCTAGCAACAGCGCCAAAAAATGTTTGTTGTTACCCTTTGGAGTTGTCCTCTCCAATCATTTTAGCATAAAGGATCAACTACACATCTTTAAATTGTCAATCCGGGAAGAATGCAAAGACCACAGCCCCTTCTAGTTAATGGAATCCAAGAACAAGAGTTAAATGACTGTTTTTTTGAGAAATTATGAAGAAGGAGAGAAATATCTAGGGTTTTGATTATCTTGAGCTATACAACAACATTTTCAATGATCTTTGTGCCTAAAGTGTGCCATTTTCACAGCAGAACATACCTATATCACATAGACGAGACAATCGTGATTCTGTGAAAACTGAGAATTTCCATGTCCAGCTTTGTTCTTCTACACTTTCTTACTCAATACACCTAGAATCATCTCTCTTCATACACATTACTCAGAAATACACAACTGAAGCTCACAAATTCCATGGATTACACAATGAATAGACTCACCAAATCAAAAGAAAGTACATGAAAGGAAGAAACACTATTTTCTGCAGGAGAGCTCTTCACATTACTTGGATAGCAAAAATAATACAACCAACCCTCTCAAAATAGAGGAATTATCTTTTATACATTTTCAAGTGTCCTCTTTCACACTTGAATTTTGGTCCTTTTCCCTTCTAATCTAAAAATATGCTATCAAAGAGCTTCCAAAAATTCTAGAAAAAATACATATGATTCTAATTTACATGAGGAAGACTCTTCCTCATTTTTACATCATTTGTATAAATATTTCTAGAAGTTTTTGACATTTTACAAATAATTTCTCTCAAAAAATGCTTCTTCTAACACAAAGAATGTGTGTTAAATTATGTATTTTAAATGTCTATATTCATATTTGCATTTTTAAATTTAATTTCAAGATTTTGATGAGGTTCTTACTGTACAATGATAAGAATATAAACCAAGACATTCTTAGATAGTTTTTAGGTCCTTTATTTCATATTTCCATTGATTTTTA
Organism: Ceratopteris richardii; assembly: GCA_020310875.1. Lineage (NCBI taxonomy): Eukaryota > Viridiplantae > Streptophyta > Polypodiopsida > Polypodiales > Pteridaceae > Ceratopteris > Ceratopteris richardii. The sequence continues at coordinate 126,970,794 of CM035443.1, forward strand.
TTTGCAGGAGTGAATTGATGACTTCAAGTATTCCCCTTCATCTAAACTCATATTGGCATTTTTTTGTTTAATCTTAACATTCTGATGAAGTTCCAACTAAGATATAATTATCCAAGAACTTGCATAAGTAAATTCTAGATGAACAAGAGATCTAGAATTCAATATCTAGTTTCAATTAAATTATTTGAGTCTATCAAAGGTGCACATTAGTTTCAATTAAATTATTTGATTCTATCCATCTTTTATGTCCTCAAGTTATGCAAGAGAAATTATCATGGTGCACATAACAAGTAATATTAGAGAGGGTGCAGAACCTGGTGCAAATTCCAATCCAAGGTTTGATATTTCAAAAAATGAAGAGCATGAGTTAAGTCATAAAACACAGGAGACGAGATTAGAGAAGACGACCGATTCAAGCGACTAGCACAATCTGAACTTGTCGGATCACCCTTATCGCTTAGATCGGTCGTGTTAGCAAACTACCGGGAGAGACTTCAAAAAAAGACTTTGTGTAAAGGTTTGACTCATGACTATAAAAACAACTTGCAACAGCTCATCTCATGCAAGGTTGCTTAAAGGGGATGCTATGTTGAAATGGATAATATGACCGATGCAAGCAATAGGGGCAATCCAAAATTCTCCGATTCCCCGTATCGCTTGTATCAGTCGTGTTCTCTTTCTTCTTTATGTTCTTCTCTATCTTCTCCAATTTAAACTTTCCAACAAGAATGAAGTAAGAAATGCACAATGCAGTCATATTTGTGACACGACCAAATTTAATTGGACCATGCAATGAACCTTTGTTTAACTCTCAAGAGGTTCAATACAATTGTATATTTCTCAAGGCATATAAATATTGTCAAGGAAAATAAATATGGTTACAATGACCATCTTCGAGATGAAGATTGGCATAAGTACATACAATTTGTACATAAATAAATCTTCCAATGTATATTGGTTTTACAATAGATTTCAATAATAGACGAAAAAATGATTCAACCCTTTCTATCCTTTTTGGAGCCCTCTTTTCTTTGATGCTTGTGGCCCTTTTTGGAGCTTTCACCTTAACTCATTTTCTTGGTCCCATGCTTCAATGGTGAGTGAAGAGGATGCCCTTTATTTTTTTCTTCAGACTTCTTTTTATCAGGTGGAGGGGGTGGAGGTGAGTCTAGATCATTGGTGCAGATTGCATGTTTCATAATGCAATTTATTGCTCTCTCTCTGATCAAGATGATACATGCATCTGGATAGTTTGATAAATTTAATTTAGGAATGTAAAACCTTCTTTCCAAGAATCTTACCGCATTTGCAATCACTCTCTAGCCACATGACGCTGAGTCTTTCTGCAATGGCACATGAATTTGTATGTATCCAAATTGCTTTTGTTCATTCAATTGAGCAATTCTAGGAAAATTCTGATCAATATGCATCTTGAGAAGCTTTGCAGCACTGCATTGTAAAGTGAAAATTAGAATGGATGGCATGGCTCTTAAATAAAAACAAAATGTATACCAACTTACACTTTGCAATTCTCATGTTGTGATTTAAGAGAATTGAGGAAGAGAGCTTGATATGCATTGAAGTCAACAATAATAAGACACCAATGGCCCCTGTCAATGAGTTGCTTGTAAATATACTTTCTTTAATGAAACAAATATCTTTCCAAAATGAAGATGAATACTTACTTTTCAATATATGGGTAGATAACACAATCTACCTCTTCTGCAAAATCCTGTAGAAAGGATTTGGCATCTCCATGTTTATGTAAAAAAACACTGTGTCACCAGAGGATCTATGATAAATACTTTTCTTTGAACCGCTTCATCACATTGTTGAAGAAGAACCCTACAAATCAAGAAATAAAAATTTATTTAAGGAACTAGAAAATTAAGCACTTTATTGCCTCTAGATAATACCTGAGTGAAATGTTGACCACACTATTTGATATTTCAACATGAAAATCCCTCAACATTTTGTTGTCTTCAGGTCTAATGTCAAGAAACCATTCATTCTACCATGACATTGCAACATTAACTATTATCTGCCCATCTCCTTTCTTAAGCAGCTCTTTATTTCCTTTCTATAACTTTTGAATCTGGTTTAAGATGACACTTTCCTCTGTAAATAATCCTTGCTTTTTCCTCTCCTCCTCACTATTTGCTGCAGTTCTAGTTTCATGATCATGAGTGACCTGAGGGTTGATCTCTTCAATGACAACTGTTGTCTTGGGTGCTCGAGCTGGAGGTATATTTAAAATATCAAAGAATATTTGATCATTGTGATCAATAGGAACGAGAGATTTATCAAATTTATATCTTATTCTTGAAGCAATAACATAATCCTTCGCCATTAGTGTTACCCTGTGAGAATGAGAAGCACATAAATAGGCATCATTCATAAAATCAATAGCAAAGTCCTCTGCAGCTTCTTGCAGGCAAAGCACTGCTTGAGTTTGCCACCTCACATTGATAAAGGATGAGGTCTTCATCAAAGAACAAAGGTTGGTTGTGATCTGCTTGACAACTCTCATAAATGGAAGTTTAGGGATCAACAGTCCCATAGACTTTTGAGCTCTTCTAATTTCCCTCAAGGACTTTACATGGTAGTTGACCCTTTTCTTTGAAGGCTTCTTTGATACATTGCCTTGACCCTTCTGGGGATTTTGCTCTTGGACATTTTGCTCTTGGGCATTTTGTTCTTGGGAATTTTGGTCCTGATCCTCAGGGTACAACTTCCTTGCTGTCTTTTTGGTCCTAGCCATATTCTCCACAAAATGAGAGTCTTTAGGCAAGGAAGTGGAAAGGAAAGGCATTATTCTCAAAAACTTTGATCAAGGACTCTTTGCACTGTCAGAGACACGACCGATCCAAGCGATAAGAGTCATCCGAAAATGCCCGGATGTCCCTTATCACTTGCATCGTTCATGCTTCTAATCGTGAAGAAATATCAGTGAATACCATTTCCCTTGGAATGCATTACAGCTAATTGTTTATCAAATAAAACGTTACTTCAAAGCTTTGATGAAGGATGCCATTTAAGAAGCACGACCGATCCAAGCGATTAGGATCATCCAAAAATCTCCGGATGACGCTTATCGCTTGCATCGGTCGTCCTTGAACTCATCATGAAATATCAATCAATACTAGTTCGAATATAGATTATAATGCATAATACTCAAGCATCACTTAGCAAAACATAATTTGCAAGCTATGATTAAGGACTCGATGCTATTTAAGAAACATGACCGATCCAAACGATTAGGGTTATCCACAAATCCTAGATGAACCCTGATCGCTTGGATCCGTTGTGTCCATATTACCTAACGTAGAGAGCATTCTCCATAGAAACTGTTAAGAGGCAGCTAAAAAACTTGGTGGCGATGGAACCTCGACGCTTGGAAAGTGTTGAGAAAAAAAAAGAGAGAAATGAATAGGGAAGCTTAAATAGGTCTCAAAATTGAGTTGATCGTTGGTGCCACGGGCATACCACGATTGGTCCACGTCATATAGCCATTGTGAATTCCAATGTCCTTTGCCATGTGGCATGATTTGATTGGGCCACATCATCTATCCATGGGATTCCCAATGTAGCTTTGCCACATGGCACTCACTGATTGGCCCACGTCATTTGACTATTGGTTCCTCACTCCTCGCCTATAAATATTAACTCCCTTCACCAATTCAAGTTTGAACCTTCATAGAATTTGTCTCATTTCTGTGCGTATTTTTCTTTCATCCTCGACACGATCGATACAAGCAATTTTCCCCATTTGACCCACCTTGACTAGCTTTAGTCGCTTGCATGGGTTGTGTTCTCCTCTAGGACATACAAGAGAAGCTATAGCTAAGATGGAGGGAATGAATGAGATCCTTAGTGTCTCTCCATCAAAGAAACTACTTGATTTCATGGTTCAAGAGGGTTTAACCATAGATTACTTTCCTGATGCAATGACGATATTCAACCCCAAGATTGATTTTGAAAAACTCCTAGAGAAATCAAAAAGTTTTCTTAAGGATGAGTGGGAGAACTTCTTGGGTTTGATCAATGGAAAGATTCTTTCTATTTCTCAGAAAACCTATGTCCATCCTCACATCTTTGGGAAGGATCCAATACATAGGGAAAAAATCACAAGAAAATGCAAAAGGATATCCCCTTTTCCAAGGAAGCTAGATTTATGCCCAGAGCATGAAAAGGACTGCTGCTTGCTCCCTTTAAACATTGCTTTCGTGATATGGCTTGATCACATCTCAGTTGAAAAGAAGGAAAGTGTTCATGTTGAAGATGAACCTTTCTTAGAGCTGACACTTGAGGGAAGCTCAAAATCTATGAAGGTGTCATGGAGATTTTTGAGGAGATCAATCTCCAAGTAGAAGAAGAGCAGGTCAAAGGTTTTGATGTGCCCACTTTTAAAGCAGAGACTGCAATAAGGGAGCCAACTGAGGAAGTTCAAGTGTTTGAGAAGTCCCTGCTTCTCCCAAATCTACCATTTTACTTTATCTCTGAGAAGGAGTTTATCCCTCTATTTTACATTCAAGAACTTTTCAGTCTTAGGGAGGACTACTGCCTTGCAGCTATAGCTCAGTCAAAAGAAGTTGCAAGGAGATTCATCAATGAGAAAGGAGAAAGAAAAGAAGAATTTTTGCGTCTTGATTTGGATTTGTCAAATGAAGAATTCAAATATTCATCACAAGCTCTTTCAAAATGCTTTGAGAAAGCTATCTTAGAGAAGCCAACACTTGCTCTTGAAGAGTTTGATGAGCATCAGAAGCAACTTGGAATATACTTGTTTGGGTGCGGCTATTCATTATTGGATGTTGCTGAGGACAAAGGAACAATATGTATTGACTCAAAAGAGCTCATTGAGGAGGAAGATGAGGTCAAGGTATGTTGTTTAATATATTCTCATGAATCTTTAGCTTGTATCGGTTTTGTCCAAGCTCTCCGTTTATAAAGTGAGAACTCACCCACGACCGATGCAAGCGATAAGGCCCATCGGATATTTTCCATTGGGCCTTATCACTTGCATCAGTCGTGTTTGGACTTGAGGAGGAAGATGAGGTCAAGGTATGTAGTTAAATATATTCTCATGAATTTTAGGCTTAGGAAATGAGATGCGACCGATGTAACATCTTTAGCTTGTATCGGTTTTCTCCAAGATCTCCATTTAAAGTGTGAGAAATCGATCACGACCGATGCAAGAAAAAAGGCCCATCGGATATTTTCTATTCGGCCTTATCGCTTGCATTGATCGTGTTTGGACTTGAGAAGGAAGATGACATCAAAGTATATACTTAAATATATTCTCAAGAATTTTAGGCTTAGGAAATGAGATGCGACCGATGCAACATCTTTAGCTTGTATCGGTTTTCTCCAAGATCTCCATTTGAAGTGTGAGAAATCGATCACGATCGATGCAAGCGATAAGGCCCATCAGATATTTTTCGTTGGGCCATATCGCTTGTATCGGTTGTGTCTAGGAGTTGCATGCAGCATTGATAATAGACATATGGCTATGTAAGAATTCATGTTCTTCAACAAATATAACATGTTTCTAGGTAGTTTGCAAAGAGATATTGATAACGACTGATGCAAGCGATATCGACCATCTGAATTTCTTTGAAGACCCTAATCGCTTGCATCAGTCGGGTCTCTTGCTTTTTGTCTGTTTATTTCAAGTTACTTTTCATGACTCCTTAAGTGTCCTTGCACTTCATCTGACCTTGTTTTTCATTTTTACCACAATTAACTATATCGGATGAAGACAACTACCTTGGCAGGGGCAAGGGAACAAGAAAAACCATAGAAGATAAAGGAAAAGCAAAGGGGGATATTCATTCAATTATCCACTATCTTCCAAAATTGAACCCAGACACTTTTTGTGTTATTCACAAGCACTATAGTGAGGAGCCAAACTTTGCATTGTTCTCCTTGAGGACTATCAAAATACATGGGTTTTACTGAAATACCCTTTAATGCTTTCAGAGTTTTGCTGCTTGAAAGAGCAACTGCATTCAGAATTTTTGGATATGCCCCAGGACTCAATGCTTCAAGGGCAGAGTACTTTCTTTGTTATTCAAGCTATGCAATGGCTGCAAGGGTGTCAGATTTAAAAAGCATTGCTGGATACAGGAGAAAAGAGTTCCTCACATATAGAGGTGATTTGCCAGAGCCAAGCTCTTTAAAGATACTCAAGGAATGACTTCATTTTTTCAAATTCTATTACTCATCAAATGTACATATACAGAAATTGCCAATGTGATATAAGACATTGCAAATTTTTTCGGTGTAACTGACCCATGTCCTAATATTAATTGTTATTGATCCATGATCTATTACATACATGACATCTTTATTTCTCAAAGAAATAAAAGACATTGCAAATATTAAAGCTCTGTTTGAGATGTAGTCTTTTTCATATTGTGATATTGATACATGATGATTTTGTCTGGTGATAGTCATATTCTTTTGATTATATTTGGCATGAGGTCCTTTGTAATTGTCTTATAAAGAACCCATCAAAAAGCTCTCTGAAGGCATTGCTCTTTGTTACTCCTCCTCCTTTCCTTGTGCACCTAAAGAAGGTTGTCCTTGCTTGATAATGAGATTTTCCCATGCCTTGGGTGTTCCATATGGCAAGTGGTTCTTTTTCTGCAAAGAATGCACCATGCACAAGAAGAATATGTTAGAAGAGCAGAAGAATCTCATCATATCTTTATTTCAATTAAAAAAAATAAATTGAATAAATTATCTTTGGAACTCACCAAGTAGTATGTTATGTCTTTGGCACCCCATGCCTCTATGATGGTTTCTATAAGCTCTGTGGTCGCCTTTCAGAAATTTGTCACATAACTTTTTGATGGTACCTGCTGCCTCATGATCTTAAAAAAATTATCTAGTTTGACCCACACCTCCATTCTCCTTTTTGCTATTTCTGGTTTTCTTTTTACATTAGTTGTGACCTCGCAAAATTTTTTCCAACAATTCCACATGGCATTTAGTTGCTTGTCATCATGGTTGCTGAAGAATCTCCTTGCTTTTGCACCTCCCATTGAGACATCCTGTAGTACATCACCTGTATTTTGTGAAAGCTTTGGATCTTTTCTTAGATGAACATCACCACCAATTCAACATTCAACTAAGTAGTTAACTGTCTTCCAATTCAAAGATTATCACGATGCAGTACGCTTATCACGTGAATTAACAACTATGAATTCGCACAGGCTTATTAATATTAACGTAGCATTACTGTGTTAATAATTAAGCACTCAAACCTTAAGACAAGACACAATACTCAGAATTTGGGCGAACCTGCAATACAACAACTCCAACATAGTCGTCGAGACAGACAGTCTAGCGATTCTCGTCCCTCACTAAACGCCGTGCTTGCCTTTTCATTAATCAATAGATAGTTACATCTGTTCACTACGCCTTTTCGGTGCGTGCGAGTTTGAAAAATAAAATTACATATTCCAATCCGGCGGCCTAACAATGGCACGCACGTGGACTCGAACCCAAAAAAGAAGAATACAATTAAGGCTCATCAATAATGCCTTGTATATACAGGGTTCTGGCTAGTTTAAAAGTGTGAGTAATCTTATGCTTTAATGAGTCTAGCATAGTCTTCAAAATGTCCGGCTCGACCAAATGTGCATCAGTTCTAACCGAACTAGCAGCAACTACTTGACTCATCAATAATTCAGCCTACGTTTGCAAAAATGATTCCTGCAGATAAAAGTCGTTGGCTAGCGCAACATCTCAACTTAGTTTCATATCTGCAATCTCTGCATCAATGCGTGACAATCTCTCTGCCTGAAATCCCAACTGCTTTTCTCTGCGTTCCAGTCCCTGAGCTTGATACTGGATAGTTTTATAATAGGCATCTCTCTCTTTCATAATACCTTCCATCTCTTTCTTTATCTGAATCGTCCGGGCCGTCTGTGCTTCCAAGTCATGGCTCTTCAGAAAAAGTTCAGTGGATACTATCTTGAGTTCTTCAGTGTTCTGCATGACCAAGTCGGCCATTTCTTGTCCTTTTTGTGTCACTAGCTCAAGATCCGCATGTGTTTCTTCTAGTAAATTGCCAAGCGCAATGTGAGCATCTTCTTTATCTTGTACTAGCTGCTTCAATTGAGAAATTTCTTCCTCACGATCAGCAAGAAGGACAGTCTTTTCCTGTAATTCTGTAAGCGTGCTATCCCGTTGGGCAATCATATGTCCCTTTCTGCTAATTGTGCTTGAAGTTGCTAGAGCTGAAGCTGGAGTGCATGATTCTCGGCTTTGATCGCAATGGTTTCTTCCTAGAGGGGAGCAATGTCTGCTTCGAGCAAATCCACTTTACTCTGCAACTCCTGTTGAATGCTCTGAGTCACTAGCTTCATCTGGAGGGGTAATTGCTGGGAAAATTGTATAAGGAGGCAACCCATAGACTCCAATTCGGTGAACATGACTGCCAGGGGTGGAAGAGAAGGAGGAGGATGGGACGATGAGGTAGAGAGCAGATGAGGGGAGGGTGGTGGAGAGTAATCAGGAGAAGATAATTGAGCTACAGATGCCTCTCGAATGGCAGTGGAGGTTGCACTAGGAAGAACTTCTACATGCTCGGAACGGGTAATCAGTGGAGGAAGAGGAATAAGGGCATTTGGAACCAAAACAATTCCGGTCTCATGCTGATTTATCTCCTCTGCAACTTCAGTAACATCCTTAGCAGTGCCAATTACTTCCTTGATTGCTTCTGCTTGGACCTCAGTAGTTAGGGATGAAGGAGATTGGCATTCCATTCCCTCAGTAGCTTCGGTAATGACTGCATCTGCTTTGGCTATAGCGATTGGTGATGAGGGAGATGGACAATCTGTGCCTCCAGTAACGGCTTCGATCTCCTTTACAACCTCCACATCCGGGTGATGAGATTCCTCCTGCGAAGATACGTCAACTACATCTTCTATGTTGACATCTTGTTCTAGCGGCTTGAGAGAAGAAGACGGAATGGAAGACTCTACCTGCACGGAGGTGGCAATATCGTGAAAAACTTCAACTTTGTGACCCGCAGCAGAACCCTGTACCTGACTCTGGGAGGGACTAATGCATCTGCGTTTGCGGTGAAAGAATTGAAGCGAATCGGCATCGTCATCATCTTCATCTTCGACCATTTGTGTAGATTCTTCATGTAACAGAAAAGGAGCGGTTGAAGGAGGTTGCGCGTCTTGTATCACCAGAAAGAGGAAGGTTAAGATATTGGGTAAGCGTGTGCGAGGGATATCATTCTTGGCGATTTGCTTTGTAACCGCTATGCATTAACGGTGAATGCGCCTAAAGAAAAATGCCGTGAAATTCACAGGTTCGCGGTAAGCCGTATCTATCATGGAATAAAAGGGTTGAGATATATCGTAGGTGTGTTTTTGCAAATTGAGCATGGCGACCAGGAATTGCAAAGAAGTATGCTCTGGTTCGGTTCAGCAAAGGATGGAAAACTCATTAGATGAGTGCTGGGGTAGCAGTTCCTTCATGGTGGCAAGAGAAAGGAGTGGACCATTCTCCAATCCTTCCTGAGGGAGTCGAAATCCCTCAGCAAACGTGGCTAGAATGATTACTACACGAGGGTTTAAACATGTAAGCGGCCAACACTGCTCCGTAGCAGGCGTGGCAGCGATGGTAGAAATAATCTACGCGTGAAAGGGGTGACACTCCATTGAATGCCAAGGCAATTCAGCGAAGGCCAACAATCCCCGAGTGCACAAGTACTCACTCACCTCTAGAGTGAGACCTGCACGGAAGGTTGCTATATTAGCCAGAACTTCCATGGCGCGCATAGAGATGCACGAAAACACAGAGTACACAGAGTACACAGAGGGTGCAAACACACAATCACAATGGCGATTAACAGTGTAAAGAACAAGATTAAATAGGAATACTAAGAAAATCAGGTGGCAAAACCCTACTCATAACGCAGTATTGGAGAGATATCCTTCATAAGTGCGGCATGCATGCATGAACAGAAGCAGCGACACAGAGGCGGCGATTAATCATAATTAGATACAAAAACGGGAAGATTACGATCAACTGGTCAACCGAAACAGGGGGGGTGTAGAAGAAGATCAAGTGACAAGCGAAAAAGAGGAAAATTCTGAGTACTCCTCAAGAGTTACCAGATGGCTGGTGATAGGGGTGGGGTTTGGAGCCATTAATCGCTTTTGGAAGGAGAACACCTGTTAAGGTTGCCAACCGAAAAGTGGCGGGTCCCACCTGTTCAGCAATCCGGTATGGTCCAAACCACCATAACTTAAATTTTTCGACAAAGTGATTGGCTTTAGCATTATAAAATAAAACGAGTTGGCCAATCGTGAAGACAGGGGTTTTTAGAAAGTGATCATGAGTACGAGCTTGGCATAGCTGAACTTCTTGAAGAATCATGAAGCTTTCCCAGCGTTATTCATCCAATGATCTGAGAACATCTAATCGGAATGGAAAAGAATCTTCCGGTAGCAATTTATGGGATAAGGCTACCCGCAGGCTCGGCACCACCACTTCCATTGGCACAATAGCTTCCAATCCATAAGCAAGTTTAAACGGAGTCATTTCGGTGGCCACTTTGTACGTGGTCCGGTAAGCCCAAAGAAACTGCAGGTAAGAGTTGGTCCCATCGTTTCGGACATTCCAAGATCAGTTTCCGAAGAATATTTAGCAGAATCTTATTAGTGCTCTCAACAAGACCATTCGCGCGTGGATAGTAAGGTGAGCTAAATTTATGCACAATCTGGAAAGTCTGAGTCAGAACTTGCATTAAATTGTTCGCAAAATGTGTACCCTGGTCTGTCACTATTTCCAGAGGTAATCCATATCGAGGGAAGACATCCTTCATCAAACATTTGGCCACCGAAACAGCTGTGGCAGAACGTAAAGCCCAAGCTTCCGCCCACCAAGTGGCATAATCTGTATAGGTCAAAATATATCAATTGTTGGTGAGGGTAGCTGGGGGTGTAATTGGGCCAATGAAATCTAATCCCCACTTCTAAAAGGGCTCCAAAGGGAGAACCGGTTGAAGAGGAAAGAAATCGCACTACAAGGGTTGTCCAAACCGTTGACATACATCACATTGTTGCACAAATTGAACAACATCTCTGTACAGTGTAGGCCACCATAGCCCACTTTGCAGAGTTTTTCGGTGAGTAAGATCAGCTGTGAAGTGTCCTCCAGTGGGTGATGAGTGAGCCATGGCCATAATTGATGCTGATTCATGTGGAGGGATACATCTGAGCAAGACACCAGTATGATCTATGTAATACAGTTGACCAACAATCAACCGGAATCGTCTACTATAGACTGCAATTTTACGGCGTAGAGTACCTGGAGTATTAGGAGGGAGACAACCATCAGTAAGAAAAGTCATTAATGTATCATAGTATGTATGGGCAACATGAAGTTTTGCAGAGTCTTCAAGAGTTGCATCGGTTACATAAATGACCGGCATTGTGTCATCGACACCTTCGGGAGTCTCACCGAAATCCAGTCGGGATAAAAAGTCCGCCAAGACATGTGCCGTACCTGGTCGGTGAATAACTTCATAATCAAACTCCTTCAATAGTAAAACCCATCTTGCCAATCTGCCACCTAAATGTTGTTGATGAACCAAATACACCAGTGCGGCATGATCCACATGGAAAGTGAATTTGCATCCCAGCAAGTAATGCTAAAATTTCTTAAGAGAGTATACCAGACCAAGACACTTGCGTTCTATCACGGAGTAATTCCTTTCTGCAGGAGCTAGTCTGCAGCTTGCATAGTACACCGATTGAAACCATTTGTCGGTTTGTTGCATCAGCACATTGCCAATCGCTATGTCTGACGCATCCACAAATACATGGAATGGACGTTCCCAATCAGGTAGTTGCAGGATCGGAGCCTGCGTCAAGAGAACCTTCAAACGATCAAATGCCATTTGATACTCATTAGTCCATTCATACTTCTGCGGAGTGCTGGTCATAAGTCGGTTAAGTGGTGTTGCTAGATGAGGCAACCACCGTAAATGTCTGCCATGCCACCGGATCTGGCCAAGGAACCTCATAACTTCTTTCGATGTCTTTGGGACCGGTGCCTCCAACACGGCTGCTACTTTATCAGGATCTACCTATATTCCTTGTTTAGAGATGATATGATTGAGCAACTTTCCACAAGAGACTGCAAAAACCGATTTGGTAGGATTCAAACATAATCGATACTTCGGACACTTTTCAAAGCAACACCGTAAATGATACAGGTGTGTTGAAGTATCGCCAAACAATGAAAAATCATCCAAATAAACTTGCATATACATTGTAAGGTAAGGTGAGAACACTTCCTACATGCATCTTTGGAATGTACTCGGGGCGTTCCGCAAACCGAACCACATTACGGTGCATTAAGCTTCCGGTAGTCAACACAGATACGTAACTACTTATTTTTCTTAGGCACTATCACTATTGGCGAGATCCACTCAGCATGCTCAATTGGCACAATAAATCCAACTTTCAACAATCGATCAAGTTCGGCCTTGACCTGGGCCGCATAATTAGTATTCATCTTGTAACTAGGTTGTTTGATGGGTCTCGCATCCGGTTTCAGTACCACTCTATGTTGATAAACCCGTGGGTCAAGACCCTTCATGTCTCTGTAATTCCAAGCAAAAACATCTGAGAACTCGCACAGGATTTCTACCAAATCATCTTGTAATTTGTCTGCTAGTCCTGCCTTAATTTTAACTAGTCTCGGGTTGTCCGTGTCACCCAAGTTGTACGTTACCAATTGATCCTCCAGTACATAAAACTACTGAGGCTTTTCCAAATCATCAGCTGGCTGCAACAATTGCTACAATGTCGATTCATCCATGGTTATCTCAGCATCTACTTCTACTTCTCCGATCACTGGTATGACCGTACAAGCTATCGGACTCTACTTATCTACTACCAACTGTAAGTCTACAGTACCTAATGGGATAAGGTCCTTATTGGTCTTGAGGAAAGCCTCCTCCTCATCATCAGATAGCCCATCCAACATATGGACTAGCTTTGCTACATATGGCTGTGCGTGTAAATCACAAGGTTGCATAGCATCCAATGTCACGACATATTTCTGGTGATTGTTCTTGAAAATTAACTCTTGAGCTGACCAATCCTGCATGACCTTGGCTTGCTTTAGCCATGGTCAATCGAAGAGCAAGTTGTAGTCCAGGCTAGATTCGGGTAACTCTAGGACTACAAAAATCATTTTAAATGTAGTTCCCTGCACGAAAATAGGAATATTACGTACTAGTCCCACCGAATGGACTCTGGATTGGTCTGGCATTCGCACAAAGAACTGCACTGGTTCAATTTGGGTCCAACCCAGTTTCTTATAGAGTGCAGTTGTCACAATATTGACACTAGACCCGCCATCAATTAAAACTTGTGCGATCTTCTGGTTTTTATACCAAACGGTGATCAATGGTATTGAATGAGCCACCATAGAATCCATCTCGGGTTGTATGGTCACAGTTGCCGAAGTACAAGAAGGGCTGGGGCTGACCTGCTGTTGAAATTGCTGTCTGACACTAGGAACTAAGGCGAGCAACTGTGTTGGAACATCAAGCTTACACTATGCTTGAGGTGGATTTGATCTACATCAAAGGCTATTGCGTCGAAAGAATATCCGTTGGAGAGTTCTTTTTCATATGCTCATTTATTGTATTTTTTTGAGAATATTTTGATGGCTCATTTACCGTTGTAAAAGCCTTGAGTTGTACACATGTAAAGGTACAAATATAGGGCCAAAATCCCACGAAATTTTGGTGGTTGAAGTTGCATTCAATCAAGCAATCAATCACCTAAAAGTAGATCAATCAAGATCTTCACTTTTCCTAGATTGTAGGGAAGTGAATTGATTCCCTCCAACAACCATTCCCACCTTCATTTGAATTCAAATTCAAGTTGTAAAAGTCGTGGAACACTCCTAGAGGCTATATAAGGAGTTGAAATCACTTGTACATTACATGGAAGCAATATACATACACTTGTGACCATCATTGTCTTGCTCCTTCAATTTCTGCATCATCTTCTTCGCCAACAGTAATCTTGCAGAGGCTGCTGCTCTCTCCTCAGAGCTCCAAATTGAGTGCAAGAGGACTCATTGGAAAGGTATCAGTGTCTAGTTTATGCCTGTAAATTTTCAAAGCATTTGGTTCAGCAGATTTGGAGAAATCTCAGTTTTTCTGTCTCAGGGTCAATCTCTGCGTATTCCTGAAAAATAGGAAGTACCACCGGTGAATGTCGCATTCATTCCTATAGCATATTTTGCTTATTCCTTATACTTTTGTGCATTCCATATACTCAACCCTATGTGTATCACTCCCATAAAAGGATTTTTTCTAATTGTAATCACGCTGGTCGCTATGGGCATTTGAAGTTCATTGTCTCTTCCATAGATAGTAAGTTTTTTGAGCTAGTCGACCCGCAAACCTATCTGTTTTGTATCGACTCATTCTCCTTGATGCTCCAAGGTACATAGTGTGTTTCTTTGCACTTATAGCATGCCTATAAGGTCTATTTGAGTCTCCAAAAGCTCAAGGGCTGGTCTTGTGCCGGTTGGCTTGACCAAACTTCATCGCTTCGAAACGCACTTTTCTACCTTCGACAAGCTTCTCCAAGTTCTTTCAAACTGTCCCAGAGGAAGTGTGATTCTGGCCTTAGATATAACGTCCCATACTTGGTCTGTTTGTGCTGGGGTTATTACCGACTCGGGTTGTGATTCTGATGTTGCCAGCACGAACTTCTGTGCATGCAGTCTTGCATTTGGTGGAGTAGGCTGAGTTACCAGAACTGGGTCAGGGAACACCATCGGCTCCTTAGTTGCCCATTGACTGGCCTTTGTAAAAATCTGTTGTTGCTCACAAATTATAGGCTCGAAAACTTCAGCTGCTGGTTGCAACTGTTTTCTCGATCTTGTCTGTACTGCCTCTGCTTGTGAATCCACCGGAGAGATATAAACCATATTTGTCATCGGATTTTGTCTTTCCTTCTTTCTTTTGTCGTACTCTGTGGCTTCGTTACAAAATCTACGAATATGCCCAACCTCGCCACAGAAATGACATCGAGGGGGTGGGAGAGAGGTGCCTTCAGCCGATGTACCTGCCTGCCATCAATTTGGATTGAAATTGTTGTTATGCTGACCCCGGTAGTTCCTATATCCCTACTGCTGGTTGGTCCGCAACTGTGGTTGTACGTAATTGGTGGCGGGCTGGCCCTCCTCCTGTATTATGGCGTTTACTGCCGCTCGACCCTGCACCTTTGCATTGTATGCACAGGTTTCTGTTGAGTGCCCTGTCGTGTTACAAATGTCGCAATACATTTGGTTTAGCGCACATGTAGCACTGGTGTGACCCAGATTCTTACACTTAGTACAATACATTTGTTTGGACGAATCCTCGATCACCTTCTTACTTGCTTTCAACCATTCCAGATCCTCCGTAAAACCTCCAACCTTGTGCTCCAACTGTAAGGCCATTGCAATGATAGCGTCCAATGTCATTCCGCCCACACAGCGAATGATCATGATTTGTTTTGTGGCAACTCCCTCAAGTGAGTTCTGAACAGTGTTGCATACTCCTGGACACTCTGGTGTGGTTTCTGCTGATTGTTCTGCAAATAGTAAAAAATTTCTGTAGGGTTCTTCTTCAACCGGAACCTCTGCAGGAACGCGTCCCTCACATCATTATAATTACCGAAATGATTAATATCATATTATGTCAGCCACCTTGCTACTTCATTAACCAGTGTGGCCTAAAACACGATGGCCTTGTACGCCGGATCTGGTGGGTGGTTCAACACTACATAACTGATTTCGAATGTGGGAACATGTGCGTTGAGGTGGAAGGATTGGCTGTGGCTGTTGTTGTTGTGAGCCACTCATGGTGCTATTGTTGTTGGCGTTGTTGTTCCTTGAATTTTGGGGAGGGTTCTCGTGAGCTTCCTAGACTGGAGGGTCAACCTGTGCACCTTCTGGTCTAAAAATGTCGTCGAACTGATTCTTGAACTCCAAGTCTAGCAGCCTTTCCTCAGCTTTGGTGTCGAAATTAGGTAGACTTGTACCGAAAAGTGGTGAACGCAATAAGCGTCCACCAGGCAGCACTGCAGTATCACCAAAAAACTTCAAATTACCACCGAGTGGTATCGAACTTCCACCGAAACTTGTCGAAGTCTCACCGGACCACGCTGCGCTGTCACCGTAAACATTCTCACCCGATAACGTAGACTTGTCACCGAAAATGACCAAATTATGGACAGATAGTGTGGAACTAACTCCGCACTACGTCTCTGTACAACCGGAATTCACCGTACCTTCTCCGAACGGTACCGAACTCACACCGGAATCCATCGGAATCACTACTGATTGGCTCTGATCTTTCTACAATTGAACTTAATTGGCCTGTACTTCTACCACCCGAGGGTGTTCCTAATAAGTTTGGAACTTCCCAGGGATGTTGATCTCTCCTATTCTTTGGGTAGGACTCATCGGAATGAGTAACCGGAATATATCACTTCTTCAATTAGAGGTTACTATTCTCCATTACTTACATTGAGTACTACTCTTCCCCTACTATTTGTTCCAATTTCCATTTCCATCTTCCCACAGACGGCGCTAGTGTTAAAAGCGCTTCTGTAAGCCACTTTTAATCTCATTTCTGGGTTCTTGGGGATGGATAGGGGTCTAACAGCGTAGAGGCCCTTTGTTTAATTTTCCCAATTCAACATTCAACTAAGTAGTTAATTGTCTTCCAATTGAAAGATTATCATGACGCAGTACACTTATCACGCGAATTAACAACTACGAATTTGCATAGGCTTATTAATATTAACGTAGCATTACTGTGTTAATAATTAAGCACTAAAAGCTTAAGACAAGACACAGTACTCAGAATTTGGGTGAATCTGCAATACAATAGCTCCAGCGCGATCGCCCAGATAGACAGTTTGGCAATTCCCGTCTCTCGCTGAACGTCGTGCTTGCCTTTTCATTAATCAATAGATAGTTACATCTACTCGCTAATCTTTTTCGTTGCGTGCGAGTTTGAAAAATAAAATTACATATTCCAATCCGGCGGCCTAACTGAAAGCTATAGTCCAAAGCTTTGTTCATGAGCGCAATACTTATTCTCTCCATCTTTGATGTTTTTTAAGCTCACCTTCATCAAGTTTGATTACAAATTTCAATAGACCAGAACATTCATGTTCTTTTATATTATAGAACTGAACCATGTATGTTTGAAGTTTTCTAATATCTATCCATACATTGTTAAATGCATTGTGTTGACCTAAGCTTCAACTTAGGGACTTGCGGAGAAAGAGACTATACCTCAATCCCCTCACAAGTGCATATAGTGGGGATACACGCTTTTAATTATCAATCCAAAGAGTATGCAAACCTAGCCGAGTGTATGAAGACATGCAATCACGTAATGGTCAATGCAAATGAACTACTCAAGAATGAAAATGAGGTAAATGCTTATCCTAACAAGCTTCAACTGTAGGTCAAGACGAAACGATACTTGGTGCAGCAGCCGTCAGTATTTTGGACTTTTCTCCTAGCTCCGAGCTCCAAACATAGCGAATAGCATATGCGTTTCGAAGCTCTCGAGAAGACGCATCCAATGGCAGTGGTTTCGCTCAATTCCGACGCTCCTACTTCAAGTTATGACAGAAATACTGAATCGCGAAAATACTTTCCTACGCTTCAGCACTTTCTACACCTCGCACACACCTCTCCTACAGCAAAGAAACACTCTCAAGGATAGACAACACTCACAAGCACTCTTTCCAAACAATACACATGCATACCAGCTCACGAAGAAGAAGATGAAGAGGGAAGAAGACACAAATTCGAATTTCTGTGCTCTCTCTTCTTACAATGGCAAAAAGTCCTTTACAAAGAGTCACATTTGACTTATATACTAGTGCCCTAAAAATGGTCCTTTCACACAAGTGACCGGCACTTTATTCACTAAAAGCTAATTTCCTACTATTTTACATGGGTAAGCTTCCATTCTTCTGTGGGAATGCATCTAGAGGACTCCTCTAGTGCCTTTACAAAGGGAAATATATTACAAAAATGAATATGTTACAAAAATATGTGGTCCAAATCGGAAAAATTTTGGGGCCCGTCTTTTTCTCTGCTTTGTGCGCTCTTTAGCTCTGCAATTTGAATTTGCCATTTGAATTTTCATACGTGTTGGTCTCAATGCTGGTTTTCCCCATTTCTCCCAAATTTCTTTGGTAGCAATGCCAACACCAGCTCCTGAATCTAGTATGGCTTTGGTTGTGTAACCCCTATAGGTGATTGGAAGACAGGTATTTCCTTCATCTCCTTCACTAAAGTCTCCTACTTTATCCACTGGAATTCTCACCGTTTTCACTTCGTCATCTACCTCCTTCTTTTCCTCCTTGACTTCCCATTGATTGATCAATTTCTCTTTTAAATGTGGTTTTACCTTTAACAGTTCTTCAAATGTTAAGGTACATGGGATTTTCACCTCTCTAAGGCGTTGTATGATCTCCGATGTTTGAACTGATGGATTCGTTTCTCGTCTCTTTATTGATGGAATGCGATACAATTCTGAGTTGTGCTCGTATTCCCCGGTGTAATTGGGTAGTTCCTTTACATCGTCTTCCACTTCTTTGTCACTTGCATCCATTGGAAAAATTTCTTCTGAATTAAGTTCAGGTATTGAACCTTCCATTTCGTTTTCTGCTTCTAATTCTTCAAAGGGCGGTTCCATTCCTTCCACCTTTTTCCACTTGTCCTCTTGAACTCGCGCCCATAGATCCTTAGTCCAATCTCCTTCTGTTTCAGGGACTATGGATCCTTCCTTTCTCTCAATACCAATTTCATCATTCGGAGGTCTAATTGCTTCAGGCCTTTCCTGATTGTTTAGACACTCTTGGAATTTTTCTTCGCAAATTCGGTTGTTTGGTAAAGGTGATGCGGGTTTTTCTAATGTTTGTTGGGCAACTTCTATTAATTTTTTGCAGATTTCCAATCTTTCTTTCTCTAAGTCGCCTCTCGGATACTCTCTCTCATGTTGTTCTATGGTAGGCCCTGCTTTTATTCTCGCCTTGTATGCCTGAATCCACATGGCTAATTCTTCAGGCATTGGGTCCGCTAATACCGATCCTACCTCCTTCCTTTTATTCTCCTTTTCATTTTCTTCTTCTACTTGTGATTTTTCTGTTGATTTTGGTTTTCTCTTTTCATTTTCCTTCTTTTGCAATAACTTTTTTTCTTTTATCCTGTCTCTCCTTTGCTTCCATCTTTGGGATCGTTTACTGGTGATACTTTTTTCTGGTTCTTCGGAATCTTCCACTCTGTGAGGGATGGGTGTATTTCCCTCTTTGTCACTTTGATTATTTCCGTCTGATTTATCAGGGTTCTCTCTAGCCTTTGCTCTTGTTATGGCTTTTAAAGGTATAGTGTACTCTTTGTCACTCCCTGACGATTCAATTACTTCTATCACGTTAATCTGCACATTAGAAGTGACTTTGTTGGGGTTCTTAGGACAATCTCTGAAAAGATGTTCCTTCCCACAATCGCTACAGTATCCTTCCCAAATTCGTTGTGGTGGTGGTGGATTTGGCAATGTACATTCTCTAATATAGTGGTCACCTCCACATCTGTAGCATGGTCCTCTGGGTACAGGCGGTCTATTCATTGATCGAGGTGGCATGGTTGCTCTAGGAGCTGTATACATTAATGGTACATAATCTTGCTCGTAGTTATATGAACTCTCTGGTGTCTCCATGCCATAAGCATATGGGTCATATTGTTGCCCATATTCCATTATTGAGCTCTCATAACCAGGGTATGTTCCTTGACTAGATTCGTAAAATGAGTCATATGGTTCACTGCTAGTCAGAGGTGTGGCTGGCACTATAGCCCTTTCTAGGTTTTCCTCTGGTTGCGCTATCTTAACTGGGACAACGTTCTGAGGGTGGGGCGGTTGTTGTCCTAGCACTGGTTGAGGCTGCGTATATCCCTGGTATGCGTATGGTCGTGGTATTGGTGCCTGCGGCTGATATGAGGGATATCTAAAGGTTTCTCCTCCTTGCTGGTTCTGCGGATATCCATATGGTCTCACATAAGGCTGTGTGGGTCTGGTTTGCCTATTGTAAGGGCAGTTCTCTGTGCTATGATTTGTGTATCTCTGCTCTATACTGCAATACTGTAGTGGTCCGGGGACAGAGGGTTTATGAGGAGCATAGGCAGGTGGTGGGACTACTCCCCTAGTACACAAGTGAGAAGGATGATCTCCTCCGCACTGCATACATCTTCTAAGCATAGGCATTCTCATAGGGTTGGTGGGATAATTCCTCTGTCCTTGCATATTCAGTTTTTTAGCTAACAAGTCGGCAATTTCCTCTACGTTGTTTTTAGGGTTTGATGTGCTACTTGTTGACTCTTCGCTTTTCACACTTTCTTGGGGTATTTTCAAGTCTTCTGCAAGGTTATCTTCTAGGTCTATACATTCCTTCATACACTCTTGCAAAGTTTGAACTCTCTTCACGTACACTAATGACCTCAAGGTTCCGTTCAGTAGTCCTTCTAAGAACAATGATACCATCTTGTTTTGTGTTGGTCTCTCTTCTACGAGACATCTATCCACATACTGCTTGAATCTCCTGGCTGCCAATCTTACCGACTCGGTAGGGACTTGTTTGAAGCTGTGGATTAATGACGAAGAATTGTTTTTAATTCTAGATTTGGTAAATTCTTCAATCATTTCTTGATACACCTGATCCATGTTCTGAAAGGTATTTGGATCCAATGGCTGAAACCAAGCCAAAGCTGTATCTGACAAGGTAAGGCCAAAAGACTCATATTGAATCATGAAGTCATCTACCTGCTCGGCTCTAACTACTTGTTTAAATTCTGCTATGTGATTATAGGGTTCACTCGAGCCATCATAATGATTTCTCATGCACTTGGCCACTTGAATCGGCCTTAGTCTCCTTCCTGCTTCAGGTTGTCTCGGCATTACAGGGTAATTGGGTCTTCCTATTGGTATGCCTGGTCCTCGTACTACCTGTGGTCTGACTGGAGCATGAACTCCATGTCTTGGGTCAATGGCTGGTTGTGGCCGGTAGTTAGGATTAGTGGCAGGCTTTGCAAATTGTACATGTGGTCTGACAGGGATCTGGGTTTGTTGAGTTTGTTGTGTTTGTCCCGAATATTGACTTGAATCATTTTGAGAAGCTCCATGTGGATTACGTGACGTAGTGGCTTGGTCCCTTGGGGGGAACACTGGGATGTTCTGATATTTCAGCTCAGCTCTCTCTAATTCTGTGACTGGCCAATACCTTCTGTGATTTTTGTCCAAATATGTGATGATGGTGGAGAATTCGGGGTCTTGTAACTCATAGATGGTAACTGGATTAGGAGCAGCTTCCCATATAGAAGAATGGGCTCTGAGCAGGTGCTCCATTCCATTGATCAAATATACATCTATTAGAGTGTCATCCTGGGGAACTAGGTCTCCTCTCCAAAGTTTAGTAATTGTTGATCTCCCTCTAGGAGTAGTTACTTGTTCTTCGGTTCCATATCCATTTAAGCTCGAAGCATTATTTTCCTCACCATGCTCATTGATGATTTCGGGGTGTTCTGTGACTACGTATTGAATGTCTTGTTTATCCATGTACAGTCCTCCTATGTACTTAACTGCTGGTCTTGGCACTATGTAGGCCTCTGAAGCCTTCCTCAGTCTGGCCACTGATCTGTTTAGACCGTCCAAATAGATAGGTATCTCATTGTGGTTGGTGCTCACATACTCTAAGGAAGTTCTGTATTCGCCCTCAATGATGGACATCTGGCCAATCATGGGCACAGTGTTTTGCATATCCTCTGAAGTCATGGGGATTTCTCCTTCTGACTCACTGGAGGTCTCAGAATAGTGTGAACGGTTACTTGGTTCGGCAGCACTCCCTACGGAAGAAATTACACTTCTTCGGCTTCCTAGGGTTCTTCCTGATCTCAGGTTCATTCACTTAAGAGCTCTGATCAATTCTTGTCCACCTCTAGCCTCTAGAGTTCTAAGTTATGGCTTAGAAGTCTAGGAAAAACTTAGGCTGGAAAGTGACTGAAAGAAAATTTCAAGTCACGATACTTGACTCTCACGATCTCTGAGAAAACGATCGCTGACAAACGATACTTGGATGAAACGATCGCTGGAAAACGATCTTTCCCTAAACGATCTCTGACTTGGAACGATACACGACTTCTCAGTGAAACGATCTACGACCTTTGACCAAAACGATCGCTGGCAAATGACACTTGGGTCTAAACGATACTTGATCAGAACGATCGCTGGCAAACGACACTTGGGTCTAAACGATACTTGATCAGAACGATCGCTGGAAAACGATCTTTGACTACACGATCTCTGGGTAAACGATCTCTCGCAAAGCCATCTCTGGTTGAAAACGATACACGACCGACGATATCTAGTAGGAACGATCGACGATACTTGGGCTGAAACGATACCGATCTGTAACAAGTGTCGTGATCTCCGCCAAACGATCGACGACCGACGACACCCGTGACAAAACGATACGCGACCTTTGACAAGTGTCGCGATCTCTGGATAACGATACTTGGCAAACGACACGCGATCGACGACCTTTGATCAAAACGATCTCTAACGAAATGATACCGATCTCTATCTGAAACGATCTACGATCTCTCACGAAACGATCGACGACCGCTGGGAAATATCGCGATACTCAACCGCAGGAGCAAAACGATACTCGACCGCGGGAGCAAAGCGATACTTGACCCTTAGACAATTTTTGACAAAAATTTTTAAGTTTTTGATTCAATGCACTTGTGTCATGCACTCTCCTCCCCCTTCTCCACTCTCTGGATCACTCAAAACTCACCTTTTCACCTCAATCAAACCCAAACGATCTCTAACGCAGGTCGTTTCAGACTAAAAATGATTTTTTTGAATGGTGTAACAGGATTAGGACTTGCTAGGCTCACCTCTGATGCTCTTTCAACACCTTGCTCCCTTTCCCTTGCTTTGTAATGCTCTAGGTCGCCTAAAAACTCGCCCACGATCTCTGCAAGCCCTCGCGACACTCGACACTGCTCTCTCCACGATACTTGTTCAACAAGTGAATTGAAAAATGGAACTTTTTTGGCTTTTATACTTGGAAATTCCTAGCTTATAAAAAAGGAAAATTTTTGAACAACACTAAAGCCTACTCTACTCTCCACTCACTCCTACTCTACTTCTTCTACTCACTTCCCTAATCTATCAACTCACTACACACACTCCAAGAATGAGAAGTAGCAAGTGCGGCTGAAAATGACTTACCAAAGAAGAGAAGATTTCCGCTCCTCCACGTTCTTCAAAGCAAAAAGCTACTTACCATCACACGAATGCCTCGGTTTGATTCGTCACTCCCCGGCAACGGCGCCAAAAAGTGTGTTGACCTAAGCTTCAACTTAGGGACTTGCGGAGAAAGAGACTATACCTCAATCCCCTCACAAGTGCATATAGTGGGGATACACGCTTTTAATTATCAATCCAAAGAGTATGCAAACCTAGCCGAGTGTATGAAGACATGCAATCACGTAATGGTCAATGCAAATGAACTACTCAAGAATGAAAATGAGGTAAATGCTTATCCTAACAAGCTTCAACTGTAGGTCAAGACGAAACGATACTTGGTGCAGCAGCCGTCAGTATTTTGGACTTTTCTCCTAGCTCCGAGCTCCAAACATAGCGAATAGCATATGCGTTTCGAAGCTCTCGAGAAGACGCATCCAATGGCAGTGGTTTCGCTCAATTCCGACGCTTCTACTTCAAGTTATGACAGAAATACTGAATCGCGAAAATACTTTCCTACGCTTCAGCACTTCCTACACCTCGCACACACCTCTCCTACAGCAAAGAAACACTCTCAAGGATAGACAACACTCACAAGCACTCTTTCCAAGCAATACACATGCATACCAGCTCACGAAGAAGAAGATGAAGAGGGAAGAAGACACAAATTCGAATTTCTGTGCTCTCTCTTCTTACAATGGCAAAAAGTCCTTTACAAAGAGTCACATTTGACTTATATACTAGTGCCCTAAAAATGGTCCTTTCACACAAGTGACCGGCACTTTATTCACTAAAAGCTAATTTCCTACTATTTTACATGGGTAAGCTTCCATTCTTCTGTGGGAATGCATCTAGAGGACTCCTCTAGTGCCTTTACAAAGGGAAATATATTACAAAAATGAATATGTTACAAAAATATGTGGTCCAAATCGGAAAAATTTTGGGGCCCGTCTTTTTCTCTGCTTTGTGCGCTCTTTAGCTCTGCAACACATTGTAAGTGAAATCTAGCTTTTGTTTTCCTACTTTGTAAGGCATGTTACCGTGAATATGTTTATATTCACCAAATACTAATGTGATCTTTTTATTCAAGCACAACCGAAACTTTCCTACATGATGGGCTTTAGGCAATCCAAAACTTTTAACTTTGTTAAATTTTAAAAATTCACACCAAACTTTTGAGATTGCTCTATAACCTTTCCTACTCACTCCGACACTATCACAAATCTTCTGAATTTGAGATGGTTCTAGTAACAGATTCATTTTTGTCATGAGTTTTTGGAAAACAAAGTGTTTCAAGCATGTATTTTCACTCAGTTTCAATAGTCTTAAAACATCATTTTGACTCATAATTTCATTACAGAAATGTACGCGCTCCAAACTATTCAACATATTGAAACCTAGCACATTTGTCACATGATCTCTTACAATTTTCATTCTTTTCTTTTTCTGGCCATATTTTTCAGTCAAATCTAAAAAAGGTTTTACTCGTTTTGAACGCATTCTCAAACCTATAGGAGTGTCTTTAATTTTTTTAAAAGACTCAAACTGAGAAGAAAAAGTGGATAATTTGCTTTCTAGCTCCCTCATATTTAAATCCTTCTGATGTAGTGTGTTTTGTAGATAGTTTATGTATTATAAATAATTCCTTGAAATATCCGAGAGCCTTGAACAATAGCCTCGTAAACCATCCTCACCATCTCCTACAAATCTAATCAGATCATGAAGATTATGAAAAGGGGGATACCTTCCAGTTTGTGGATCAATTGGATAAACAAATCCATCTGTCCATATGTCAATATGTTTCTTGCCTTCCTTTTGCAATCCATCCACTTCAGGAGGATGAAGAGTCCTTCAGAATACTTTTCTTGTCATCGCATACTCATGACTAGCTGCAATGTTGATATGGAACTTTTCACAATGATTTTGATTGTTTGAAAGCTCAGCGAGAGTATTTGGGTTAAGGTTCTCCATGGTCTGCTATGAAAAAAGACCGGCAAGTGTCTAAAATGATGTGAAAGAGAGAAACAGGTCTGCTATGAAAAGTAGAGTAAAAAAGCACAAAATGTCATCAACACACAGTATATAAGTCCGTGAACAAGAGGAAAATTCAAATTTTGATCAACGCCCGATGAGCACAAACTTTGAGGCGTAAGATATCACACAAACTTTTCATGATTATCATACGAGTTTCTCTCTCTTCAAAATTTGCATAAGATACGTTTTAAATGAACTTACATGGAATTTCTTAAAGGATTTGATAACTTTAATCTAGATTAAGCACAACTAATTGAAATCCTTATATAGCCCTTTTTGGGTCATTTTTCGCCCTAATGGTACTGTGGTGTACTCTCCAACATGCAACGCGTAGAAAAATAGTTATCAATATTCCCCACTTAGGATGCAGTGTGCACAAAAAATGCCTATAGTGATGGAGTCCCTCTCACTGT
Organism: Ceratopteris richardii; assembly: GCA_020310875.1. Taxonomy (NCBI): domain Eukaryota; kingdom Viridiplantae; phylum Streptophyta; class Polypodiopsida; order Polypodiales; family Pteridaceae; genus Ceratopteris; species Ceratopteris richardii. Next base: position 126,996,621 of record CM035443.1, read on the forward strand.
TCCCCACTCAACATGAAGCATGCGGAAAAACTCCCAGGAGAGATGAGGTACTGCGGCATACTCTCCAACATGCAACACGTAGAAAAACCCATGTCATGAATGCTCCATGCAGGGAGTTGGAAAAGCATTCCTACTCTGCAACCCACAGAAATCACATCAAGCTTTGTAATGTCTTTTCTGTCCCAAGGATACATGCTGGTGGTGGCTTCCAAAGTCTGTTTTTGGCTCTTAACAGAGTCGATTTTCCACTTCAACTTGGGCTAATAACATCCAATATAGAGCTTCTGGGTTGACCCTATTCTTGGCAGCATGAAAGTTAGGGAACCTCAAGCGGAATGCACAGAAGCAAATGCGAGAACCGATTCATTAGAGTTAATTAAAGCCTCCGATTTTGTGTTGCGCACGTACGTCTTCCATCGCCCATCAACACAATCGTTGAAAGATTCAGTTGTGACTCGTTACAATAGCACAAGATCAACAAAACATCAACCAAGAAAACTTTTGCCTTGCACGCTCCATAATGAATGGATGGTTGCCAAAGACAACAATCAGCTATGTAGAAAAACTCCTAGGCAAGATGAGGTACTACGGCGGACTCTCCTACATGCAGCAAGTAAAAAAACCCACGTCATGAACGCTCCATGCTCCAGCATGCATACTGCGGCCTACTATCGCCCCACAACCTCGCTTTTACTTCTCTTTCAATAAATATTGCGAGATGTTCAGCTAAGAAGGAACGGGTTTTTCCAGCTAATTATATGTCGAGGACATCACCTTTTTGTAGACATTAACATGCTTTCACCCAAGTACCATTCGTGTGAATAGAATCCAATTCACTCTTCATGACACGGCCCCTCTTGACATGATCCTTACAAGAAGACCCACCAAAATCTATTAGCATAACAAAATCTAAACCTGGAGCATATCTATCATGTGGGTGAGACACTTGCAAAGCATCTCGATGGTTGCTGAAAAGGAACATTTGCATGTTGATTTGATTGGACATTCTCCTAAACATCCCTATGTGTAGCATTTCTATGCATGATCATTGGAAGAATAGTATCCTCAAACACCTTTCTTCTCACTTTAACCTCCTTAACCAATTTTTTATGCATCTTAGACTCATTGAAAATGACATCACTGCTCTTGATCAATAACCATGTTTTAGGATCCCATAAGCGATATCCAAAGTGACCATCTCAGCCATATCCAAGTAAAATACATTTCTTTAACTTATAGTCCAGCTTTTGTTTAAGTTTCTTGACTATATGAACATATACTTCACATCCAAAAACTCGAAGATGATCATAATATGGTGGCTTCCCTATCCATAACTCTTTTGCCACTTTCACACCTTTGGCAGTGCTAGATGAAAGGTTAATCACATGAACTTTCAATCAACACTACTTTTGCCTAACAAACTTGTGAAAGTTTAGCATGATATAACATAGAAAATACTCTATCTTGAATAATTCTATTCAAGCTCTCAGCCAATCCATTCTGTAGTGGATTATAAGGAGTGGTTCGAAACTCTCTATGAATTCCTCTAGATTAACAGAAAAGGTTGAATTCATGTGAGGTATACTCACCTCCGATTTCTGAATGTAAATCCTTGAGCTTAGTTCCCTTTTTAGTCTCAATTGAAGCAAGACAAATTATGAAAGTAGGAAATACCTCATCCTTTAACTTGAGAGGATATACCCAAACTTTTCTAGTAGCATCATCTATGAACATGACAAAGTAATGAGAACCATTTGTTTACCTTGTGGGCATAGGACCATAAAAATCCACATGAACGATATCTAAAGGCTGAATCGAAGATTCAATGTATGTTTTATGCACATTCCTACTTTGCTTTCCATATTGACAATACTCACAAAATGAAAAATCAGAGAAGATAACACAACTAAGTAGCCAAAATAGGAAAAATTTTCCATTCCACTACAAGATATGTGGCCCAAAGCGCCATCCCATATACAAACCATATGTTGTTTAGTGTTAGGTAGCAAGTGTTCTTTTTGTGATACAAATAAAGGCTAAAATGAGCTAACTTTATGTTCTTTTGCAATAACCATATTACCATTTGATATGTGAAAGGATTGAGCATGGAAAACCACTTTGTAACCAAGGTCATGAAGGTTACCAACTGACATCAAATTGCATGATTATTGAGACACATGTCATACATTATGCATAGAAAATTGTGAACCATCTATGAACTACACAAACATGTCTTCAATCCCAAAAACATCACACTCCTCTCATTGTACCAAGAGACTTTTTTGCATAATTAGAGATGCATTCTCTATGTGGTGTCACATGGAAAGAAGCACTAGAAATTAGCTGCCACATGGGGGAAAGAGAATCAACATAAGTGCCTCACTAGGCATACTATTGTCAAGTGTCAACACATCAACATCCTAAAAAATAGCATTAATCTCTTCTATCTTCATAGTCAAAGAAAATGATGCATGTAACTATTTAGCATATCCATCAACATTTTATCCTTTACCTTAAACATTCTTTAACCCATATCAATGTTTCTTCATATTTGTTTTCTAATGAAAATAATGGCACTCGATATCCCTCTTCCTAAAGTTACTCCCACTTTTATTTTGTTGAACATTATTTTCCTTGTTCTTGTTTTGACACATTGTTGATTCTTTCCTTGGTGAGAACCATGAACAATATATGTATCTCCACTCTAAGTTCCAACCATAGACTTTCTACGGATCTATTCACTCAAGAGTGTTCCACATATGTCATCATATAGCAGCTTACCACAAAGTACACTATTGGTAATAGCTGTGAAAAACATATCACAAATTTTACTACACATTTCTTTGATACCAATGAAGTGGTCTATTGGTGGTCATAAACCTTGGAGGAAGCCACTACAAGACACAAAATGCTAGCAGCACTCGCACAACAACAATGTTTTGCTGGAAATTGTTTGATACTATTGAAGTAGTGTGATGGTGATGCACCCATGGGACTTCCCTTTGCGAGAGCTTCATGAAGATAGTCTCACATGGGAAACCAAGATATACATGACATGCATGGTACTCTCCACATACCTACACAATACACAAAAACTACACAGTACACAGAGGCCTGAACATAGCTTCCTTAGGTTTTTAGAAAACAATCTATGAAGCACAAGAATCATCTTTCAAATATTCAATGATATCCCTACTCCAATGTTATTTTTATATATCTAGTAGGAGGTAATATGATTAGATGTGAAATGATAATTACATTGCTTAAAATTTATTATTTTCAATAATATTATAACATAAATGTTTTTATTTATTTTTATAGCATTGAAATCTAAGTATCTTCCTACATCTCTTGGTTTCTATTGCTTTCTATACATCTGAAATATAAGTATCTTGCTACATCTCTACTCATGTATGGTGATTCATGATTATTTTCATGTTCATGTATGTGTGTGTGTGCATGTATATGTGTGTGTATGTGTATGTGTATGTGTGTGTATGTGTATGTATGTATATGTGTTTGTGTATGTGTATGTATGTATGTGTAAGTCTATTTATGTATGTGTAAGTGTATGTATGAATGTGTAATTCTAAAATTCTAAAGCTAAGAATCTCTTCAAGATTGATACACCTTTGGGTTATACCAATCATAAGAATTGGGTACCATGATCGATGGTTTAGGGCTTTTGTGGGAACTACTTGTTGTCTAGCTAGCTTGAAGAAGTTCCTACTTTGCCAATGCAATGGAAAATTCTATTCTTCAAGTACTTAAAATTTGATTACTCCTTAATAATCAACATCATGAGCAAAGGACTCATCTTTGGAAGTTTTAGCACCTCTTGAAAGGTCCTTGGAAGAAGTTTTGGACTTTTTGACAAGAAGCTCAAGCTTTGTTGCTTGATTTTTATTCACTTTCTTAGTGTCAAACAAAAAGGTGAATATCATCTTAATAGAGGCTTTCACATACCATCAAGAAATTTTGACATGAACTTTCATTGTCCGTATATGTGATATTTATTCTTTTACGACACTTCTTGAGTTTGAAACGAAGGCTATTGACATTGATCAATGATTTTTTTGCTTTTAAACATCTCTTTGTAGCCAACTTGGATACACATTGATACACATTGGGGATCCTAAGTGTGTTCACACATATCAGTACCGAAACATACCAACAATGATGAAGGTCCAAAAAAGGAAGGACATATTTCTTCCTCTCGATTAATGGGTATCAAAGGCTTAAGAACTTCAAATCCTTTCTTAACCAAGTCTAGAGGATGCACCACTTTTTATTCGCCTTGAAGTGGGGATCAACATTTTTTCTTCACCTTGTGATTTCTTCCATGTAATTGTGATTGCTCCATCTTAATCCTTGTCAATGTGGGCGATTGGATTATTATATCATCTATGCATCATTCTTGATGCAAGCAAGGGTGTAATCATGTCATACATACTAGTCTTTATGACTCATCCATATTCATCTTCAAGAGCAAGAGATCTTGTCTTGTCTCTTTGGCATCTTCCATTCCTTCCCATATATCTAGGATACTTGAGGATATGCCTTCGCTTGATATATCTAGGATACTTGAGGATATGCCATCAAAAATTTGCTGCTAAATTTGTAAGAATATGTATTATTTAAACTATATTTTTTCTTTTATTTAAAAACTAATCATTAACCTTTTTTATTTGTTGCTACATATTGACCAAAATTGAATTTGCTACATATTGTGGATATCAACGTCTGAGTGATAAGATAAGAGATCATCCATATGATTTTATGAGTATTATTAAATTAGATATGCTTTATTTAATTTTTATTGATATTTTATATGTTTTAATTATTTATGTGTGTTATATGTAATGCAATGATATGGATGAGGTGGAGAGATAGACACAGGAGGGAAAATATTGATCATCATAGGGTATTGACCTCTCTACCAATGATGCCTCTTCAGATACATCAAATCATGTGGATGATAATGATGATGTGGATGATCATCATGAGGGAAAAGATTTAGATGATTGAAACTTTACATTGGTTGCATTATGTTCATTGATACACACACACACACACACACACACACACACACACATATATATATATATATATATATTCTCATATCAATTATTTTTCTAATTGTGTATATGGTGTGAGTTCAAAATTTCAATAATTCTTTTAGTGTCTATGGTGTGAATTATATGACCGAAAATGTACTAATGATTTTATTACGATTTATATTTAACATATGATTTATTACTTTAATTGTATAATTCATTCATATTTATATGTATGTTTGTGTGTGTATATGTATGCATGTGCATGTAGTTGTGTGTGTATATGTATGTATGCACATGTAGTTATATATCTATATTTATGTATGTGTGTGTATGTGTATATGTGTGTGTATCTCGGGGATCATGGAAAGGGCCGCCTTGCCTAGTGGAATGCGTTAACAAGGAGGAGAAAAAGGAGGAGATGTTACTACCTATATTAATCCAAACTAAAGCATTGCGGCATCCTATGGCCTTGAGGTATTTAAGAGCTAAGTCCCACTCTAGCTTTTCATATGACTCATCTATATCAATCTTCAAGAGAAAGAGATCTTGTCTTGTCTCTTTGGGATCTTCCATTCTTGCAACAAAATAGAGAGTAACTCCTCGAATGTCAAGGCATTTGGATTGTCTTTCATCATCACCAAAGAGTAGAAGCGAAACTCTAATATGAAACTGGAAGACCATTAAGAAGATTCTGCGCAAGTAAGTTATCTAGCAAGACTTCATCAGTAGAAATCAAATCTTCCTTTAAATGTTTGATCTTTGTCAAAAAATTATCCATAGAATCTCCTTCATTCATATGCTCACTCTCCAATTGTTTTCAAAGGTAAGCAATACGAGCCTCATTCCTTGCTTGGTATGAATATGTAAGTGTATCCCAAGCATCCATTGTTGTTTTGCAAGAGCAAATGTGAGGAATAATGGCATCTTTGATAGACAACGCTATCAATGCATCTGCCTGAGCATCTCTCCCATACCATCAAAGTTGCTCTGTAATAGGTGTAGCAAACTTCAAGGTGCTTGTACTGGAAAACCGAGATGTGTATGTATGGTTGGCACAAAAGGAAAAAATTGCTTGCAGAAGCATTATGATAGGGCATTTGGAGGCCAAAACAAGCTCTAGTCAAAACTCGACACCACAAAGTGAAGCAATGTTGAACTCTAATCTTCTTGAGTATGCTCACCAATTTTCCTGCGATTCTGAGACTGTGATCGGAGGGTTGTTGATGATGTCGTAGATGAAGCGGTGACCTGCTTGGACACAGATTGTTGGAGTTTGAGGCCTATGGAAGCACATAAACAACACAAGGAAGAAGAAGAAGCTTGGAGAACAACACACAATATTGAATGTATTACCAAGTGAATGTACACACACAAGTATCCCATTAGGTTTATAGGCGTATGTACAAGTCGGGGAAAAAACCTCCTAAAGAGGGAAAAAAGTGCCTAGACAGTCCTATGTGTCTTCACACACATCACTACCAAAATATATCAACAATGATGAAGGTCCAAAAAGGGAAGGACATATTTCCTCCTCTCGATTAATGGGTATCAAAGGCTTCATAACTTCAAATCCTTTCTTAACCAAGTCTAGACAATGCACCACTTTTTATCCGCCTTGAAGTGGCGATCGACATTTTTTTCTTCACCTTGTGATTTTTTCCATTTTATTGTGATTGCTCCATCTTAATCCTTGTCAATGTGGGCCATTGGCATATTTTATCATCTATGCATCATTCTTGATGCAAGCAAGGGTGTAGTCATGTCATACATAGTAGTCTTTATGAGTCATCCATATCAATCTTCAAGAGCAAGAGACCTTGTCTTGTCTCTTTGGCATCATCCATTCCTTCCCTTATATCTAGGATATAGTCTTTATGACTCATCCATATCCATCTTCAAGATACATACATATCTTTTGCTAAAACAAGCACCTAGAGCATGGTATGAAAAGATACATACATATCTTTTGTTTATTTATTTCCATAACTTAGATGCAGCTCCAACTCTTTATGTCAAAGCTGAACCAGGTATGATGATTATAGCAATCATTTACGTGGATGATATTATAGTCATAAGTCCCAGAGATGAAGATTTGCAGATGTTCAAAGAACAATTAAAACAAACATTTTATGTGAATGATTTAGGCATTTTGCATTATTATCTTGGGATTCAGTTTTTGTTTCGAGATGAGTGTATCTATATGACACAACAGAAGTACATTGAGAAACTTTTGGAGAGGTTTCAATATCAGAACATGTCTTTACAAATGGTACCAGATGCAAAGCCATTTGATGCTACTTTATATAGTCAAGCAGTTAATTGCTTGATATATCTGTGTAATACATGTCCTGATATACAGTTTGTAGTTTCTCAAGTATCAAGGTTCATGCACAATCCGACAGTATTACATTGGAAAGCAGTAAAGTGAATCTTTCGATATTTGAAGGAACTTCAAATTTTCCTATGGTATTTTCAAAATCTACACATTTGTTACTAAAAGGATTTTCATATTCTCATTGGGCGGGTGATAGAGACACAAGAAGAAGTACTAGTGGATTTTGTTTTATCTTGGAGATTGTCTTATCTCATGGCTTTCAAAGATACAACCCACTATTGCCACTTCATCGTGTGAAGTTGAATATCGTGCAACATTTACAGCTACTCTAGAGTCAGTATGGTTGCAAAAGATTTTCAATTATCTTGATGTGAGAGTACATGAATCCATTTAGATGTTTTCAGATAGCCAAAGTGCTATAACTATAGCAAAGAATCCAGTGCATCATGCAATGACAAAGCATATAGAGGTACACTACCACTATATTCGAGAGTAGATAGCTAAGAAGCACATTGAGCTGGTAAACATATGCTCACTCTCCAATTGTTTTCGAAGGTAAGCAATACGAGCCTCATTCCTTGCTTGGTATAAATAGGTAAGTGTATCCCAAGCATTCATTGTTGTTTTGCAAGAGCAAATGTGAGGAATAATGACATGTTTGATAGACAACGCTATCAATGCATGTGCCTGAGCATCTCTCCCAAACCATCAAAGTTGCTCTGTAGTAGGTGAAGCAAACTTCAAGGTGCTTGTATAATTTAACATATGATTTATTACTTTAAATGTATAATTCATTCATATTTATATGTATCTTTGTGTGTGTATATGTATGCATGTGCATGTAGTTGTGTGTGTATATGTATGTATGCACATGTAGTTATATATCTATATTTATGTATGTGTGTGTGTATGTGTGTGTATCTCGGGGATCCCGGAAAGGGCAGCCTTGCCTAGTGGAATGCGTTAACAAGGAGGAGAAAAAGGAGGAGATGTTACTGTCTATATTAATCCAAACTAAAGCATTGCGGCATCCTATGGCCTTGAGGGATTTAAGAGCTAAGTCCCACTCTAGCTTTTCATATGACTCATCTATATCAATCTTCAAGAGAAAGAGATCTTGTCTTGTCTCTTTGGGATCTTCCATTCCTGCAACAAAATAGAGAGTAACTCCTCGAATGTTAAGGCATTTGGATTGTCTTTCATCATCAACCAAAGACTAGAAGCAAAACTCTGATATGAAACCTTAAGACCATTAAGAAGATTGTGTGCAAGTAAGTTATCTAGCAAGACTTCATCAATAGAAATCAAACTTCCTTTAAATGTTTGATCTTTGTCAAAAAATTATCCATAGAATCTCCTTCATTCATATGCTCACTCTCCAATTGTTTCGAAGGTAAGCAATACGAGCCTCATTCCTTGCTTGGTATAAATAGGTAAGTGTATCACAAGCATCCATTGTTGTTTTGCAAGAGCAAATGTGAGGAATAATGGCATGTTTGATATACAACGCTATCAATGCATCTGCCTGAGCATCTCTCCCATACCATCAAAGTTGCTCTATAGTAGGTGTAGCAAACTTCAAGGTGCTTGTACTGGAAACTGAGATGTGTATGTATGGTTGGCACAAAAGGACAAAATTGCCTGCAGAAGCATTATGATAGTGCATTTGGAGGCCAAAACAAGCTCTAGTCAAAACTTGACACCACAAAGTGAAGCAATTTTGAACTCTAATCTTCTTGAGTATGCTCACCAATTTTCGTGCGATTCTGAGACTGTGATCGAAGGGTTGTTGATGATGTTGTAGATGAAGCGGTGACCTGCTTGGATACCGATTGTTGGAGTTTGAGGTCTATGGAAGCACATAAACAACACAAGGAAGATGAAGAAGCTTGGAGCACAACACACAATTTTGAATGTATTACCAAGTGAATGTACAAAGAAAAGTATGCCATTAGGGTTATTGGCGTATATACAAGCCGGGGCAAAAAACCTCCTAAATATATGTGTGTTCATACACATCACTACCGAAATATATAAACAATGATGAAGGTCCAAAAAAGGAAGGACAGATTTCTTCCTCTCGATTAATGGGTATCAAAGGCGTAAGAACTTCAAATCCTTTCTTAATCAAGTCTAGACGATGCACCACTTTTTATTCACCTTGAAGTGGGGATCGACATTGTTTCTTCACCTTGTGATTTCTTCCATGTAATTGTGATTGCTCCATCTCTTAATCCTTGTCAATGTGGGCCATTGGCATATTGTATCATCTATGCATCATTCTTGATGCAAGCAAGGGTGTAGTCATGTCATACATACTAGTCTTTATGACTCATCCATATCCATCTTCAAGAGCAAGAGATCTTGTCTTGTCTCTTTGGCATCTTCCATTCCTTCCCATATATCTAGGATACTTGAGGATATGCCTTTGCTTGATAAACCATCTTTATGTTTGTGTATGAAATTTTTTAGATGGTTCTTGTATCCTATGATTTGGAGCATTGTAATCAGCCTTGGGTGCTCGATGCTCTCTCTGTCCTCTTTCTTGTGATCAATACATTTAATGACCAATTTGTTTGAGTCCCCTTGGAATCCACCAAACGTGCTCTTAGATTCTTGGTTTTTGTTTTAGTATCACTACATGGATGCATATTATATGCTTTAGAGAAATGAGCTAGAACAATGTAGTTTTTAGTGGACTATGGGGGAGAGAGAGAGAGAGCGAGAGAGAGAGAGAGAGAGAATGAAAAATCAGAGAAGATAACACAACTAAGTAGCCAGAACAGGAAAAATTTTCCATTCCACTACAAGATATGTGGCCCAAAGCGCCATGCCATATACAAACCATATGTTGTTTAGTGATAGGTAGCAAGTGTTCTTTTTGTGATACACATAAAGGCTAAAATGAGCTAACTTTATGTTCTTTTGCAATAACCATATTACCATTTGATATGTGAAAGGATTGAGCATGGAAAACCACTTTGTAACCAAGGTCATGAAGGTTACCAACTGACGTCAAATTGCATGATTATTGAGACACATGTCATACATTATGCATAGAAAATTGTGAACCATCTATGAATTACACAAACATGTCTTCAATCCCAAAAACATCACACTCCTCTCATTGTACCAAGAGACTTTTTTGCATAATTAGAGATGCATTCTCTATGTGGTGTCACATGGAAAGAAGCACTAGAAATTAGCTGCCACATGGGGGAAAGAGAATCAACATAAGTGCCTCACTAGGCATACTATTGTCAAGTGTCAACACATCAACATCATAAAAAATTAGCATTAATCTCTTCTATCTTCATAGTCAAAGCAAATGATGCATGTAAATATTTAGCATATCCATCAACATTTTATCCTTTACCTTTAACATTCTTTAACCCATATCAATGTTTCTTCATATTTGCTTTCTAATGAAAATAATGGCACTCGATATCCCTCTTCCTAAATTTACTCCCACTTTTATTTTGTTGAACATTATTTTCCTTGTTCTTGTTTTGACACATTGTTGATTCTTTCCTTGGTGAGAATCATGAACAGTATATGTATCTCCACTCTAAGTTCCAACCATAGACTTTCTACGGATCTATTCACTCAAGAGTGTTCCACATATGTCATCATATAGCAGCTTACCACAAAGTGCACTATTGGTAACAGCTGTGAAAAACATATCACAAATTTTACTACACATTTCTTCGATACCAATGAAGTGGTGTATTGGTGGTCATAAACCTTGGAGGAAGCCACTACAAGACACAAAATGCTAGCAGCACTCGCACAACAACAACAATGTTTTGCTGAAAATTGTTTGATACTAGTGAAGTAGTGTGATGGCGATGCACCCATGGGACTTCCCTTTGCGAGAGCTTCATGAAGATAGTCTCACATGGGAAACCAAGATATACATGACATGCATGGTACTCTCCACATACCTACACAATACACAAAAACTACACAGTACACAGAGGCCTGAACATAGATTCCTTAGGTTTTTAGAAAACAATATATGAAGCACAAGAATCATCTTTCAAATATTCAATGATATCCCTACTCCAATGTTATTTTTATATATCTAGGAGGAGGTAATATAATTAGATGTGAAATGATAATTACATTGCTTAAAATTTATTATTTTCAATAATATTATAACATAAATGTTTTTATTTATTTTTATAGCATTGAAAGCTAAGTATCTTCCTACATCTCTTGGCTTCTATTGCTTTCTATACATCTAAAAAATAAGTATCTTGCTACATCTCTACTCATGTATGGTGATTCATGATTATTTTCATGTTCATGTATGTGTGTGTGTGCATGTATATGTGTGTGTATGTGTATGTGTATGTGTGTGTATGTGTATGTATGTATATGTGTTTGTGTATGTGTATGTATGTATGTGTAAGTGTATGTATGTATGTGTAAGTGTATGTATGAATGTGTATTTCTAAAATTCTAAAGCTAAGAATCTCTTCAAGATTGATACACCTTTGGGTTATACCAATCATAAGAATTGGGTACCATGATCGATGGTTTAGGGCTTTTGTGGGAACTACTTGTTGTCTAGCTAGCTTGAAGAAGTTCCTTCTTTGCCAATGCGATGGAAAATTCTATTCTTCAAGTACTTAAAATTTTGATTACTCCTAAATAATCTTGTCAATGTGGGCCATTGGCATATTGTATCATCTATGCATCATTCTTGATGCAAGCAAGGGTGTAGTCATGTCATACATAGTAGTCTTTATGACTCATCCATATCCATCTTCAAGAGCAAGAGATCTTGTCTTGTCTCTTTGGCATCTTCCATTCCTTCCCATATATCTAGGATACTTGAGGATATGCCTTCGCTTGATAAACCATCTTTATGTTTGTGTATGAAGTTTTGTAGATGGTTCTTGTATCCTATAATTTGGAGCATTGTAATCAGCCTTGGGTGCTCGATGCTCTCTCTATCCTGTTTCTTGTGATCAATACGTTTAATGACCAATTTGTTTGAGTCCCCTCGGAATCCCCCAAACGTGCTCTTAGATTCTCGGTTTTTGTTTTAGTACCACTACATGGATGCATATTATATGCTTTAGAGAAATGAGCTAGAACAATGTAGTTTTTAGTAGACTATGGGGGGGGGAGAGAGAGAGAGAGAGAGCCTTTTGTGTGCGGGTGAAGAGGCGGTGAAGAAAAGCTAACCGATTCCCAAGATGAGAAATTATATCATTCTGTCGAAGAAGGTTATTATTATTCCAAGAGCCAAGAAAATTATGGAGTTATAAGCAGGCTCCAAAAATAATTATTATTATGTGAAAAATAACTTTGTTTGAATTCATAGACTAAATTTGATATGGAAGGCATGTGTTTGTTTGGCTGTGGTGGTCGTAATCCTTGCTCTCTTGCATTGGTATCAGAGCCCAAGGTTGAGCTTCCATGGAGACCTTGATAGCCTCACCATCATCTTCTCTGATGTAGAGCTTTCTTGGAGATCTTGTTGAGACCTTTCATCATTCGATTTTCATACGCGTGCGCATCTCTCTCCATCTTCAATGTTACTGTCCTGAATTATTCCGAGTAGCAAAAGGCGGATCTGAAAAAGGAGCTCCACGCTAGTCAGCGAGGATGACAAAGACAGGATTCAAACCCGATCTGAAAAAGGAGCTCCACGCTAGTCAGCGAGGATGACAAAGACAGGATTCAAACCCGTAACCTTCAATTTGAAGGTGCGCTCTCGTATCCAAGAAGTCAATCTGTGCGTACCAGGATATATTCATATGATCATTTATCACTTTAATAGTCTGTTACAGAAGAACAAAAGAAGTCACCCCGCGCTGCTACATCCCGGACTTGATCTCGGGTGGGAGTTAGGGAAGTTTGGGCTGCAGTAGCCAAGGCGCTCAGCGCACGTGTGTATGTTATATTAGGCAGCCAATTATCTCACTAATAGCTGTACTGTAGCACTTCTTCATCTCTGTGGTGTTGCTCCTCGCCGTATGCTGCTATTGGCTAGTGTGACAACCCATGGGCAAGAGCCCCCCCCCCTGTATTTCTATCTAGGCCTTTTTGGTGCTTGTGTGGTTTGCCGACCGGCGCCAAATTGTGCGCAACTATAGGGGGACATGGTGAGCCTCCGACCCAAGTGACCAAAGCGAACCAAGCGATCTCTGCGATCAACGTGCGGTAGCCTTCGTGCTAGTCCCTTCCGTACGCACCTCTCGAAAGCGCCGTTGTGCCATCGAGGGGCCGTTGTAACGCGTTTGCCCGCGACGCTTAACGCGGGCCGGCTCACTGTAAACGTTCACCCGTGACGTTCAACGCGGGCCGGCTTAGGCCGTCTCTTTTGTAATCGTTCTCTTTCAATGCAAGTTGGTTTTTCATTCAAACGGTGATCTTCCGCTTTCAAGTAAGCGAACAAAACACTCAAGTAAGTCACCCTACCGACGGGCCGGTGCGAGTCGCCGAGCGAGCCCGGGGTGCTTGCTTTCGTTTTATCACAGCTAGAGTAGCCAAAATGAAATTGCGCACTATTTGTGGACTACGGGTATCAATCCCGCTACCTGTCTGCATCCAAAGATGGGTCTTGTCCATTGCAACAGCCGGCAGATTTGCATTCCCGCCCGATTAAAAGTTTTACAACAATGCGCGCAGCCTTCCCAGGGTCCCTAATCTCAACCGCCCACTTACCCACGACCTCTGTCGGACTTCCCGGAAACACCTTTTCTTGGCCGGTGGCTCTGGTGAGGAAGATGATGCTGCAGCAGAGACGAATGACAATGGTGTGATTAGTTATGCGGACACATTTTCCGTTGCCTTCGATCTAAACCTTCTTCTCCTGCCGCAATAGTTTTCTCTGTCGAAGCTGTCGACTGAACTTTATAGTTCTTGTTCTTCTCAATACTTGCGCCTATTATCTCCGGCAATGGGATAATATCTATCTTTTTTTTGTTCAAAATCTTCATCTCGCCAACAGACAACCATCATGAATCTCGGATGGTTCACCTCCCTCGAAGGTAGATGTTAGAGGCTTATGTTGAGGTGATGGAGGCCATAGCCAGTAGTCCCAATGATTGAAGATCGGGGGCGCGATGCCTCTGCATCCTATTGCAACTCCTGCGGCGAGAGTGATGATTCGGCACTATTATGTGGGAGCGATGTAAAGGTGCTTTTAGTCCCAGGATGGGAGCCTTCAATATCGATTGCAAACAAGGTCTCATTTGTACCCTGGTATATATTTTCTTCATCTGTAGCAAGAAATGATTGAACACGAAGAGGTGTTGCTTCTGGGAGGGCATGCATCCATGGTGGATGTTGCATGCACTGAGTCTTCAAAGTATGGAGACTGAAGCTAACCAAGATGAAGAATCATTTTTTTTCTTGAGGATCAAGAGGACGAATCACTCTTCCAAAGGATCAAGAGAAGGACGTAGCTCTATGTGGAGCTAAGTATTTTCCAAGTTATGTTTTCATTTTGATATTTGTTTGCTCGAATGCTTTCATTTAGGATGCATTAATTAGGACTAAAAGCATAGTCCAATTATGATTATCTCAATATGAAAGCTAATTAGAGGACTAAACAATATTGAAATGATACAAAAGTATGCCAAGTACTTTTCAGTTTTAGGCATGCAATTGAAATTTCTATTTCCATTCATGCACAAAAAATGAAAAGATTATTTGTGCATAAAAGAATGTTTTATGCACATGAAGTTCGCACTTGCTTGAGAAAGGTAGTTAATTCTCCAGTTCATGCACTTGAATAGTTACCTTTTGCCAGAATAGCAAGCAGGTTGTTTTTGCATGGATGCTTGTTTGCATACCTAATAAGCTTGAGATTTGCTTAAGTTCATTACACTTGCATGAACTCACATGTATTTGCACCCAAGAATGGGCATTTGCATACATGAACATACATTTGCATGCAAGTAGATGCATGTGCATACGCATGATCTTTTGGTAAGTAGCTGAACACATATACTTTCATTCCTTTCTTTTTCTAACTTGACTTAGCTAGGTGGAAAAAATAGAAAATTACCTAGTTGCAAGGATCTTGACCATCATGCAACTAAGTATCTAGTCTATTTTTTCCCAAAAAAGTGATACATAGGTACCACTTAGTAGGAGTCTTTTTGAGGAAAAGAAAGCATGTTGAACGTAAGTATTCACTTTTTCTTGTCATTAAGATGCCAAGAAAATAGAGCTACTTTCCAATATGCATGCTCAGTCTAAGTTTGGGAAGAAACCTAGACATTCTTAGCAACTAACGAGGATTTAGTTGTTTTTGGATGTTCATGTTCATGCACCCAATTAGGGAAGTTTCTGTTGAAACACAAACCAATTGAACTTGTAAGTTCAACAAATTTTGAAAGGTTTAATACTTTAATATTCATCAAACATTGATGAAAATAAGTAGAAGTATTGAACTTCTAGAATCTCTGGAACTCTAGTGTTCATAGAAGTTAGTTTCCAGAAATGAATCTCGAGGCATGATGCAAGGTCTTCAATTGACGCGAAAGATTGGAAACTTTGATTCTATTTAAGCTAACTCAAGGCTTAAAAAAGAAACCAAGATAAATATTAATTGATCTTTAGGAATCAAGTAATTTCCTAAAGTCATGACAATTCATGAAATGATTCAAATTATTTTCATTTTTGAAACAGATATCTTAGGAAATCACGATATTTCCTAAAGACAATTTAGGAAACAAGTTCTTTCCTAAAAGATTAACTTCAAGTGGTAAAAGCCTTGAAGAGACGCAAGCAAAATAATCTTTGGAAATTAAGCTATTTCCTAAAGATAAGCTAATAAAAGAGTCCAATTAACTATTTTATTGGTTAAAAGAGAATATCTTTTGGACAAGCAAAGCCTTAAGTCTTGGTCTTATCCAAAAGTCTAGAATTCCTTTTGAAGATCTTTCTAGTAAAGCAAAAGATCCCAAGATGTATCACTAGCTTTGTATTACTTGATTCCTTGGTAGGAATCAAAAAGTTCTTGAAAGAAAAATCTCCCCAGATGTGAGACTAGCATCTTTCAAGAGAAGTTTTATAGCAAGTAGTTCCCAGCAAATCCCTAACCACCAAGTTTGGTATTTAAGTCCAAATAAGTGATATAACCTAACGGTATATCAAAGATTCTTAGCTTTGGAATCTGAAAAGCATTAGAAAATGCTTGGACTTAAGTTGAGGGAAAGATCTCTAAAATCCTGCAGGTAAGCAAAGAAGCTTAAGATAGTTTAAGAGATCTTAAAGATAAAGACTATAAGTCTCTATTTTTGTCGCAAGTATCAATCAGACTTGATCAAACTTGGCCATGATTGTCCAAGAATGTGTGATTAGAACTACTTTGTAGATTGCCCAAGTATTGGCAGTAAAAATTCCGTTAGCAATTATTCACTCAAGTTCCATTTATCGAATGGAAAAAATGTGAAAAAGAGTAAGTTGTTCCAAGTATGAACAGAATGAATCAGTTCTAGAACATGACCATGTTCTTTCAGTTTTAGAACATGAGGCTCTGGGGTTGCCTACAGTATGTATATAGCTCTATTTTCGAGGACGAAAATATTTTCCAAGGGGGGAAGAATGTAATAAAGTAATTCTATGATCCAAGGGTCTAGCCGGTTCAGACAGATCTGAAATCGGACACCGTTTGGTCATCCGTGTGTATGACCAAAGATCTCGAGTTTAGACTTACTAGGAGGTCTTGTGCTCTTGTGAACAAGTGACCCACTTAGCTTAGTGGTTAAGTCTCAAGGATGTGAAGGAGGAGTTCTTGGGTTCAATCCCCATGGGAGACATGGGGAGAGTATTTTGCCCAAAGAGATCTAGAGCCTTCTAGAAGCATCCACTTGAGTTAACTCGAGTTAACTGGGACACTTGGCGCACATGTAGTTACATGGCTGACACATGGATGGTTAGTATCCACCTGCCCAAGAAGGCAGTCCCTTGGAGAGAGATATATATAGAGGCATTTGGTTGGGAGGAGAGTCATCTCTCAAGCATGTGGTGGTCGTAATCCTTGCTCTCTTGCAATGAACATGCTATATAACGCGTGGGTGGTCCGAAGAATGTGACTGCGATAGTGATAGATAATGCCTCTAATTTTCAAAGTGCTGGAATTACAATTCAAAACAAGTATGAAAGCATTACTTGGGTTCCATGTGCAGCTCATACATTAAATTTATTATTGAAAGATATAGTAGATTATCTTTCATTAAACAAAGCTTATTAGATGAAAATCATGTGGTCAAATTTATTAGAGAGCATCAGTTTTCATATTCGCTCTTCCGATCAAAATCTCCCAATAA
Organism: Ceratopteris richardii; assembly: GCA_020310875.1. Taxonomy (NCBI): domain Eukaryota; kingdom Viridiplantae; phylum Streptophyta; class Polypodiopsida; order Polypodiales; family Pteridaceae; genus Ceratopteris; species Ceratopteris richardii. The sequence goes on from CM035443.1 coordinate 127,014,314, forward strand.
AGCACTTCAGATTTTTGTGCCACACAATTTGCAACTGCTTACATTGTGCTCAGTGGATTATTAGGAGTTAACCCAGCTCTTGTAGAAATGATTGCTAATCGAAGATGGGAGGCATGGCTAGAGAAGTATTCTTCTTATCGAGTTGCAACATCCAAATGTACGTGTCTAATACAATCACAAAATTTTTGGCATAATCTTGAAAAAATTGTTGGTATCACTAACCTTTTGTGGAACTTTTACGAATGGTTGATACTGATAAATTTGTGATTGGAAAAGTTTATTGGATTATGTCAGAAGCTATTCAAAAAGTAAAAGACTTTAATCAATTTTTATTACGAGAGAAAACACAGATTGTATCATTAGCAGAGAAGAGATGGATGCAAATGCCTACTCATATGCATGGAACAACATTCGTTTTGGATCCAACATTTCAACTCAATGGTCAAGCGTCAAACAAAGAAGTCATGGCAAACATCAAAACCACATATCAGTTATTACTTCCAGGTACATATGGTCGAGATGCATTCCACCAAAGAGTAGCGTATGTAAATCAAGAAGGATCTTATGGAGATCTATGGCATATTGAAGTGATTCAAAAGCATCCACCTCCTATTTGGTGGAAAGAGTATGGAGGTGAAGCAGTGGAGTTACAACATATAGCTATGAGAGTGCTTTCAATAGCAGCTTCAAGTGGTAGTTGTGAACGTAATTGGAGTGCTTATGATTTTCTTCATTCAAAACAAAGAAATTGCTTAAGTGTATCACGTACTAATGATTTGGTATATGTGTTTTGTAATATGCATTTGTTACATGCTCCAACCAAGATAGCTTCTACAACAGCAAAACAAACTTTTGGAGAATTTTAAACTCATGAAAGTTTAACAAATGATTCATGGAGTGATCATGATTTAGATGTAGATCATAATGATCGTTCAGACATGGAAGAAATAGATGACATGGTACCCATCATAGATGATGATATTCAAAATGAAGAAAATGATGTACTATGAATACTATGATTATATTCAATTGCAAAATCGAATACAAGTCAGGTCTCTGATTACAAAAAAAGCTTGCCTACTTAGGAGGAAACGAGAAAAATTTGAGTGCAACTCATGCTATATATATTGCAAACTTGTCAATACGATTCCATGTTTAAATATCTGGGGTCTCTCCTTGATGAGATGCTTTACCACCTTCGCGTGAGGTGGAGGGGGCTCAACGGCGCGAACTTCCGGACTCCTGCACCCAACGTGTGTTCAAAGATCTCCCCAAGGGGATGCTAGCTGAAACCCAAATGGGTCCCACATGAGGGTGATGATAAATTAATCCGCCTCATTTGTAATGCCCTCTAGCTTGCCTTACTCCTCCCCTACATTGTGGGATTTGGGGGGTCCCATGGGCACTAGTCCCATTCACTTCTAACTTTTTTCTTTATTTTAATTAAAGTCCGGGAGACTAGGCTAAGGCCGAACTTCCTTTTATTAAAAAAAAAACATAGCTAATTCTGCCTTCAGATTTTCTTCCCCTTCCGGCTTTCCTTTCCTTCATGTAGCAAACCGAACGGAAAGAACGCCCATTGCCTAATCTTATGGATGCCACTCTCTCTCAATGAGACACCGATGGAGACCGCGGGAGTATGGCTAACAAATGGGAACAACTAACAAATGGGAACAGCTCTCTACCCTCCTCCTCTCTTATCATTCCGGTATTATACTACTAGTAGTATAGCAATGAAGTCGTACATCGCTTTCGTTCTATGTCTTGCGCCACACTTTAAATTTTTCAAATGCATCAGCCTTCTCCCCTATAAAATACACACACATCTTTCTACTATAATCTTTGACTATCAGCAAAAAGTAGAGAGATCCTCCTAAAGCAAGACTAGACATTTTACCATAGAGAATAGCATGTATGAGCTCGAGAGGGGCTTCACCTCGATTGCTACTCTCTTTTGGAAATGACTTCCTTTGTTGTTTGCCTATCCTGCAAGCTTCACATGGTTCTTGGAAATCTGAAAATGCAGGTAAAGCTGCTATCATCCCTTTTCTTTGCATCTATTTGAGAACCAAAAATCCAAGTGGCCAAAAACGTTGATTCCAAAGTCTACTTGTGTCTTTGTCTCCTCAAGGAGCGAGCTCACTCCACTCATAAAGTTTATCTTTCCATGCTCGTTTTCTTATAGTATCACCTATTCCATCCAATCTTTCTATGCAACCCTTCTCGAAATGTACTTCAAGACCACCATTTGTTACCGTAATAAATTCGTTTTGACTAGAGGAACATAAAAAACATCATAGAGTTCTCCCTCAACACTAGTGCTAGTAACAAAACAGATGGTTCTTTTCCCTTTAGCCAGACAATTTGACTCATTTCCAACTGTTACATTGATGGGTTCCTGTGGAGGCATTAAGGAACTATATAATCCTCCTTGCTCATCATGTGGCAAGATCCTCCACTATCTAATATCCAAGGTTCATCCATGCAAGTTTCGTAAGATGTACATACCTCCTCTATCGTACACCATAGTTCAAGTTTTTCGTTATTTCTCGATTCCCCATTCTTACATGTGGAAAATTTGAGAGTACTTCTTCTCTCATCAGCTTGCTTCTTCTTGCAATCCTTAATGATAAGACCCTTGTTTTCTCAATAGAAACAACTTTTGGTCAACGTATTCTTCTTTGAGCTATAAGAAGAGCTTTCTCTCTTTGTAGTTTTTCAAAATGTTGTGTGCTTTAAACCTTGCCTATTCTTCAGACACATTTCTTCTTCAATAAGCATAAAAAAAAACCCTTCAAATGTAAGAGGAGTGGATCTAGTGTCAAGCCCACCATATTTTGTAAGAAAAATTCAAACACACCTATGAGCAGCTCTTTAGTTGTTATCAGAACACCAACAATAGTTAATTGATCTTGTAAATGTTTGATTCACTTGATGAAATCTCGAACCTTCTCCAACTCAAAGTGCTTCTCATTTGCTAATTGATTCTCAATATGTTGAATTCAAGTGTGATTCTTGGTCTCATATTGGCGAGCCAATATGCCCCAAGCTTCAGTACTTTACTAGTGTTTTGGACTAGAGTACACATAGAATCACTTACATTTATAATAATGGCACATAACACATGGACATTTTGTGTCTTCCAAGTGCCAAGAAGAAATCTTGGACAAACTAGATTTTCACTCAAGGATTTGACGGATCTTCCATAGGAATCGGACTTGGATTAGGTCATATTGACCCCATGAAATTATCCAACAACTCATAAGAGTCCAAAATTGCATAAATTTTGCACTTCTAGAGTGTGTACTTTGTTCCATCATCCTTCCCTTCACTGAATGTGGGTTAATGAATGGGAATTGGTGCAACAATAACATTACCAAATGCACAAACACCAAAAGATCAAGTCGTCACTCACACACTATGATGATAATAGAAATATACTTGCAAGTTCAAAAACTACTCCTCTCTACTAATAGATACCTAAAATCTTTGATACCATGTAAGAAACTAGTTATACAAGAGAACACAGGAGAAATAGTAGAGAACATAATAGATGTGAATTCAAAAGGTTGCTACTTATAAAACTTACAAAGATGATGCCATTGTCTACACGTGAGTTCTCAAGGTATATGTGATCTAGACAACCCTAGATATGGGGTTACAAGGTAAAGTTATGTTCACTTAATTTGATATCTATGGTAGTGCAAAAGTCATAGAATAATGGAGAGATGTGGCCTTTTGCGGCATTTTTATTAAAAGTCTTGTACAAAAGTATCCGGAGGGGATTTGGACTTCCACATGGACACTAATGATAACAATCTCCTACTAAATGCCAATATGTCCAAAGTGAACAATCTCATAGTAGAAAATCCAGCTCTATGCGACACACATGGTGCTATGCATGGATCTGCACACTACACAAAAACCACATAGAACACAGAGGACCAAACACATATTTTTGAGGTTCACAAAATGTGATTGAACCTACAATTTGTGGCTCACTAAGCCACTACATGACATGTACAAAAGTGTTCGGAGGCCATTTGGCCTTTCACATCGACACTAATGATAACAATTTCCTACTTAAGGCCAATATGGCCAAAGTGAACTATGGGAGAAAAAGAAAAGAATTATAAAGGATACCTGAGTGTGACTATACAAACTATACCTCCCAACCAATGGGCATGAGAGACAGTGCACAAGTAACTATGCAAGACCATGAATCTAATAACCCCCATCAAGTGACAACAATGTTGAAAGCTATCCTATGGTAGAGCTTTAGTCAATCTATATGCAACAATATCTTGAATATGAACCTTCTCAAGAGTAATAAGCTCAATGGCTAAGCACACAAGCATTTAAATTAAGGAAAACATGTATAGAGGACCTCACAAAAAAGGGTTGAGGTGGCCCACTACATTTGTCTCAAATTGGCCTTGCAAACCAAATGGTCTAAAAAAATAAAGCTTCCACTTTTAAAATGCTCTAATGCCCATAAGTGGTCCTAGAATCATATCATATTTTCAAATGGGATTCTTGGTCCTTTGACATACATCAAATCTTCTAACATAGATTTCTACATCTTCATGTATGATTGGCCGATGTAATCCTAGATAGATGATTAGTCTTGTAGCTCTATCAATTAAAAAGTGTCTAGTCACTACTCTTGAATGAGCTAAGTCTAAGATTGGTAAGCATCTAATCTCTTGAATCTTGATAAATTGGGAACCCAAAACATATTTTCTAAGTTCTCAAAATGTGATTGAACCTACAATATGTGGCTCACCAAGCCACTATATGTTTTTATTAAAAGACATGTACAAAAGTGTGTGGAGGCCATTTGGCGTTTCACATGGACACTAACGATAACAATCTCTTACTAAAGGCCAAATATGGACAAAGTGAATTATGGGAGAAAAAAGAAAACAATGATAAAGGATACCTGAGTGTGAGTATACAAACTATACCTCCCACCCAATGGACATGTGACACAGTGCACAACTAACTATGCAAGACCATGAATCAAGTAACACCCGTCACGTGACAACACTATCAAAAGGTATTCTGTGGTAGAGCTTTAGTCAAATCATATTCAACATTATCTTGAATATGAACCTTCTCAAGAATAACATGCTCAATGGCTAAGTAGTCTCTAATAAAGTAATACCTCATCTCAATGGGCTTTTCCTTACAAGATTTTTGCTAACTAGCTTGATTTTCTTCATCTAAAGCACATGAGCACAAAGCTTCTATCTTATGTTTGTAGCAGAGATGTTCTAATAATAAGATATAATCTTTAATGCACCATATCTTTAGTTGACATCCTTGTTGCCCAATGTTTGGTTCGTGTACTTCTCTAGTTGTGCTCTTGCTTGAGCTTTAGTAATCAGTTGAGCGGGTTTTGTTTTGCCAGTTTCACTCCCCAATGATATATCTGAAACCACATTCAAGGGGGTTACCTTCACCATGTTTGATTCTTTGGACAAGCTTTGAGTACATGATCAATTCCACATCCTTCACAAAATTCAAACTTTTTTGTTTGTGGTAGGGCTTGTGCCTATGCAAGAGGGTAATCATGGATGACATGATCACCATTGCACTTATAGCAAGGTCCTCTTTGCATTCTCATTATCTAATGTGGTTGTTCTCTAGTATTGTGTTTATTTTTTGGGTTTGTGTACCAAAATCTTGAGTACTCGTGTTTTTTCTCTCCATAGATGAATATTCAATAGGCTCTTCAACACATGCATAATCCATATTAATAGCTAGAACGTGAGCTCCAAAGTGAGACACAAGTGTAATTTGCATTAAATCTCTCTCTACATTTTCTTTCACTATGTATTTTAGTGGCATTACTTGATTATGGGGTTTTGGCTATTACCCAAGCACAAGTTGTGCTTATAGTGGATCATATTGATCCTTCCTTATTCTAGGAATGTATCATGGCTAGCTAGAACCATAGGATTGATCATGTCCTTGATATCTCTATTGATAGGATTGGTATTGAGATTGTCTATCGATAATCATAGGGTCTTTGCCCACTAGGATGTTGTTTGCATACTGGTTGCCTATTATGAAGAAACTCTATGTTCGAGTGATTGGCCATTTTTTCTCAATCTTGCAATATTACAAGTTTCTTCTATCCAAAGGTGGCCAATTCTCATATACTTGAGGTACAAAGTGGTTTTCCATGCTCAATCCTTTCACATATCAAATGGTAATATGGTTATTGCAAAAGGAAATAAAGTTGGATCATTTTAGCCTTCATTTGTATCATAGAAAAACACTTGCTACCTATCACAAAACAACATATGGTTTGTATATGGCATTGTAGTTTGGGCCACATATCTTGTAGTGGAATGGAAAATTTTTCTTGTTTTGGCTACTTAGTCGTGTTATCTTCTCTCATTTTCATTTTGTGAGTATTGTCAATATGGAAAGCAAAGTAGGAATGTGCATAAAACATACATTGACTCTTCAATTAAGCCTTTAGATATCGTTCATGTGCATTTTTATGGTACTATTCCCATAAGGTAATTTAATGGTTCTCTTTACTTTGTCACGTTCATAGATGAATCTACTAGAATATTTTGGGTGTATCCTATCAAGTTAAACAATGAGTTATTCCCTAGGTTTAGAAATCGGCTTGCTTTAGTTGAGACTAAAAAAAGGAAGTAAGCTCAAGGCTTTACATTCAAACAATGGAGATGAGTATACCTCACATGAGCTCAACCTTTTCTATCAATCTAGAGGAACTCATAGAGAGTTTAGAACTCCCTATAATACACTATAGAATGTACTAGCTAAGAGCTTGAATAGAACTATTCAGGATAGATTAGCTTCAATGTTGTATCATGTTAAACTTTCATGAGTTTTTTAGCCAAAAGTAGTGTTGAGCAAAGTTGATGTGATTAACCTTTCATCTAGCACTACCTAAGGTGTGAAAGTGACACAAGAGTTATGGACAAGGAAGCCACCATATTATGGTCATCTTTGAGTTTTGGGCTGTGAAGTATATGTTCATATACCCAAGAAATGTAAAAAAAATTTGGACTATAACTTAAAGAAATGTATTTTAATTGGACATGGTTAAGATGGTCCATTTGGATATAACCTATGGGATCCTAAAACATGGTTATTGATAAAGAGCAATGATGCCATTTTCAATGAGTATAAGATACATAAGCAATCGGTCAAGGAGGTTGAAGTGAGAAGAGTGGTGTTTGAGGATACTGGTCCTCCTATTAGAATGCATAACAATGCTACACATAGGGATGTTCAAGAGAATGTCCAATCAAATCAGCATGCAAATTTTTCGTTTTAGCAACCATCAAGATGCTTTGCAAGTGTCTCACCCACTTCATAGATATGTTCCATGTTTAAGTTTTGTTATGCTAATAGATGCTAGTGAGCCTTCTTGTTACAAAGCTGCTATGTGAACAAAGGATCATGTCAAGTGGGAGCGTGCCATGACCAGTGAATTGGATTCTATTCACAAGAATGGTACTTGGGATTTGGTACCTTTGACAAAGGACAAGAAAGCTTTACCATGTAAATGGGTATATAAGTTAGAATTCAAATTTGATAATGCTTCTTCAAGGTATAAAGCATGACTGATTGCAAAGGTCTTTAAGCAGCAATATGGCATCAATTTCAAGGAAATATTCTCTTGAGTAGTCAAGATGACTACACTGCATGTTTCTTGGATTCACTGCAATGGAGGACTTAGAGCTAGTCCAAATAGATGTGAAAACTACTTTCTTGTATGAAGATCTTATGGATGAGAAATATATAGAACAACCAAATGGTTATGTAGTTATTGACAAAGACATTCTAGTTTGTAAGCTAAAGAAGAGATTACTTAAACAGTCCCATAACCAATGGTACCAAAATTTTGATGTTTTTATGAAGTCTCATGGCTACGAAGTCATTTAATGAGTTGTCATTGATTAAGAAGAAGAGTGAAATATTTGATTAAAGGATTTTGGGGATGACAAACATATTCTTGTTGCAAGTGAGGTAGGCCCTTAGGCTCATGTCACAGGTCCATGGTTCCATAGGTCCAGTATATACAACATTAATTCCAACATTCTTCAATATTGACAAAACATGAACATACCACAACTTAATCATACAAATGATGAGACAAAGATAGAGAAAGAATAGACGACATGTGTAAGGTGTTACGTAAGCCATCGCTTACTCATAGTATCATATATACCAATGTTCAATGTACAATGTGGGAGCAAAACTCTCAATCACTCTATGTGATGAGAAATAGATGAATGAGTGAATGTACAATGTAACAAACATATTCAGATGTATGAGCAGTAATCTCTGTATATATGAGATGTGTGACCTTATAGGTTATAGAAGAGTGATTATGAGTGACTGAAAGAGGAAGGATCAGTGTGAAACTGATAATCAACAAACCCTCATCTGAACTTAGGCTATGGAAGACCCTAAGTTAGATACGTGTGTGAAAAGATCACATACTTAAAAAATAGCAATGAATGCTAACAAGTTTGTTGCTAGAAATCCTCAAACTCATGTGAACACACCTTCTTAAACACCTCATCAAATATGCATAAAGCATATACGTATTGTTTCTCTTGTACTTATGCTGAATAGGACTCCTCCTGATATGAATGCCACGGCCTCCATAAAATTCAAGTAGTACCTGTGTGCATAAAGAGAATATGTACCGGAATACTTAACATAAGATGTAAATCTTATGTTAACCACCATCCAATTTCTTTGAAGTAGCCCGACATCTTCTTGTAGAAGACAATCTTCAACCTGATATCTTCTTGTAGAAGACAATCTTCAAATACACCATGTAGATGGCCGATCCTCACCATCAAGCTGCTAATGCCCAAGTCTTCTTGCCATGAACAAGAGATAACCTCCTCTCCATGAGCTAGAGTGTGAGCACACCCTTCATCTTCTCCCAGAAGAATCATTAAGAAGAACTCCATAGCTGCTCCTCAACATGCTTCAAGTTAGCACCATGGCTGCCCCATGTGCTAGAAGAAACACCACCTCTACTGAGGTCCAAGCTCAAGGCTTGTGTTGAACACTAGGTGAAGGATGAATATAATGAGGCCAATACTCTCCTTATATAGTATTTCTTATACCTTGAAAAGCTCATGAATAAAGCATCCCAAAAGCACACGATCGCTACGCGGAAAACTCAAGCACAAAAAAAAAATCCGTTTGTCTTCGCTATCTGATTGATATCACGTGTACATTCGCTGTTTTTAGCTTTGTAAAAAGCATGATGAAGGAAAACGTTGCCGTGCGCTGCTGTAGCCGGGATTTGAACCCAGGCGGGTGGGATAAAACAATTACTTAACCAACGCGCCAATCCTTTTATGCTTGTACAAGGAGTGAATAGAAGCGCTATACATCCTTTACCGGCCCGTCTGATTTGTAGAAGGACTCCAAATCAAAACTTACACATGCTATTGCAAGTGTTGACCAATGAAACATTGAGCAAGTATTGACCAATTGGCATTGTTTCCCAACAATTCCCCCTGCAATGTCATATTGGTACAACCTGAACTGAATCTGCAAACTGTCACAAGCTGCAAACTGTCACAAGCTACAAACTATCAAAAGCTTCAAATAGCCTGTCACAAGCTTCATGCTTGTACTCCCGCACTTCAGAACAAGTCTTCTTCAAAACTGAATTTGAATTTCCTTCAAAAAATCTGAACTTGCTGAATATGAACCATAATACTTGAGAAAATATGCAAACTAGATATCCAATAGTGTTCTCATCAAGCAATAACTGCTTGACAATAAATATAGCATGATCTTTCTCTAAACCTGCTATCTCTTGTTTTCAAAAACCTGAAAACATACACTAGGATCCATATATTTTCATTTACCTTCCAAAAAGGTTTCTCAATGTACTTCTGCTGCGTCATGTAAATACACTAAAAATGAAGAACTGAATCCTGGAACCTGTGACTGTCAACTCACAACTTAGTGTATTATGAACACTGCTGGTTCATCTCTGACTGTACTCAAGTCAAATCAACTCAACTCAATTGAAATCAACTGAAATATGAGTAAAGATCTATGATGTCATCATGTCTTCATCCTTTAAATCCTTCATACATCTTTCCTTCAGAACTTGGTATAAACATATATGTGCGCACTTCTGAAATATACCTTTCTGAAATATCAAGCTTCTCTTCAATAGAATTCTGGAACCTTCTCCTGAACAGGAACATCCTAACAAGAACTTTCTCCAAACATTCTTCTTCTTCCTTCTTCTTTCAAAGCTGGAACATAAAGAGAACCTGACAAAGGAAATATAGGAATACCTGAAATAGGAATACCTGTAGGTATGAATCTGCATTCTTTCAAATATGGCTTGAAAATAAGTCTTCATGTTTCATCACCCCCCTGGATGACTTAACACTAGTATCCAGAATTCTTCAAATATATCAGACTTTATGAAATGTGGAACGTCTTCCTTCTTTCAATAAATCTGATGTTCAGTGATCAATACCTGTATCTAAAACAAAATCTCTGAACCCTTTTTATTAGCACTATACACATGCCAATAGCTTTCCATGTCATTCCTCAGCTTTCCAAATTGTAGAATAAGGTTAGCTGATCCTAACATAACAAAACCTTGCTGAAAGCTTTATAGGATTCATAACCTTCTGTAACATAACAAGTATCTCTATCTCTCTGTAACACAAAACTGATAGAACCTGAATCTTTGACTTACTTTTTCCAATGTTAAGAATCTTCACAAACAAAGGATAGACAACTGAATGATAAATACTCAAGATCATGCAAGATCTATCCAAGATCAATGATCTCTTCTGTGTAGAATCTGCTCTTATCAAACCTTCATGACTGAATGTTTGATTTGCTACCTGAATGTCTCCAAGTATCCATGCTTATCAAAACGTTGTAAAACTTTTCTTCAAACAAATCCTTTCCAAGAATCTGTGTCTCCTACTTGAAACATAAGTGGACAAACTTCTCACCTTGAGAACTCCAAAAGCTGCAAGTTGATACTTCATAACTTTCATATTTTACCCGAGTGAAATGTGACAGTACCTGCTTGATTTTCTTTTGGCTAACTCCACTTTTCAATCAAGTGATAGGATATGATGGAACACCTTTTTGAATACAAACATGTATCCAAAAGTCAAGACAATCACTGAAAGTAGATTCTTCAACTGACTGGTACGTCAACAAGACTGAATTTTTTGAAGTTTCTGAAAATACTGAGTATGAGGTAACCTTTTCCAAACATAAAACCTCAACCCAAGTCTTCAACATGTGCTACAAAAAACTCTTTTATCTAAAGAGTTAGATAAAGAAGAAATAAACTTCTCTGCAACTTGTCATATACCAAGTAGCTCTGTATTGACACTCCAAGAATTCTTTGAGGGAACATATAAGCTGCCCGCTTAAAAAGCTTCAACATAACTCATACACATATGAGTGCTTTTGTTTCTCTCAATACAATTCTTTGTCAAATCTACTAAATCATGACCAAGTGTAATGCAAAACAAGAAACTACTTCTTCTTTAAACAAGATGTTCTCGTAGACTTGTCTTTGGATGTAGAGGATAAAATAGGAAAAGTATATGGAAAATATATGAGAAAAGGAAGCCTTACTTTTCTTTTGGAAATGATGGACTTTCTTTTTCTACATCTTTCTTCCACCTGATGATGTCAACATTTTCAAACTTCTCTTCCATACCTTTTGTTTTCTTCATCTTGAAGTAGCAAACACTCTTGACCTCTTCAAGTGAACTTTTTCTCTTTCTCTAGTACTAAGAGTAAGAGACAAAACAAACATGGTATATAAATGGAAGTGAATATAGAAACATGTTTGATCATCTCCTCATAACTCTAAATAAAAATTCTGCTTCAAATGTCTGAAATGAATAAATTCACCAATCGTTGTCTGAATGATGAATTGCCCTTCTAGAGTTAACTTCTCTAGATACATTTGTACCTTGATATCCAACCAACTTACAACAAAAAATTGGCTCAAAACAAAACTCATCTCATCTCTGCACTTGTCTTCTTAGATGAACTTTCTTGCCATGAAAGAGATCTTTCAAAACTCTCTAGAAAAACCTCTAGATACCTGTTTTGATGTAGCCTTTAACTTTCAAAAGATGAAAGTGTATAAAAGCATTCGTTGAATTCTTCAAATCTCTTCATAACTACTCTTCTAAGACATGACCTGCAAATGATAATCTGATAGTAGAAACTGATACCTGTTATTTGATGTTGATCTGGTTTCTTCATCTTCTCTAAAAGATTGTTCTTCCTTGAATTTGAAGTAGCCTTCTCTTCATCAAGTCTAGGTCTTCAAACAATACTTTTGTAAAGTATTTGCATACTCTTCCAAAAATATTTGGCTGCTAACAGATCATCAATCTTCATACTCCACACTGATGAATACACATGTAACTGAATTGTTTAATTCTCAAATCTCTACTCATCTAGATTGAGTGTGTATGTCAAATGTCAAATGTTAGAAGATGCTTTCAAATCATATGTTGTAAATCTGGAAGTCTGGGAACCTGAGATATGAATGAGCCTTAATGCATTGATGCCAAAGATCTAAAGTTCTGTAACCAAAACCTTAGTGCTCTGATACCAAATGTTGGAAGTGAGGTAGGCCCTTAGGCTCATGTCACAGGTCCATGGTTCCATAGGTCCAGTATATACAACATTAATTCCAACATTCTTCAATATTGACAAAACATGAACATACCACAACTTAATCATACAAATGATGAGACAAAGATAGAGAAAGAATAGACGACATGTGTAAGGTGTTACGTAAGGCATCACTTACTCATAGTATCATATATACCAATGTTCAATGTACAATGTGGGAGCAAAACTCTCAACCACTCTATGTGATGAGAAATAGATGAATGAGTGAATGTACAATGTAACAAACATATTCAGATGTATGGGCACTAATCTGAATATATATGAGATGTGTGACCTTATAGGTTATAGAAGAGTGATTATGAGTGACTGATTGAGGAAGGATCAGTGTGAAACTGATAATCAACAAACCCTCATATGAACTTAGGCTATGGAAGACCCTAAGTTAGATACGTGTGTGAAAAGATCACATACTTAAAAAATAGCAATGAATGCTAACAAGTTTGTTGCTAGAAATCCTCAAACTCATGTGAACACACCTTCTTAAACACCTCATCAAATATGCATAAAGCATATACGTATTGTTTCTCTTGTACTTATGCTGAATAGGACTCCTCCTGATATGAATGCCACGGCCTCCATAAAATTCAAGTAGTACCTGTGTGCATAAAGAGAATATGTACCGGAATACTTAACATAAGATGTAAATCTTATGTTAACCACCATCCAATTTCTTTGAAGTAGCCCGACATCTTCTTGTAGAAGACAATCTTCAACCTGATATCTTCTTGTAGAAGACAATCTTCAACCTGATATCTTCTTGTAGAAGATAATCTTCAAATACACCATGTAGATGGCACCATCCAATGTCTTTGAAGTAGCCTGACATCTTCTTGTAGAAGACAATCTTCAACCTAATATCTTCTTGTAGAAGACAATCTTCAAATACACCATGTAGATGGCCGATCCTCACCATCAAGCTGCTAATGACCAAGTCTTCTTGCCATGAACAAGAGATAACGTCCTCTCCATGAGCTAGAGTGTGATCACACCCTTCATCTTCTCCAAGAAGAATCATTAAGAAGAACTCCATAGCTGCTCCTCAACATGCTTCAAGTTAGCACCATGGCTGCCCCATGTGCTAGAAGAAACACCACCTCTACTGAGGTCCAAGCTCAAGGCTTGTGTTGAACACTAGGTGAAGGATGAATATAATGAGGCCAATACTCTCCTTATATAGTATTTCTTATACCTTGAAAAGCTCATGAATAAAGCATCCCAAAAGCACACGATCGCTACGCGGAAAACTCAAGCACAAAAAAAAAATCCGTCCGTCTTCGCTATCCGATTGATATCGCGTGTACATTCGCTGTTTTTAGCTTTGTAAAAAGCATGATGAAGGAAAACGTTGCCGCACGCTGCTGTAGCCGGGATTTGAACCCAGGCGGGTGGGATAAAGACAATTACTTAACCAACGCGCCAATCCTTTATGCTTGTACAAGGAGTGAATAGAAGCGCTATACATCCTTTACCCGCCCGTCTGATTTGTAGAAGGGCTCCAAATCAAAACTTACACATGCTATTGCAAGTGTTGACCAATGAAACATTGAGCAAGTATTGACCAATTGGCATTGTTTCCCAACAATTCTTGGCATGCACATTATTCATGAGAAGAGTAACAAATGTATACATTTGTCTAAAAGTAAGTACATAACCTCAAAACACGATTAGAAAACACCCTCCATTTGCTATGAAAATTAGTGTGAAGGTCTTCTACCCCCGTTTGCTCCATTTCGAGCCCGCAAGGTGGGGCTCGCAAAAAAACCAAGTCAGTTTCAAAAATTGTAAGTTGCATTGTATTCGGCAACACTCATATATTTAGATCCAGAACTTCAAGCAATTCCGTGTATTGTTGATACACGAAAATGTTGTGCTTTTCTAAGATCGAACTGTCACGCCATAGTGTGACAGTGTTCAAGCAAAAGTTTTGCTTGTAATGTTTTGCAATGTTGTGAATTGCTGTAGAAATGGAAAATGCAGATGGAATGAGTCAGCTTATGAGCAATAAGCTAGACAAGAACAACTTCCACGCTTGGAGATTTAGAATGACGAATTTCCTGATGGGAAAAGGCTATTGGAAGTACATCGAAGGAGAGAATGAAAATGCTCCACAGTTACCAGAAAGGAATCGGACTGTAGATCAAGTAAGAGCATATGAGGAATGGAATCAAGGAGCATGAAAGGTAATGTACTGGCTATCTGTTCACATACAGGATACCATGATTGGACACATACATGATGCAAAGACTCCAAAAGAGGCTTGGAACAGTTTGGTCACATTGTATGAGACCAATACCAAGGCACAGAAATTGCAACTCAAGAACGAGTTGCATACATTGGAGAAGAAGAGCATGTAGGTAAGTGAACACACCTTGAAAATCAAAAGCATATGTGAGTCACTTGCATCTATTGGTGTGAATGTAGATTATGATGATAAGGTGGAAGTGTGTCTTTGTGGTTTAGGAGCTGCATATAAGCAGTTCAGAACTTCCATACAGACTAGGGAAAATATTTCGAATTTTGCTGATCTAGTATCTATGCTAATTATTGAAGAAAAGAATCTTGGTGAGGATTCAAACTCTCAAGGAAAGCCTAATTTTGAGCAGCTATTCTACTCTGGCAGAGGAAGAGGCAGAGATAGAGGCTTGGGAAGTGGAAGAGGAAACAATAACCAAGACCAAGGTCAACAATAGAATCATGCAGGAGGTAGAGGACAGTTTCGAGGCAGGGGGAGCCAAAGAGGTCGTAGAAATTTCCAAAGAAATGATTTAGGTAATGATATTAAAGGATGCTGGAATTGTGGTAAACTTGGACACTTTGAACGTGATTGCAAGTTGAAGAATCAAAATAATAGAAGGCAACAAAACAACTATGCATCCACAAGTGCAGATGATTCTGAATGGTTTAGTAGTCTGCAGGAAATGCCAGTTCTTGGATATGTTGAAACAGGTGATGATACATCGCATCCTATTGAGCATACAGGAAACATAACATTGTCTATGGAGGACGGGAAGGTAAAACATCTTGCTGATGTGCTGCATGTTCCAAATATAATAAAGAATCTGTTTTCTGTTGGAGAAATGCTTGACCAGGAATTACAAGTCAGGTTCAATGTTGATGGATTATATGTAGAAGAGTACAAGCAGGATGGACGATTGGTTGCCAAAGGAAACAAAGTGGGTAGGATGTTCACCTTAAATGTGAAGATTCCTTAAATGAATGCAACCATGTTTGCAAAAGGTGCAGGAGTTATTGCAGATATAGAGATGTGGCACAAATGGATTGGACATGCAAACTTGCAAAGGCTGAAATTGATGCAGTTAAAGGAGATTATCCATGGAGTACCAAATTTCAAAGTTGAAGAAATGCAAAAGGTATGTGCAGCATGTCAATTTGGTAAACAGTCAAGAACATCATTTCCACATGACAAGCATGTTAGTGAGAATGTACAAGAAGTAGTACATATAGATGTTTGGGGTCCAGCAAAGACCACATCTATGGGTGGTTGCAGGTTTTATGTTACTTTCATTAATGACCATACACGCAAAGTATGGGTATATTTCATGAAAGAGAAGAGTGAGGTGTTCACTCACTTCCAAAATTTTAAACCTATGGTGGAAAAGCAGACAGGGAAGTACATTCAGACATTAAGATCTGATGGAGGAGCTGAATACATGTCAAATGAGTTCAGCAGTTTTTCTAAAAAATCATGGAATTCGGGATTAGTTTTCATGCAGGTACACACTACAACAAAATGGCGTTGCTGAACGCAAAAATAGACATATTGCAGAAATAGAAAGAGCCTTGATGGCTGAGAAGAATATGCCTCATTGTTATTGGGCAAAAGCTATGCATACTATTGTATACATCATGAACAGAACTCCGACTACTGCTATACATCAAGTTACACCTTAAGAGAAGTTTATAGTTAAAAAGCCAAACTTATCACATCTGAAAGTTGTTGGTTGTATTGCATATGTACATGTCCCAGATGAATTGAGGATGAAGCTTGATCTAAAAGTAGAAAAGTGTGTCTTCATTGGATACTCCCTTGAGCAAAAGGGATATAAATGTTATAACCCACTCACGTGACAGGTAAAGGTGAGCAGAGATGTGGTATTTGATGAAATGTCAAGCTTCTATGCAGATGCCAAAAAAGGACTGAGTCTTGAACCAAATGACAAAGAAAATGCTGAAAAATCAAGTGCAGAATCTCAAGTTTTGAGTGAACCGGATGCATCACCAAACAATAGTTCCAACTCAAATCCATGGAGCGGAAGATTACGTGGAAATTTCAGTCCAACAAATTCATCAAATACATCCAAGAAAGGTAAAGAAAAACTTTTTGCTGGTCATAAAACATGTGCAGGTTTTGAAGATGTTGATGGGGATTCAAGCGGTTCAGAAAAGAGTCTTGATGAGGAACTTGGATTGCCCTCTGTGAAGACTCCAGGAATAAGAAGGGCACATGCAAATGATATACAGAAACAGGTATACGGATGTCGCAAAGGCAATATGCCTTGAATATGCTACAAAAGTATGGTATGGCTGGTTGTAAGCCAATTTCTATGCCATTAGATCAGAATTTGAAGTTGGATACTACATCAGGTGAAGCATTGGAAAATGCTACTATGTACAGGAAAATTGTGGGAAGTCTTATATATCTCACAATTACAAGGCCTGATCTAAGATATACTATTGGACTTGAAAGTCAATTTATGCAGGTTCCCAGGAAGCCACATTTGGATGCTCTGAGTCGCACTCTATGTTATGTGAGTGCTACTTCGGATTATGTATTGTTTTATGAGCTTGGTGTAGATTTGCAGGTTTATGGATACACAGATGCAGATTGGGCTAGTAGCATTCCAGATAGAAGATCCACTAGTGGTTTTCTATTCTCACTTGGGAGTGCAGCTATTACATGGAGCAGCAAGATGCAACCCACTATTGCTTTGTCAAGTACAGAGGGTAAGTATAGAGGTGCTGGAATGGCAAGATGTGAGGCATCATGGCTGGAGATGTTACTTGCAGATTTAGGTGTGGAAGTGCAAAAGCCTATCACTATCTGTTTTGATAATCTTAGCAGCATACAGTTAGCATAGAACCCTGTTGTCCATGCTAGAACAAAGCATATCGAGGTACATTATCACTTCATCAGAGAGAAGGTATTAGCATGTGATATTGATCTTGTTTATGTGAGAACAGATGAGCACGTTGTTGATATCTTCACCAAATCACTTGGAGCGGAGAACTTGAAGAAGTTTTGGGAGATGCTTGGATTACAGGATATGGTGTTGAGCTTGAGGGGGAGTGTTGAGATATCAAGGTCAACATGTGATGATCTAGGATGACACATACCAGTTTTTCGTTTCTCTGACATGTATAATGGTCACACCGATTTATGTCAGGGATACTTCATTGAGCTTTATTATATTTATCTACCGAGAGTGATGGCACATTTATTCCTTGCCAGCTCACTCATTCGTGGACATTAGGTTTTTCCTTATGTACTGATCTTTATATATTGCACTTGTTGTATTCTTGTTTTTAGGTCATTCTTGTACATTCCTTTTCATGTAATAGAAGAAGAAGAAGAAGATCATTCTTCCTTGCCTCAATCTGTGTGTGTGCTTCTCCTTGAGAGTGAAAGTATGTGTGTGAGATCTCTTCCTTATCTCCTTCCTCATGACAAGTCTCATGTATGCTATGGTATCTACAAGAGCAGACATTGTGTTTGCAATCCGAGTTGTGAGTAGGTATAAGTCGTATCCTAGCAAGAAGAATTGGGAAGCATCCAAGATGATTTTGAGATATCAAAGTGGTACTAAGGACATGTGTTTATGCTTGGATAGATGAGGGGCATGCATTATTGGTTACACAGGTTTTGATTATGCTTTTTGTGTAGAGAATTGAAATTCTACATCAAGGTACATTTTTCATTTCAGTTGAGGTGCTATCTCTTGGAGATCTCATCTTCAGGAATAGGTAGCTATATCCACTACAGAAGCAGAGTATGTTGTAGATAATGAGGCATGTAAGGAAGCAATGGGGCTTTCTCATCATTCTTGTGATATGGGTCTACCTTAGTATATTCCTCATTTTCTCAATGATAGTTAGATTGACATTGCTTTGGCTAAGAATTAGGTCTATCATAAAAAGAACAAGCACATTGAGGTGAGATATCACTTCATTAGAGATTGCTTAACCTTTGAGCACATTATTCTTGAGAAGGTTCATATTCAAGATAATGTTGCATATGCTTTGACTAAAGCTCTACCATAGGCTAGCTATCGATAGTATTTTCACTTGATGGGGGTTACTTGATTCATGTTCTTGCATAGTTACTTGTGCACTGTGTAACATGCCCATCAGGTGGAAGGTATAGTTTGTATACTTGCATGCACGTGTCCTTTATCATTCTTTTCTTTTTTCTCCCATAGTTCACTTTGGCCATATTGGCCTTTAGTAGAAGATTGTTATTGTTAGTATCAATGTGAAATGCCAAATGGCCTCTGGACACTTTTATATATCTCTTTCAGTAAAAACATGTAGTGGATTGGTGAGCCATATATTATAGGTTCAATCCCATTTTTCTACGAAATATGCGTTTTGTTTCCACCTCATTAAGATTCCAGAGATTTGATGCTCCAAATGCTTGAATGCGAGTTTATTAAAATGGTATGAAGAGGTAATATTGGTTGGTATTGGAAAGTAATCAAGGGAGATACATCTATCAAGGTCAGCCTATATTCTTCAACGGTCTTCCTATGGAATGCACACACCCCTAGGTTGCCATCACAAAGACCTAGATATATTCAAACGAGAATTGGAAATTCTATATACAAGACCAATAAGAAACAACAAGTGATAGTCCCCAAGGAGCTACTAGAGTCCATATTTCAAAAAAATTATTTGTGTGGAGGAGGTGGATAAATCTTTCACTCAATAACAAGCCTTTGGGATCACATTGAAACAATTTACCCTAGAATGGTTCAAACCCTTTTGCATTAAGAATTTGATATGTTGGACTAGCTACTTGAAGCTTTTATTAGTAATTTCTCTAAAAGAGAGGTTCAACATGATAACTCATACGTAATCCACAACCTCAAGCAATCAACATTGTATTTTGTGTGATTAACAATGCTTTCATTTAAGCAATCCATATAAGAGTCACCCTTTGAGGAAAAGATGGTGTCATTATTCGTGAATGGCGTGATAAGTAGTGAGACCCATACTGTATTCTATATATCTAATCAACATCTACAATGGAAGAGTGCATCAAGGAATGAAAATATCTTGAGGAAAACATAGAAAACGATTTGATAACTTTTGAAGAATCTCCTAGAGAAGGAAGCATGGCTAGTGTCCATTCAAATTTCTCCCTTGATGAGTTGGAAGACAAAATTGCAAAGAGACAAAACCTTTCATTATCTTCTAAAATTATCTAGCAAGAATGTGTGTTTAACTGTCATGTTGAACACCACAAACGTTTCTCCTTGAAATATGGAATTGGCCACCCTAGGATATAAGAAACTTGCAATATTGCAAGACTGAGAAAAACGACCAATCACTCGACCATAGAGTGTCTTTATAATAGGAAACTAGTATGAAAAAAACATCCTAGTGGGAATAGACCATATGACTACAATAGTCAATCCCAATACCAATCCTATAAATAGAGATACCCATAAGAAGATGATCAATCCTATGGTTCTTGCTATCCATGCTACACTCATAGACCTAGGAAGTATCAATATGATCCACTATAAGCACAACTTGTGCTTGGGTAATAGCCACAACACCATAATCAAGTAATGCCATTGAAATACATAGTCGAAGAAAATGTAGGGAGAGACTTAATGCAAATCACACTTGCATCTGACTTTGGAGCTCAGTTTCTAGCTATGAACATGGAGAAGAGCCTATTGAATATTCATGTATGCACAAAAAAACCACGAGTACTTAAGATTTTTATACACAAACCCAAAAGATAAATCTTAAGTACTCGTGGTTTTTTTGTGCATACATGAATATTCAATAGGCTCTTCTCCATGTTCATAGCTAGAAACTGAGCTCCAAAGTCAGATGCAAGTGTGATTTGCATTAAGTCTCTCCCTACATTTTCTTCGACTATGTATTTCAATGGCATTAGACAACGAAAATGCAAAGAGGACCTTGCTATAAGTGCAATGGTAATCACATCATCCATGACTAACCTCTTGCATAGGCGCAAACCCTACCACAAACAAACAAGTTTGAATTTTGTGAAGGATGTGGAATCAATCATGTACTGAAAGGTTTTCAAAAGAATCGAACATGGTGAAGGTAAACCCCTTGAATGTGGTTTCACATATATCATTGGGGAGTGAAGATGGCAAAATAAAACCCGCTCAACCAATTACTAGAGCTCAACTAAGAGCACAACTAAGAGCACAACTAGAGAAGTACGTAGACCAAATTTTGGGAAACAAGGATATCAAAAAACGATATGGTGCATTAAAGATTATATATTATTATTAGAACATCTCTGTTACAAACATAAGCTAGGAATTTCAATGTCATGTGCTTTAGATGAAGAAAATCAAGCTAGTCAGCAAAAGTCGTGTTAGAACAAGCCCATTGTAGTGAGGTATTACTTCATTAGAGACTACTTAGCCATTGAGCATGTTATTCTTGAGAAGGTTCCTATTCAAATGTTTCATATGGTTGGAAGAAATCTCTACCATGGGATAGATTTTGACACTATTTTCACTTGATCATGGTTACTTGATTCATGATCTTGCATAGTTAGTTGTGCAATGTGTCACATGCCGGAGGTATAGTTTGTATACTCGCACTCAGGTATCCTTTATCATTGTTTTCTTTTTTCTCCCATAGTTCACTTTGGCCATATTGACCTCTAGTAGGAGATTGTTGTCATCAGTGTCCATGTGAAAGGCCAATGTTCTCTGAATAGTTTTATACATGTCTTTTAATACAAACATGTAGTGGGTTGGAGAGCCATAGATTTTAGGTTCAGTCACATTTTTGAGAACCTAGGAAATATGCATTCGGTCCTCTATGTACTGTGTAGTTTTTGTGAAGGACAGTGTGAAGCACCATGCGTGTCGCATAGAACTCGATTTTCTACTATGAAAGCATCTTCGTGAAGCCCTCACAAAGCGATGTCCACTATGGTGCATCACCATCGCACCACTTCGGAAAGTGATCAAGAAACTTGTTTTCTGAATGAGGTCAATGAGTATATTTTATGGTAATCCAAAGCCTGTTAGCCCCATATCATCCGCAAATCATGGATTGGAAGATAGTACCAATCATAAGGTATTGTACGCTATTGTAATTGACATAGTGAACAATAAGGAAATTAATTAGGATAAGCAACTATTTCATGTGCTCTCAGCTTATGGAGTTGCTTATGAGATGAGTGTTGTCACAACACCATTTAACATGGTATATAATCAAGATCATGTGTTGGCTATGGAATTCTTAGTCCCCTTATATGGGTTGGCACATGAATGCCAAGTGTCATTCATGCACTGAACTACTATGCATGTAGAGAGGGAAATATAGAATGTAGAATTGTGTGGCAGGGAGGAATTAGAACATATGCATCTCTCACATTGAGGCTATCAATTAGATTCCTTATTCCTTGGTTGCCCATGTGCAGAGATCTTTTGCAAGATTGAATCCCCAAGGGGATTGAGACTTCAAAGATGATTCCATTATACAAAGGTCATGATTATGACCTTCAAAACATTTGAAGGTCAAATCAACAAGGACGTTTGAAGATCAAGAAGTATGTAACTTCTAGGGCATTCATTTAGAATTCAAGTACAAAAAGTAAGGTTTTACTTGAATTGTAAAATTTTGAACCAAAGTATTTGTATGTAGCACTAGAAATTTGAAAATGTCCCTTCAACCCAGGTTACATACACTAAATTATTCAAAGGTGAGAAAACCCAACTGATATTGCAATTTGGTGAAATCAATCCCTTGACTTAAAGTTATGCTTAGAATTGCATTCCAAGTAAGGATTTTCAAAAATTTGTGTAATGAAACAATTAAGTTAGTCATAGATAAGGCATTAATATTTTGAGTAAAATTGAATCATTATCAATAAGATGCATTGAGACACCAATGTTTAGTAGTTAGATCTATGGTTTAGCTTTCTCAAAGATACATAAAATGCTTTCTAATCTTGTTTGGAATAGATTTTTGGAAAGTTAGAGTTTTGAGTCTCCTATGGTTCTACCCAAGTGCTTCTCAAACCTTTGGACTTGATTTACATAGCATATCTAAATAATTTTTGCAAATGTCACCATTAGCTAGTTTGAATAAGTAATGGAATTAAACATCATAGGTAGATGTTCCCTGCCAAATCTATTCAATTTTAGAAGCTAATTTTTTCATATCACATCTAATTTGAATAATCCATTTGAGTTTGCTTCAAGCCATGATTTAAAGCCTAGTGGGGCATAGTAGCCCTCTATACATGTCAAAATACATAAATATTAGTTGAAAGTAGACCTTTGTAAAAGTATATAACTTAGATGTTTTATTCCACCTGAGTTCCACTTCCTATTCCAAATCAAATTCAATTGAATTCGATGTAAGTTTAAAAGTCTTAAATTTTTGAAATGCACCCTTTTTTTTAAGTTGATTACTAGTTATGTTTAGTATTGGAATCATATAGCAATTTGGTTAGGGATGTTTGCATCCACCCACTTCACATGTTCATTCCTAGATAGTATGCCATCCGAATAGTGAAGTGGGTAGGGATGTTTTTTTGGGTCCACTTGTGTCATTTGATGATAGTATTTTGAATCATTTGAGCATGGATCAGATATTGTTTTGGAACAAGTTAGTTTCGATTACAATAGATTCCTCTCTATTCACTTCAAATACTAAGAGCAAAATCCCACCATAGAGATGAAAACATGGTCCATATTGTTTGGATCATGGCCTTGTGGGTATGCCAATAGTTGTTTATAGCTCTATTTTCAAGGATGAAAATTTTTGAAAGGGGAAAGAATGTCATAAATTAAGCTGGTGACATGAGTCTCTAGTTGGTTCATAGGGATCTAAAATCCACATCATTTGGTTGGTCTTGTCTTCATCCAAAGTCCTAGAGTTGGACTTAAGTATAAGGTTTTGCTCTTTAAAACAATTAAAGTGTTGTGGCCTAATGACTAATTTCTTTGAGCCTCTAAAGGGAGGTCTTGGGTTCAAGTCTTGCAAGGAGCATGGAAAGTAGGGTATATTTTTACCCAAACCCAAGCCCAGGCTTTTAGAAGTTTCTAACTCCAATTAATTGGGACACTTGGAGCACATGTAGTTACATAGGTTACACTTGGATGGATAGTATTCAATGTAGCAAAGTGGGAAGTAACTTGGAGATAGCTATATATAGAGGTAGAAGTTTGGGAAGAGAGTCATCCCTCTCATAGGTGGAGGTCCTAATTCCTCTAGTTCTTCACTATGAAATATGTGCATAAGCTCATTTTCCAAACATGTATAATGAGAAAAAAAAAATGAGTGGACTGATGAATGTGAGGAAGCATTCAAGAAACTGAAAACTTGGTTCAGCTCCACACCAATTTTGAACAAAAAAACCCATATTCATGTTGATGCACTTATCAACCAATATGCGACTCAAAATTGGACTTCCTTATTGCATATGCAAGTATGTAGCTTAATGAAGCTCAAGAAGATAGCACTAACATACAGAGAGAGAGAGAAGACTTGGGAATAGTATATGAAAAGAACAAATTCATGAATTACCTTCTCACATGTAAGCTTAATTTCTTTTTAGATTATCAATTCTTAATTAGTTGTTAGTAATCAGCTATTACTACTAAGCTAGTTACTAATTAGCTATTACTAATAAGTTAGTTACTAAGTAGCTATTACTAAGTATATGGTTATGGTTAGTTGTTTGTAACTAATAAGCATGTTACGAGTTAGCTATTACTAAGTTGCTAACTTTGGATTACTTGTTAGTAATTAGCTATTAATAATTAAATTGTTACCAATTAGCTATTACTAAGTATTTGGTCGTTAGTTAGCTATTAGAAATTAGTTATTAATATATTAGTTTGTTACCAATCACCTATTAATAATTAGCTATTACTAAGTAGCTATTACTAAGTAACTATTACTAAGTAGCTATTACTAAGTAGCTATTACTAAGTAGCTAGTTCATCATAGCTATTACTAAGTTTCTATTACTAAGTAGTTGGTTCTTAGTTAGCTTATTAGTAAGTTATTATTAATTACCTTGTTACTAATCACCTACTACTAATTAGCTATTACGAATTAGCTATTACAAATTAATATTTAGTTTGTTGGTAATCAACTATTACTAAGTACCTATTATTAAGTAGCTATTACTAATTAGCTATTACTAATTAGCTTTTATTGATTAGCTATTATTAATTAGCTTATTACTAATTAGCTATTACTGATTGGTTATTATTGATTAGCTATTACTGATTAGCTATTATTGATTAGCTTGTTACTAAGTAGCTATTACAAAGTAACTAGTTCTTGGTTAGTTGTTCGTAATTAGCTATTACTAATTAGCTATTACTAAGTAGCTGATTGTTTGATAGTTATTAGTAGTTAGCTATTACTAATTAGCTTGTTACTAATTCACGATTATTAATTAGCTATTACTAATTAGCTATTATTGATTAGCTATTATTGATTAGCTATTACTGATTAGCTATTATGAATTAGCTATTACGAATTAGCTATTATGAATTAGCTATTACTAATTAGCTATTATTGATTAGCTAGTACTAATTAGCTTGTTACTAATTAGCTATTATTGATTAGCTATTATTGATTACCTATTACTGATTAGCTATTACTGATTAGCTATTACTGACTAGCTATTATGAATTAGCTATTATGAATTAGCTATTATGAATTAGCTATTAATAAGTAGTTATTACTGATTATCTATTATTGATGAGATATTAATAAGTAGCTATTACTAATTAACTATTATTGATTAGCTATTAATGATTAGCTATTATGAATTAGCTATTATAAATTAGCTATTACGAATTAGCTATTACTAATTAGCTATTATGAATTAGCTATGATGAATTAGCTATGAGGAATTAGCTATTACTAATCAGCTATGACGAATTAGCTATTACTAATCAGCTATGATGAATTTGCTATAATGAATTAGCTATTACTAATTAGCTATTATTGATTAGCTATTATTCATTAGCTTGTTACTGATTAGCTATTGCTGATTAGCTATTACTGATTAGCTATTATTGATTAGCTATTACGAATGAACTATTACGAATTAGCTATTACTAATGAGCTATGACGAATTGGCTATTACCAATTAGCTATGACGAATTAGCTATTACTAATTAGCTATTATTGATTAGCTATCACTAATTAGCTTGTCACTAATTAGCTATTATTGATTAGCTATTATTGATTAGCTATTACTGATTAGCTATTACGAATTAGCTATTACAAATTAGCTATTACGAATTAGCTATTATGAATTAGCTATTACTAATTAGCTATTACTGATTAGCTATTACTAATCAACTTGTTATTAATTAACTATTACTGATTAGGTATTACTGATTATCTATTATTGATTAGCTGTTACTTATCAGCTATTACGAATTAGCTATTATGAACTAGCTATTATGAATTAGCTATTACAAATTAGCTATTACAAATTAGCTATTACAAATTAGCTATTACTAATTAGGTATTATTAATTGGCTATTCCGAATTAGCCATTATTAATTAACTTGTTACTAAGTAGCTATTACAAAGTAAGTAGTTCTTGGTTAGTTGTTCATAATTAGGTATTACTAATTAGCTTGTTACTAATTAGCCATTACTAAGTAGCTGATTGTTCGATAGTTGTTAGTAGTTAGCTATTACTAATTAGCTTGTTATGAATTCGCGATTAGTAAGTATCTATTTTTTTGTAAGTTGTTTGCAATAAGGCATCCATCAACTATCTTTTTCTTACTCTTTAATCGTCTAGTGGAACACTAATCTAGCTGGTTTCATTGTGCTAAGCAGTTGCTCATACCTCAATAGGAACAATTACTGACAATGCTGATGTTGCATACGATAGGGAGCTTGGGTCAAGTGAGAATGTTGGATGTACACCATTTGCTGAAAGTAAGACGTAGGCCCAATCTTCATCATTGAAAGAGAAAGAAAATATTCCATCCTTCCTCCAAAGACCGTCTGCAATGAATGCTAGTGTCGATCCTTGTCCAATTGACAACATGCATGATGTAGAGTCCACACGCATTGACTTTCATAGTGGTCTAGACAAAATGATTGAGAATGTTCTTAATCCAGTTAGCAGCTCAGATATTCATCTAGCTAGTCATGACTCTGTAGTTGATAATGATCCCATTGTTTGTTCAAACAAAGGTCATCTACAGAATCCAACTTTTGATCCTAATCAGAGTCCAAATAGAGATGTTCTTCAAATGAATGCTGCAAATGAAACCTCCTCAAAACAAAACTATTGTAACGCAACCTTAGTTTCTGACGTGTGGATCCCCAACAAAGGTTGTAGGTGTTCATGTTCAAGAGGATGCCACTCTAGCATAGTTTATGGGAAATGAAAAAAGAAATTTGCAAGCACCTGTGAAACGACAGAAGAAGCTAAGCCATTTGCACCCAATTACAAGGTGGCATACTACTCGATCACACTTGAATGGAGGCGATGTACTTGATATAGAGGATATTTTGAAAGAATAGTACCAGTGTTCACCCTCTTACATCATTGTCCTTTGTAATGGTTACTATCCCCACATGTGGCATCATCCAAATCTATTAGCTATCATCACAGTTTGTGATCACCCTACTTTGTATCGATGTTATTAAAATATTTTGTTGTCTCTACCTCGTATTATATACCTTGTACATATTTGATAGCTCAATTGTGTCATTGATTGTAATGATGTAAACAATTCTTCTTTTGCTATTATATGGGCAAAATGGCATTTGTTCATAACTTAAGCACCAATTTGGAAATAATTTGAATTGTTAATGCCACCATGAACATTAGGAATGCATTTGTATGAATTTTACAATCGTTCCTCTCATGATGCCTTTTCACAATGATATGATTTGGATAGTAGTAAATAGTTTCAAAGTGAGCAAATTGATTTTACTATTTAGTTCTACTATTCCCCTTCTTATATCTTTTCTTTGTAATGGTTACTATCCACATGTGACATTGTCCAAATCGATTAGCTCTCATAGGATTTTGTATTTAGCCTATTTCGTAACGATGTTATTGATTGTATTTATCCTATTCTGTACAATTTTTTATTTTGTCTTTGATTGTAAGTTGTAATGATGTTTGGCTTATAGGTCAGATAAAGAACAAAGTTCCATCCACAGCTACTGCAAAAGACAGTCTTACATCCTCAACGAGTCAAAGTCAGGCTGCAACAGAAGTTGAGCACAAAGATGCCCAAAAAGAAAAAAAGCTAAATAAAGTATGAGTTTTCAACTCAAACTAATCCTATTTCATCTCAAACATGTCCTATTTCAACTCAAAATGATCTTATTGCAATAGTAGTTGAGCAGAAAGTATCAGTTTCAACTCAAACTAATCATGTACTAGTGTTTATACTAAAAGACAGTCAAGAGCCTAAACAAATACTAGGCAAGTCAAAAAAATGAAAGAGGTTGGATCATGTGAGAATGGAGCCAGAATATATTGAGATAGAAAGGAACCCTCCAAAGATTAAACGTGGCCTAACAGAGGAGGAGATATAGGAATTGAAACCTATTCACAAGGATTTACAACCTAGGGCTCTGATTTTGGAAGTTGAAGTATTTATGAATATCCAAAGTAAGCATGCCTTTCTTTGATAGTAATGCTTTTCTTCAATGGTGCCTTGAACATTTCAATGTCTGGATTTTGAGTGCCTATGATCTAGACGAGGTCAACAAATGTATTGATACAAAGCCTTATGTCTCGGCAGGATATTGTGGATCCTTTCTTCATTAATGGCATTGCTGATTTATCTCTTGGTTGTAAACAAGTGCATATGGATCAGAGGGAGCTGCTCTTGAAAGCCATGGAGAAGTGCAACCACTACAAAGAGCTTGAGCTACATACGATTGCTATTAATATGTTCCGGAATTTCAAGAAAAAAACAGGTTCCTTTCCCAAGTTGGTCAGAAGACTGAATCAAAAGTGGAATCTCGAGTGGACTGCTCATCAATGGTCCTACAGATTTCAGCTCATTTGGGCCCTTCCTCCTATGAATAAGCAGTCCATCTTGTTGTGGCTTATCATTCACTAGGGCCTATGGAAAGGGAGCGCAGCTCTTAAATTAAATTTGGGGAATGGCAATTGTAACAGTTGTGGTAGGTTGGAGGATCTTTCTCACATGTTCATGGAATGCTTTCATGCTTAGAAATTCTGGTCCCCTCTTAATAATCTCTGCCTCACCCTTGGCAGACCAATAATGGTTTGTATCCCTTGATTTGGCACACATGGGGAGCACAAATATTATGGAACATCTGGATTGGAAGAAATAAAAGATGTTTTGGAGATGGTAGTAGGAATCAAATTTACAACTGTTGGAAAGAAATGAAGTTTGTTGGACATGCCTACCTTTCTAGTATCTCTGATGCTCCTATGCATCAAGTCATGTATTAAAAAATAATATTTAATGTGGAGAGTCACTCTCTCTAAGATGTGTTGTCCCAAGAGGGCCTGCCCCCTACGCAACTGTACAATATTTCCTAAATTTAATTTAATCTCTATTTTCCATTAAAAAAAATAACTTTTAAGTCTATGGGTGGATTCAAACTATTCCGATGGTACATAAAGGGTATTTCCTTCCAAAATCATGCTTCCACCCTCACATCAATTCATTTGTTTCAAGGGTGCGTGTTTTGTTCTAAAGGGGTTAAGCTGCCACACTTTTTTCTTTGAAATGGAGGTTCAACCGAAGCCTACTCCCCTAGACTTAAATTTTGAAATTGCAACTATACAAGTGAACGGGCATTGTACCCATGGGACCTCACAAAGCCCACAAAGCAAGGGTTAGACGAGTTACATGGTCTCTTGCCATAGCCAGGGATTGAGCACCCACCCCCGCCTCAAGAGGCGAAGAGCCAATCCAACTCAACTGAGCCACACTCTTTTTTTTGAGAGAACAAAAAAAATTGAATATTAATATATAAGAGTTACAAATTGTGGTAGGGGAAATCCCTCACCAAATACAAATAAGCACTCCACCCTTTTTTTTGAGACAACAAGAAGATTAGATTAATGATGGTATGTGTGTACAGAGGGCAGGATCCCACAGAAGGGTCCCAGATTACAATAAATACTCAGCAAAGGGCACATACATCTGAGCAGGATAGAAGTCAGAGAGATACAAAGGTTCCTCATACACAAGCTCATGTACATGAGAAAATCATGTCAAATCTGGAACTAGAGTACAACTTAAGTAATGAATCTCTCCATGGGTTGGGGGAGGTGTTATACAGATGTTTAGACAATTGAAAATCCTCAGGAGGGGTTCTCTTGATATCATGAAGACACCTCACTGCAATGTCTTTGAACCCTCTACAACTCTTGAATTTCTACAACATGTATCTTTTTGTGCAGTAGCAATACCCGAAGACAAGCAGCAATACCTGAATAACCTCACCATTGACAGTGAGGTCATTCCAGCTAGAGTATTCATTCTTGCAACACTTTGTGCTCTTTGATTCGCATTTTGCAATTGTTCCACAGAGATAGCCATCCAATCCAGATGCTTTCCTGAAGAAAAAAGTCAAAATGAGTAAAGTAATTCTCATTAGGGCAACATGCCTTTTTAACCTCCATCCAAGCCTTCCATAATCTACAACAAAGGAAACTCCCTACATCAACAAAAGAGTGAGGAGACACAATAATATCCCATAAATAATGATCTTGCCAAGATTTTATAGTTTTTTATATAAAAATGTTTAGTGTTTTTTTTAATGAGGTTAGCTCATATGTTAGAAGAATCGAGGAATCTAGCTATCCATTTAGAAGCTTTATTAAGGAGAGAGTACATGTTCCACTTGATTGAACTTCTCAACAAAGAAATGGTTACTGAAGAAACTAGTTTATAATTATCTAGGCACATCGTGTACTACATAGTGCTAGACAAAAAAGTTGTCCAACATCACATGGGTATTACAAATTCTAGGGCATACTATTATAAATGGCCTCATGCACATCACCATTTATGGTAAACATGTATGTACAATTGTGGACTATTGACATGGGTATTTTAATGAATCTTACAAGATGGGAATACATATAAGCTGGTGGTCTTGTTTTTAGCAACCTGTAGACATTTTCTTCTAGTCTCTCATAAAATAAACCCACCGCATAATATGTTCCTGAAGCTATCAGGTTGATCTAGGCATCCATTACATTCTTCGGACTAAACTATTTTCCTTGTGTGCACTTTAATAAAAAAAAATCTGCACCTTCATCATTATCCTCTTCTGCATTGACTGCAAAGTTGTCACCCACTGCCAATGCATCTGATAGCTAGTTGCCATCACCTTCAAATGTAAAATTTGAAAAGGATGAGTCTTTTGCTTCATCTGACTCACTGATAGGAGTCAAAGTATGGCACGCCCAATTTTGAACGTGGCATTTGTTGATGCACCTTTTCCACTGACCATGGATACAATGAAAGCAATAACATGTTAGTCCTCTGACACCAATGCAATGTCCACCTAACCTTGAATAGCCACGAATCCAATGCAAGGATCAAACTTGAGATATCCCCCTACAATCCCAAGCCTTCTCCCTATTCACTTCATCAATCTTCACTTCCTAGAAGACCCGTGTGACATCTCTCCCTTTTCACTCTGACAAATGTCCCCTGAGAAATTTCACAACATCTGCAGCACACTTGAGCATTGCACCTTCAGGTTTAAGTTGTTCATGGGTTAGCACCCTTTTCACAACTACACCTGCTCCATCATGTTCTACCTTCCCATGCCCTGACTCAAAGAAGTTCCATATCATAGTCATGCATGTTAGCCCTAGATATCTTCCTACAAAGTAAAATGGACGTTTAGCTTTAAATTGAGAAGTTGCACCATCTGATCATACCCAATGTTGGCTTAATTCAAGGTTTAGCTCTCTCAACCATTGCCAATGTAATTGGAAACAATGTTGCACAAAAAGGGTGTCATGCTTCTTGTCATCAGATATGAAGAAGTGGATTACCTTTTTAGGAATACCCTCCGAATGAAAATGTGTGATATGCACTAAAATAGTTACCTGTACAGACCACCAATGCATAGATTGTATTTCATTTTGCTCATGGAATGTATAGTTTTCTACAAAATCAACCACTGGAACCACATCGTCTGGGAATTCAGAGGCACACATCTTAAACTGGTTTGCTTGCCATAAATAAATGAAATTGTGCTTGATAAATTTCTTTAGAGTTTTCTCAAATAATCCTGTTACAACTTTAGGACTCATCTCCTTCTTTATCAATTCTTTTCTTTTATGAACTTGTCCTTCATACATTGACTCGACATCTTCAAAGATCTTTACAGGATTATGATATTCCTCAATGCTAGTCTCTCTCGGACACCACTTAAAATGTCCTACTCCGCAATAAGAGCACTCACCCATCACACATTTGTACTCATGGAATGTGGTATCATTTTGACATGGACATAGAATACTCTCTATAATGCTGCTAATTGATTGAAATGTAGTTGTTGAAGCATTGCACCTTGATGTCTTCCCTACTTGAAAAATAGAACAATCACATTTACAAAGACAGCTATGCACGACCAAGCTTGATTGACACAGGAGATTGATTGCATCCTTAAGGTATGACATTTGAACGTGACAAATGCAAAAACATGTGAATCTCTCTTTCAATCTCTTAACAAAATATGGCTTCAATGATTCAAACTTTGGAAGCTGTATATTTATTGGATGCAATTGTTTGAAGTGTATAAATAGCTCCATAGCTTGTTACTAATTAGCTATTACAAATTAGCTTGTTACTAATTAGCTTGTTACTAATTAGCTTGTTACTAATTAGCTTGTTACTATTTAGCTATTACTAATTAGCTATTACTAATTAGCTTATTACTAATTAACTTATTACTAATTAGTTATTAATAATTAGCTATTAGTAATTAGCTTATTACTAATTAGCTTGTTACTAATTAGCTTATTACTAATTAGCATGTTACTAATTAGCTATTACTAATTAGCTATTACTAATTAACTTACAACTAATTAACTTATTACTAATTAGCTATTACTATTTAGCTTATTACTAATTAGCTTGTTACTAATTAACTTATTACTAATTAGCTTGTTACTAATTAGCTATTACTAATTAGTTTGTGACTAATTAGCTATTACTAATTAGCTTGTTATTAATGAGCTTGTTACTAATTAGCTTGTTACTCATTAGCTTGTTACTAATTAGCTTGTTAGCAACTAGCTATTACTAAGTAGCTTGTTCTTGGTTAGTTGTTTGTAATTAGCTATTACTAATTAGCTTATTACTAATTAGTTATTACTAATAAGCTTGTTACTAGTTACTCATTAGCTTGTTACTAATTAGCTTGTTACTAGTTAGATTGTTACTAATTAGCTTGTTACTAATTAGCTATTACTAATTAGCTTGTTAGTAATTAGCTATTATTAAGTAGCTGGTTCTTGGTTAGCTATTTGTAATTAGCTATTACTAATTAGCTTGTTACTAATTAGCTTGTTACTCATTAGTTTGTTACTAATTAACTTGTTAGTAATTAGCTATTACTAAGTAGTTGGTTCTCGATTAGCTGTTTGTAATTAGCTATTACTAATTAGTTTCTACTAATTAGCTATTACTAAGTAGCTTGTTACTAATTAACTTGTTAGTAATTAGCTATTACTAAGTAGCTGGTTATTGCTTAGTTGTTTGTAATTAGCTATTACTAATTAGCTTGTTACTAATTAGCTATTACTAAGTAGCTGGTTCTTGGTTAGCTATTTGTAATTAGCTTGTTCTTAATTAGCTATTACTAAGTATCTTCTTACTAATTAGCTTGTTAGTAATTAGCTATTACTAAGTAGCTGGTTATTGGTTAGTTGTTTGTAATTATCTATTACTAATTAGCTTGTTACTAATTAGCTATTACTAAGTAGCTAGTTCTTGGTTAGTTATTTGTAATTAGCTATTGCTAATTAGCTTGTTACTAATTAGCTATTACTAAGTAGCTTGTTACTAATTAGCTATTACTAAGTAGCTGGTTCTCAGATAGTCATTTGTAATTAGCTATTATTAATTAGCTTGCTACTAGTAATCTATTACTAAGTAGCTAGTTCTTAGTTAGTTCTCAATAATTAGCTATTACTAATTAGCTTGATAGTAATTAGCTATTACTAAGTAGCTGGTTCTTGGTAAGGTGTTTGTAATTAGCTATTACTAATTAGCTTGTTACTAATTTTCTATTAGAAAGTAGCTGGTTCTTGGTTAGTTGTTTGTAATTAGCTATTACTAATTACCTTGTTACTAGTTACCTATTACTGAGTAACTGGTTCTAAGTTAGTTCTCAATAATTAGCTACTACTATTTAGCTTGTTAACAGTTAGCTACTACTATTATCTTGTTACCAATTAGCTATTACTAAGTAGTTCGTTCTTGGATGGTTATTAGTAATTAGCTATTACTAATTAGCTTGTTACTAATTGGCTATTACTTAAAAGCCAGTTTCTTGGCTAGTTGTTTGTAATAAGCTATTTCTAAATAGCTTGTTACTAGTTAGCTATTACTATTAGCTTGTTACTAGTTACCTATTACGATTAGATTGTTACTATAAGTTACTTGTTACTCGTTCTTGTATAATTAGCTAAAATCATGAACTAATGATTGAAAATAGGATTACCTGAGATACATCAAGAAGGTGAATAGGATGCTCCAAAAATTGATTTTTGCCAAGTCGAGTCTTGCTTATATCCTTCTTATTTGGTGACACCCCGCTCTCTATTGTCCAAAACATTATAATCAGATGCTTGACCTCTTGTGTGATAAATGTGGTATGTGTTGAGCTACTAGTTGCCTTCAAAAAACTATGATCAGACTCAATTGTACTTAACCGTCCAATCGTATCATAGACGACTTTCCTGCTTACTCCCAGTACCCTAGAAAGTCTTGAAATATTTATTTGATTTGTTGATGAATATGCATTGCTATTTAGAGCCATCATCAATGTTGATCTCTTCAACACAAAGTCATCAGAATTCTTTCTCATACTTTGCAGTGTATTCCGAAGATTGGTGAAAAGGGCACATGTTACATGATCTTTGTGACTACCCATTGCATCAAAAAGCTTCTCAATATACGGATTCAGCAACATCCTATTTAGTGCCTCGATTTTATCTTCACAAAATAAGTGTCTAGTTTGATTTTTAAAATACTTGATGATCTTATCCACAATGCCATCCAAGTTGCTTGAACTGTAATTAGCATTACCCTCCACACTAGTGCCCAACCTTGATGTTATTGTGTCTGTATATTTCCTTTTCTTTTCCTTCCAATAACATCTTAATGCTTGCTGATCACTATCCACTACTGGTATTGTATTAACTTCCATCAGTTTGCTTGTCTGAGATTGCCCTGCATCAACACACTACAAATGATGAAGAAAACATAAATACAATAATATCTACCACTCATCAATCCACTTTATTATATTGACTTTACATTGAGTATGCTCATCCCATATCATTATGTGCTCCATCACTTACGTATGTAGACTTGTCATACCACTTTTAAACCTACAACAATCATCCAAAACCTCAGATGTTAGATACAATGAATGAACAATATGAAACTAAATGGACATTGTTAGGCATACTTTTAAACCTACAACAATCATCCACAATATGAGATGTTACTCGTATATAGCTTCCTTTTTATTTAGAGAACAATAAAAAAGTAGATTAATGAGAGAATTGTACAAAATGTGTAGGGTCCAAGAGCCCACACATCACCATAAAATCAATGTCATCAGTCTTTACAATGAGAAGCTGCACCATCTGACCATACCCAATGTTGGCTTAAGTCAAGGTTTAGCTCTCTCTGCCATTGCCAATGTAATTGGAAACACTGTTGCACAGAAAAGGTGTCATGCTTCTTGTCATCAAATATGAAGAAGTGGATTACCTTTTTAAGAATGATCTCCAAACCAAAATATGTGATATGCACAGAAATAGTTATTTGTATAGACTCAGGATGCAACACATAGAAAAATACATATAGTGTTGGAGTCCCTCTCACGGTTCCCCACTCAACATGTAGCACGTAGAAAAACTCATAGGCGAGAAGAGGCATTAGGCAAAAAACGGCTGAAAAGGGGCTATTTGCTGATGAAAGATTAAGGAAATTGAAAAATAGAGTCTTTCCACGTGTACAAGAATATAACATTGTTGTCTCTTTTAACCATATGAAGAAATTATTTTTTTAATACAATATTCTCTAAAAGCATCGCTAAAGTGATGAAGAGTCTCGTATTCAATGTACAATTTTTCGGTTTGATGTAAAAAAAGATATTTTGGCACACTACACAAAGCATATTCTCAAATTTCAAAGAAGGAATTGGTTTTTGAAGATACGAAATATTTTTGGGTTCACAAAATTTCATGATCATTCAGCGAAAGGGTTTACATCAAATCAAAAGTTTCCACGTGTACAAAGCCTTTTTCTCTATAAATACTGCCAAAATTTGTGAACGTCAATTTCTCGCTTTGAACATTCTTCTTCTTCTAAGTTCAAATGGCTTCTTCCTCTTGTCGTCCTTCTAATCGTGTAACCTCATGTGAGGTTTAAAACGGAAGAGAGGATTCTTTGTGGAAACCTCTTTCTGTGAAAGTAAATGAATGGGTGACTTTGCTTCCTAGCTGCAGAGGTGCCCATAAAGTCAAGCATGCCAAAAGAGACAACACAAGAAACCACTGGAAGGGACGTATTCTCAATTTCAATTTGAAGAGATGCGGTTGGTTTGCATGAGTACAACATGTGTACACCGCTAAGGATCTTGTTCTAGAAAATCATCTGCAATTCCCTTCATACTATAAGTGAAGTTTTACAAAACTCTTTTATCATTCCTGTTGTTTTTGTATAACAAAACATATGTTTTTGTACTGCAGATATCTTTCCTTCCAATATTGTGGTTAGGCAACTTGTTGAATGTTTAACAAGAACATTCAGAGTTCTTCATAAGGGATATGCAGAAATCATGTATGCAGACAAATCTGTTCAATTTTTCAATAGCATAGAGTTATTTGTCCATTATGCAGATTATCAAGTGCCATCAGGCACGAGTTCTTATGGAAATCTTGTACATGTACCTGGTCCTTGCATCTCTTCATTAGATTGGGATGCTCCTGATCATTGAACAGTTTCAAGTTTTCTATGCAAAATGAAATTTGACATCCAAAAGGCAATGTCAGCAGGCCGAATTTTGAGAAGGATAAAGATTCAATTTTTTTTACTATTCATGTCTTTGTAGCATGCTTTAAAAACATGTTATTACAGAAAACAAAAACAATGTGGTTGAATAGGAGAGTCTCTATTTCAGAGATTGATGATGTTTTAGGTAGGGAATGGGATAGCAAAGAAGTTCAAAAGCTAGGTGACATTATTTTATGTAAAGTTAGTCCCAACTCTCTTTCAACCTCATATCAGATATGTCAACAATCTCTCGTTTTAGGATATGACTATAGAAGGTGGAAAAAAAAGCTTGGACTTTGGATAGCCTTGAACTTAGAGGAGAGTTGTCCAGGATTTGAGTTAGAAGCATTGATTCATCCAGATTTTCAATCAAGGAAAATAATTGTCACTGCAAATTGGAATCTCGGAAATGTAAGGGAGCTCCTAGAATACCTTGATGAGGTATCATCACAGTGTAGATTCTCAATTGATGATGCAATAGTTAACATTAGATCAGAGAAATCATTATCTTGCATAACTTGCCTGCCACCAAGGGTGATTAAGTTCCAACCCTTAAGATTGTAACAAGTTAACCCTTGACATTCTTACATAATGTATCTCCCCCTTATAGAAGCTACTATTGATACTTCCATTGAATTTTCTTTGGAGGATGGTGACAAAGTGTTTATTGTTACCCTTTGGAGTTGTCCTCTCCAATCATTTTAGCATAAAGGATCAATTACACATCTTTAAATTGTCAATCCGGGAAGTATGAAAAAACCACATCCCCTTCTAGTTAATGGAATCCAAGAACAAGAGTTAAATGACTGTTTTTCTGAGAAATTATGAAGAAGGAGAGAAATATCTAGGGTTTTGATTATCTTGAGCTATACAACAGCATTTTCGAGGATCTTTGTGCCTAAAGTGTGCCATTTTCATAGCAGAACACAATTATGAAGTCAAATCTCAAAAACAATACCTGTATCACACAGAGGAGACAATCACGATTCTATGAAAACTGAGAATTTCCATGTCTAGCTTTGTTCTTCTACACTTTCTTACTCAATACACCAAGAATCATCTCTCTTCATGTGTTACTTGTACAATCTTACTCTCTTCTTTTATTTCGCCTTCTTCCATCAATAATCTGTTTATTTCTTCATTTGCTTTGACCATAATCTGATATGAGCTTTGAAGTGTTCTGAATCTTCCTTCCATTTTCTTCAGCTCCATTTCCATTTTGCTACTATGCTCTACCTGCTTTGCACATTTTTCTTCAAGAAATTGAATTTTGTTTTGTTGTTGAACCTCCAATTCTTCCAATGAAATTATCATGTTGGTCAAATCCTCATTTCTTTCTTGAACAGTCCTCAGCTATTCCTATAATTGTTCCTTTTCTTTCTTTTTCTCAATAATGATTCTACTGCCTTTCACAAACTCTGATTCAGCCACCATTCCTGATATAATCATGTTTCTACTAGGTGGTCTGAACTGCTCTATGCTGCTCATGATAATTTTACAAGCAGACCTGATATCTTTAGGTATCCTTTCTAACCCAGCTTCTAACTCTACTTGCTTTACTTCTATTTGCTTTTCTTCTTTGCAATCATTTTCTTCTTCATCCTCTTCCTCATATTCTATGACCTGGTTCTTTTTCTCTTCATAGCCCTTTTCTGCTTTCATTTCTTCTTTGTCTGCAAGATCTTCCTCATACTCTAGTGTCTGATCCTCTTCCTTCCCATGATCTGATGTTTCTTTCACTATCTCCAACTCTTCTGCCTTCTTCTTCTCCATTTCCTGCTGTTTCTCTTCAATGACCTGTTCTTCCTCTTTCTATATTTTGTTATCCTGAGTTGAGGTTGAATCAATCTCTATTGAGAGCTTTATCTGATTATTTATTTGCTGCTCCTTTTGTCCTTCCTCTTG
Organism: Ceratopteris richardii; assembly: GCA_020310875.1. Lineage (NCBI taxonomy): Eukaryota > Viridiplantae > Streptophyta > Polypodiopsida > Polypodiales > Pteridaceae > Ceratopteris > Ceratopteris richardii. Next base: position 127,053,454 of record CM035443.1, read on the forward strand.
CTCATCTATATCCATAAGATCCAATTCTTCTTCTTTTTCGTGTTCACTTGTATGTGTGGATTCTTCTTCATAATTTAGATCATGAAGTATCTCTTCTATATTTTGATTTATTTCTCTTTCTATGTTTCGTTCTTGACCCTCCTTGAGATCCATCTTTTCTAATACTTCCTCAATTTCCTCAATTTGATCTTTGTCTTCTTTCTTGTGCACTGAGCTGCATATCCGAGCTTCCTTTTCTACTTCTAACTTTTACTCATTAAATTAGAAATAGGTTTGCTGAGATGGTTTTGTCCATATTTCTTTAAACCCTGTGTCCACCAATCCACTACTAAACTCTTTCCTTGCTTCAACCTCTTCTTCCATCATTACTGCTTTACCTTTTAGTATCCTTTTTTCTTCTCCAAGACTAACCTCTTTTGCTGCTTCTTCCTAGACCTGTATCCCTTGTGTCTTTTGGCTCAAATCTTCTGGTGTTTTGCTTTTTTCAGAGGCCTGTGCTGTCACATTTGGTGTGCTAGGTACTGAGAAATTTAAACTTTTCAACAGAAAGTTTTCAATGTCACTATCTGAATATGAAGAAAACTGTGAGGAACCAGCTATCCCTAATGTGTCCATTCTTTGCTCTTCTAATACAATGGATTCCTCTTGCTTTTTTTCTTCTACTAACAATTTTTCTGTCTCCTTCCTTTGTGCTTGTTCAACTGCTTTTCCCTTACTCTTCTTGGTCAGCTTCCTTTTCTGCACAGGTTTCTTCTGAACCTTCTTCTTGACTACTACTGTAGTTCTGGTTTCATGAACCTTGTAACTCTTTGAAATATGCAAGCAATTCCACTTCCTTTTTAACAAAGACCTCTTCAATTTTTGCAGCCATCATCTGATCATGTAACTCTTCATAGTGTTCCACTTCTTCTTGTATCCAGTCAGTTGCTTTACATGAATAGTCTTCCAACAATTTCTGATATTGGGCTTCATAGATTGCCCTCTTATTGTTTCCTTGAGTCAAATAAGTATACAATTGTTCCTTACTTGTTTGAGGTGGATGAGGTTCCTTTGAAGACTATACTTCCTTTTGAGCAGCTTCATGTTCTTTTCTTGCTTCCTCCTGTTCCAATTCTACTTTTTTGGGATCCAATATTCTCTTCTTTACTGGAATAACTTCTTCTAAGACTCCCTTTCTTTTCCTCTCTCCTCCCCTCATGCTTGGTTGGGCTTTTGCTTCTCTTATGGACATCATTTTAGAAGGACTTTTAATTCCTGACATCAAACTTCTGAAGTATTGAGCTTCTGGAGCCAACTTCAATTGATCCTCCATTCATAAAACATGATATATAATCCTTGTTAAGAATTGTGCTCCATTCATGAACTTTCTTTGCTCCCAATGTTTGGCTGCTTCCTTCAATTGATCATGGATGTATGGTGTTACATCCATTACTCCAAATGGCTTGGTCCTGTCCTTATTATTGAACATGATCAATGTCATTGGCTTGTGTGGCATGGTGTATCTAGGCAGTTTTGGAAAACAGAAATATTGAAGAAACATTCTAATGGCATACTCCTCATTCTCTTTTCCTTTGAAATCCACAAATTTGGAATATCCTGCATAGGTTGCTTTATTCTTTTTGACAAAGCTATTATGCAACTTAGTTCCCATGGAATAGAATTGAAGGGCTGCCCTGATATGCTCTGCCTTTATAGTAATATTCACTTCTTTGTTTTCCTTGTCCTTGACTGAACACCTGAAATATGCATCATTACCCTTTCCAACTTCCAGCTGATTGTTCATAACCTGGGATACTCTCTCAAAATCAATAAAGAATAAAGTTTCATCCAACCGTCTGTGTAATCCTACTGCTTTCCATCTTTTATAATTGACTGCAATTTTTTGAAATTTGTAAAATTCCTGGCACAACATGGTATACTTGTGACCTCCAACTCCTACTGTAAAAATGTGCTGACCAATGATACTAAGGGTTTCCTTTAGTTCCTTTACTATCTTCTCTGCTTCTGGAATTTCCTGTTCTTTCCAGCTCCACCTTTTCCATTGTTGCTTCACTGTCTAAGAACCAATGTCCTCTAGATAAAGTTACTAAGTCTGCTTTAAAGTCATGGATTGGTAGTTCTTTTGGATTCACCATTCTCGAGAAAATATAACATCACACAAAAGAAAACTCCACCCACATGAGTCATAAGAAACATAAATGAAATCACATTGTTCTTGAGGTGTAATGAAAAAGAATGAAAATAAAATCTCAGATGAATCGTGACTTCCTTATTTGTATCACAGATATAACTCAAGTGAAGTGATCATCACATGTGTAGCAAGATGTCTAGTGCTCTCTTCCCTTTTAACAACTCTTTTTTTATATATATTTTTCAACAATAAAAAAATGAAAAAAGAAAAAAATGAATAAAAAGAATTGATAATTTTTCTCTTCTTTTTTTTTCTTCCTCCTTTCTTTTTGTTTTCTTCTTTTTTCTCTTTTTCTTTTTTTTTTTAAATAATAATTTCCTCTACTTCTCCCTTTTCCCCTCCTATTGCTTTTCTTAGAAAGAGGATGAGGTAGTGTAAATGGAAATAATTTCCAAGATTTCATAATTTCCTTCTGGTAAAATTCTGAATTCTTTATCAAGAATCCCATGTGTGCATCAGATGATCATTTTCCCTTTTCCTTCATCTGTAACTCTTCATACTTTTTTATCTATTTTAGTATCTTGATGCTTGTTTTCTTTCCATTGAATCATATCTGATTTTTTAACCCAATAATACTTGATTCCTGTTGAATTTGTTCTAGGAATAAAACAATCTTCTTTTGATATACTGAGTAGGAAGTTTTTGGCTTCTATATCCATTTTGTTCTGGAAAATTGTTTTGATGAGCAGTGCTTATATGTACTTTGTTTCCACATTCTTTCTGTCTTGATGCCTAGATGCTTCTGATGATTCCACACTTTCCACCTTTCTTCTCTCTTTTCAACACCTTTGGTTTCTTCAATTTCCTCCTTTTCTTGATTGGAGCAGATTTGATCATAAAGAAGTTTTGTTTGTAATTCCCTTGTAGCTTCTAGTGAAAAAGTAAATCCCTCCAAGTCTGAGTCATGGATATCCTGTTGATCTTCCTGTTCTTCAACACTCAACAAAAACATTAAAAACCTTTTGTCATTTATTGTCAACTTAAGCTTCATATTTTCAAAATCCAAAATTATTTTACCTTGCCTGAGCCATGGTTGTCCCAAAATCAATTTCTCAGTCATCATATGATCACACCATTCTTCACAATCTATTTTCATTTTTTCTTCATTGAATTTAACTTTAATAGATGGTGAAGACAAGCTTTGTATGATCTGTCCTTCTAAGGTTTTGATAAATGTTTTACTTTCAGTCCTTTTTAAATTAAACTTATCCAACAAAACTGAACTGATCAAATTCACTTGTGCACCTGAATCTATCAAAACCTTGATTTTCTCATCATGAAAATTCATTGTTATAACAGACAAATGCTCTCTTACTCTTAAAGGTGTTTCACACAAAAGGACTTCTTTGAGCTCCTTACTCTTCCTTATTCTTGCCTTTGCCTCCTATTGAGCCTCATACCTAATTTTTTCCTCTTCTTTTTTCCTGTTTTGAGCTTGATGTATTCTTCTCCATTCAGAAACAGTTAATGGTAGATCATACCTTTTTACCCTGCATCCACTTATGAAATTTGGCATGATTTCTCCATCTATATTAGCTAATTGGATAGCTCCACTGTTACTTATTTGATTGATAATATAAGGCCCATGTCCTTTTTTCTGAATTTTTTTCTGATGTTCTTTAATTGTATATGCCAGGACTAGATCTCCTTCTTGCAAATCTTTTTCTTTAATATGAACATCATGATAAGTTTTCTGCCTTCTCTTGTCTGCATATATGCTCATGATTGCTTGAAGTCTGGAAGCTCCAAGTTTTTCCAATTCCACCACTCTCTCAAATAACTCATGTCTAGTCCATTTGTACTGATTTCCCACTCTTAATGTTGGAATGAGAAATTCTAAAGGCAGAATTGCATTTTGCCCATATACCAAATTAAATGGTGTGGTTCCAAGTGTAGTTTTGTATGCCACTCTATAAGCCCATGACATGATTAAGTTGCAAATCCCAATCATTCCTATTTGTATTTACCAATTTTGACAAAACAGTGCAAAGTACTTTATTAGTACTTTCTACTAAACCATTGGCTTGTGGGTGATAAGGGGTTGACTTTCTATGATTGATCATGAAATATTCAGTTATGTTTTCTATTATTTGGTTCAAAAAATGAATCCCCCTATCACTTACCAATTCAATTGGTAATCCAAATCTGGTGATAATATTTTCATAACGAAATCTTGCAGTGGTCTGAGCATCATTCCTTTTTATAGCCCTGGCCTCTGCCCATTTAGTCAGGTAATATCTGGCTACTAGTATATATTCAACATGGGATTGTTTTGCTGGAGGATGTATGGGTCCAATGAAATCCAACCCCCATTTGCTAAATGCTCTTGCTGAAATCAGTGGTACTAATGGCATATTGTCTCTTTTATTTGGTTGATTCACTCTTTGACAAATGTCACATCTTTTCACATATGTTCTTGCATCAAGAAATAGAGTTGGCCACCAAAAACCAGAATATAATATGAGTTTAGTAGTATCAGTTGATACTCTTCAGAAATCATTTGTAGATTCTTTGAGTCTGCACTAGCTCTTACTGGCTTTCCTTTCTTGTTTCTTTTCAACTCCTCAATTATGTTTACACTCCAATCTGGATTTTTCTGAAACCAATATAAAGTTATAATTTTTGAATTTTGCAAAGATTGGCATTCGCAGTAGTTGGAAATATATTTTTTAAATCTTGAATCTTATTAGGCCACTGTACTCCCATCCTATTGAGATTATTTAGGGTGACTATCATGGAAGCATGAATACAGGGATTCCAACAATGAGCTCTTCTTAAATACTCCTATTGCTCCTCTTCTGGAGTACAATATTCGAATATGCCCATTTGATTGAGATGATACAAATGTTCAGCTAGTAGCACAAAATTCCTACTTTGTAATACCAAATGTGTGTTGTTTTCAGATGTTCTGCAAGGTCCCATGGTTAGCAAAGGTACTAAAGTCATGGCCCATTCAGGAATACTTTCTATTTTGAACAGATATGCATCTGGTAAGTCATCATCTAAAGGTGAACTTGGCTCTTGGTTTGGATCCTAGACAAATGTTCTGCTCTCAAATGAGTTCTTCCTTGTCTGACCACTACCTCAAACTCAAATTCCATCAGTAGGAGAAACCATATGACTATCCTACCTGTGTGACATGGTTTGTTTACTAAGTAGAGTAAAGCTTGGTGATCCACAAAGAATTTAAACTTGTTGGCTAAAAGATAATGTCTATATTTTTTCACAGCAAATATCATTCCCAACCCTTCCCTCTCAATGGTTGTATAATTTTTTTCTGCTGAATTCAATTGCCTACTAGCATAAGCAATTGGAAAATCTAATTTGCTCCCTTCTATTGGTTGTGCTAACACACATCCCAAAGCATAATTTGAAGCATCCACATGGACATGAAAAATTTTATTCCACTGTGGGGTCTTCAAAATTGGTGCTGTTACCAAACAAGTTTTTAAAGTTTCAAAAGCTTGGTCACACTCTTTGGTCCACTCAAATTTTGTGATCAAAGAAGACAAGGGTTTTTCAATGTCTGCAAACTTGTGTACAAATTTTCTATAATACCCACAATGTCCCATGAAGGTTTGAAGTTCTTTTACATTCGTTGGTCTTGGAAGTTCCACTATGGCTTTAATTTTTCTTCCATTTGTTGAAATTCCATTTCTGGAAACTATGTGACCTAACATTCTCCCTTGCCTTACAAAGAACACACATTTCTCTGGATTTAAACATACTCTATATGTTCTACATTTTTTGAGTATATTTTCCAAATCCTTCAAATGATCTTGTCTGTTTAATGAAAAAGTACAAAGATCATCCACATAGATTTCCATTATATTTCTAAGGAATTCTTTGAAGATGTGACACATCAATCTTTGAAAAGTTGTTTGGGCATTGGTTAAACCAAAGGGCATAACCCTAAAGGCATAGATTCCCCATTCTGTGGACAAAGCAGTTTTATGTTGGTCTTCCAAAGCTATGGGTACCTGATTGTATCCTGAAAAACCATCCAAAAAACTATAGACCTCCTTACTCGCAACTCTTTCCAAAAGATGGTCTGTTATGGGTAATGGATAGCTATCCCTTATATTTGAAGCATTAACTTTTTTCAAGTTAATACATACCCTGAGTTTGCCATTCTTTTTAGGTACCACAACTATAGGAGAGATCCACTTTGTATACTCAATATCATAGATGAAATTGGCAGCCAACAGCTTGTCAACTTCTTCCTTTATTTTAGTAGAGTATTTGTCATTAAATGTATAGTGTCTTTGTTTGCTAGGTTTTGCATCAGGAGTAATAGGAATCTTATGTTCACAAATGTTAGGATCAATTCCTTTCAAATCTTTGTAACTATAAGCAAACACATCTCTATATGTTTTTGCCAAATTTCTCAATGCTTCCTCCTCTTGATTTGTCATGTCATCAGCCATTACAATATGTCTCTCTTCCCCTTCTTCTTGGGTGATCATCACCTCCATAGTTTGTTCCTCATTGTCATATGCCTCCCCCTTTTTCTTTTCTCTTTTTGGTTTCATTTTTAGGAGTAGTCTGTCTTCTACTTCATAGGTCTTGAAGTTTTATCAAACTATTGATCTTCGTTTGTTATCTTTTCATTTTTTTCAACTTCTTGATCTTTTTCTATTTCCTTGTGTTTGTTTTTTCTATATTTTCCTGAGATTTTGTCTTTTATAGCATCTGTAACTTCTACTTCTTCCAGATATTGTGTTTTCCCATTTTTTAATATTATTCCTTCCTCCTGGTCTTCCTCTATTTTTGACACCTTTATCATTTGTATTCCTATGTGGAAGATATCATATCCTTCTTCATTTTGGAATTTTACTCCCACATACTCATCATTAGCTAGATCCATGGTGGTCAAAATCTGATTCCAACCATAAGGCTCAAATTCTTCATCTTTAAATTCTTGTGGTATATAGCTTTCATCTTGTGATTTCCTTTCTCCTAGACAATCTCCTTTTTTTAACATCCTTTTCTTGTCTGTGTGTTTCTTTATCATATTACATTTCCAAATTGATGATTCTATCTCATTCTGATCTTCACTCCCTGATTCTTCACTTAATTCCTCATTTTGATGTACTTTGAACCATTCTTGAGGGGACATATCACAATACTGACCATTTCTTAAATTCACCCTAGTTATCCTTCCTTTGCTTTGAAGATATAGGCAATCATTACCCCAATCTTGCACAATTTGCATTTGTCTCATAAATGGTCTTCCTAGGATAATTTCATATGAAGTGGATTGTGGGAATTCAACTATGGCAAAAGTATGCTCTATCTCTATTCCACATATTTCTACAATCACTTTTTCCCATATTCCTAGGGGTTTTTCTATGTGTCCATCTGCAAGTTGTAATCTCATTTTAGTGGGTATTAACTCATTTTTTCCCCATTTCTCCCAGGTTTGTTTAGTCATGATAGCCACTCCTGATCCACTGTCTAATATAGCCTTGGCATGATTTTCACCAAATTGTATTCTCAGAGTTGAGTTTCCTTCTTCCCCTTCACAATATCCTCCTATTTTGTCAATAGGTATGTACAACAACTCTTCCAATTCTTGTTGATGTGGATCTAGGTTCTTTGACTTTGTTTCCCGCTTTTTCATGTTATGTTGTAAATGAGGATTTTGTTTTACTATTTCCTCCATTGTGGTGTGGTATAAAATTGTACAATGTTTGTCTATATTGGTTTGGAAGGTTATTTGTGAGTTATCTTCCTGATCAATAGTTTTCTTGGTTTCAGTTGCACTTACTCCCTCAACTATTGTTTGATAATTGTCTGGTTCCCCCATTTTGAGTTGTGCTTCTTGTATGATTTGTTTACATCTTTGCATCCTTTCATCTTCTAAATCTGGCATAGGATATGCCATCACATGATCTGTAGGATTTGGTCCATCTTGAATTCTTCCTTTGTATGCTCTTATCAGAGCTTCCAAACTTTGTGAATTTTTTGTCTCTTCCTGAGTCTGTGTGTTTTGTGGTTGGTTATTGTTTGACTGTTCCATAGTTTCTTCTTCCAAATTTTTACCCATTCTCAATTTCCTTTCCCATCTCCCTTTTTGTCTGTTTTTCTTTTCTTTTGGAAATGGAATTTTCTTATGTTCCTGTGTATGTGTCTCCTTTGTTGTTTCTTGTTTTTTGGCTTGTGCTCTTGTTATAACATTTACAGTTACTTGATCATGGTCACTCAATTCTTCTTGATCCATTATGTTAGCTGTTTTTAATGGTATGTTACTAGATGTGTTCTGTTGTTTTTGAGGGTTTCTTGTACAATCCTTTATTAAGTGTGCCCTGCCACAATCCTTGCAATAGGCTCCTTCTATTCTTAGTGTAGGAGGTTGTGGGCAGTCTCTAATGAAATGTTCTCCCCCACATCTATAAGAAGTTATCTTTTGACTCCCTTTGAATTGAGGTTTCTGATTGGACATGTAATTATTAGTTATATACATGAATGTGGCTGTGTCCATTTCAATTCTCCCATTTCCCAAATCTAGGGCTTGCAGTTTTGGTTCTCTCTATTCATATCCTTCCCATTCTTCTTGATATCCTTCATTCCAATGATAATCCTCTCTGTAAGATGATCTAAGTCTTGAGCTTCCTTCTTCTATTGGTGTGTATTTCACTGGTACTACATTTGTTGGTAAAGGTGGTTGTTGTCCAAGTACAGGTCTTGGTTGCTCAACAAATCCAGATTCTCTTTGTAAGTTGTGTTGGTTCACATATTCTCTTTCTTTAATATGTTGTTTATTGTAGAAGCATTCTTCTATGGTAGGATTTGTCCATTTTCTTTCTAATGTACAATATTAGAGTGTTTTTCTATCTTGCAAATGTTGTGGTTTTTGATAAGGACATTGTTGAACCAAATGATTTTCTCCACAGTTATAGCATTTCTTATTTGTTGCTATCCTGGTATTTATCAAATTTGTCTTGGTGCTAACTTCTAGGGCTTTAGCAATGGCTTGTGCTAATTCTTCTTCTGGTGGGATTTTATCTTCATTTGTTCTAGGTTGATCAAATGCTAATAGATCTTGTCCTTTGTTATCCTCCAAGTCTATTGCCTCTTTCACACATGCTCCTAGGTCAGGACATCTCCTATAATACACCAAGGTTCTCAATGCACTTCTCAATCCTTCTATGAATAGAGATACTTGTCTTGCCATGGATGGTACCTCCTCTCTGGGACATCTATCAATGTATTGCTTGAATCTCCTAGCTGCCTCTCTGACATTTTCATCTTTTTGTTGTTTAAAACTATGTATTAGGGTAGCTCTACTATGTTTTATTCCAATTTTTGAGAATTCCCCTATGAAGGCTTCAAGGAAAGATTCAATATCTAGATACATTTCCTTTCTCAATGGAATGAACCATGATAGTGCAGGTCCAGTTAGGGTTAGACCAAATGCTTCAAATTGTACTTTGTAATCCTCTACTTCTTCTGCCCTAATTAATTGTCTGAATTCTACAGCATGGGCATGAGGATCAGAATATCCCTCATATTGGTTCTTCATGCATTTTGTTACTTGATAGGGCCTAAGTATTCTTCCCTGATTTTGCCACTGATGTCTCCTTCTGATTGGAAAATCATTAATTCCTTCTGCTTCTCTTTCAAAAGGATTTGGGGAAGTGTGTACTCTCCTACCTTGTTGTTGTTCAATATTAATGTGAGTTTCATTTTGTCTTGGAAAATCTGGTTGCCCTAGGTTTTGTTCCTAAGGTCTCTTGTCTGCACATTGCCCTAAATCATTAGAGTTTTCTGGATCTTGTGAGAATATGTATACACATCCCTGTCTATCCTCATATCTGCCATCCTTAAATTGTGCTACTGGTGTTATATTTAAGGGAACTTCTAAGTTTCTCATCCTAATGAGAAACTTATGCATACCATCCTGATACACATAGGCTCCAAACCTATTTTTATACATATACTTGAGAATATTTCTATAATCACTAGTTTCAGAAGGTTCATTGGTTTCATTTAGGTTTTCCATGTTATTTTCTTATCCTAAATCTTTTCCTTGTAACTCTCTTATCTTTGGCTCTATCTCCTTCCTTTTCAAGTCTTGTTTATCAGGTGTGATCATTTTATTACCAGATCTCAAAATCATCCAACTAATTCACAATTTTGTGAAGAGAATCGTGTTTGCCACGATCCCGTGAATAGAATCGTCTTTTCTAGGATCTTGAGAATATTCTACATTTTCTCACAATTCTGTGAAAGAAAATTGTCTTTTTCACGATTCTGTGAATATTCTAGATTTCTCACGATCTGTGGATGGAATTTGTGTTTTTCACGATTTTGTTGATAGAATCGTGTTTTTCACGATTATGTGGATGGAATCGTTGTTGCTCTAGCACAATGGTGAGAACCACGTTAAGAAGCTTCACCTCCTTAATGTCAATCCGTGGAAGAGATAGGAGTGATATGAAGATCGTGAATGAGAGATGATGTGAGAGTGAAGGTGAGAAGCACAAAGATGCACACACACATACACACACACAATGAAGAGACAAGCAAGACACAATGGAAGGTGGGAAATTAGCTCTATTACTCAAGAACACTATTACAAGCTCAAACTAGCTCTAAGCTCACACTAACCAACATGAACCAACCTCAAAAATGAGCTCTCTAGCTCTTTTTATAGTTTCTAGACTAGTTTTGACCGGTTTCACATCTAGTGACCGGCATAGTTAAAAAATAGGTCCTAGAGGCTATTTGGAAGGGTAAACGATATCTAAAAATAACGAAAATTGGTACGTGCATTCTACCTAAGCTCCTCAAGCTCGAGGACTCCTCGGCTTGCACAAAATGGAGCTATGAATTAGAAAATGGGATTTTGTCTATATTACATATGTTACAAGAGTGATGAAAATCACTGTTGAATGTTTGAAGAGGTAATAGAAACATAGTTGTTGAAAAAATGATCCGACTGGCTCCCTGCTCCGTCTTTACATGCTTCCACGTCGTCTGTGCCTCTGACTGTGCCTCTGACTGCTTCCAACACCCCCCTCCCTCTCGCTTCTGTCGTCCTCGACAGAACCTTGTTGTGCGGTCTGCCGGATGTAGTTTTGTAGGAGGTCATGAGCGAGGGTGTGCTCAGATACTCGAATGCCTCGGGCCAGATCAGCCTCGAGTTTCTCCCAGTCGATCGGTTGCGGTTCTTCGGGTGGCGGGAGTTGATAGTGCGCGGAATAAACCATTCGCTCGCAGGCAAAAAGTTGCAATAAATGTGTGGGCCTGCTGAGGAATACCTCCGAATGGTATTCCCAAAATCCGGTGGTGAACATCTCTTCGAATGTTTGCTTGTAGCACGCCGGTAGGTATTTTATTCTACAGTGCCAGGTATAACACACCCGGAGCGATGGCGTTGTGCTCATGTCATATACTAGATCAAAGTTACCATGCTCAAATCCCGGGGTGTTTACATGCGGTGCCTTGACGCGTCGGAAGACTTTAAATATCATTTGCATCATGTCAAAAATTTTGACAGTCATATGCGCTGCGATATCATCCATATTCTTCAGGCGAGGGAGCCAGTGACGGATTGTAGCCATCATATAACCAACAGTGGGCAACTCGGTGGGCGGCTTGAAGTAGGGGTAATTCAGCCAATCCTGACACTGTCTATTGTTTTGTACTTTGATAGCGAATGCAGTCCAGGAGCGGCGTCGTGGTACTGGTCCCCAGTAAGGATTATACTTTAAATGTAAAGGCGCTTTCACCCATGTGCTCATCATTTCTGGGTACTTCTGGAGTAGGTCTTTGCGCCAATCAGGTTGATGGATCTCTCCTCTTTGCGCATTTGGTGGCAAGTCCGCCGGCTCGAATTGTGTAGCATGCGTGGGTTTCATGCCGGTTTCTTTCTCTATAGCTAGCTGATATTCAGCCATTAACATGAAGTACAGTTTATACTGCAGCTCATGCCCAGATATATAGCGTCGGGGGGCCAAATGAGCAAAGAAGGGGGATTGTAAGATTCTCTCTTCAATCATGGCCATGGCATGTAACTGGGCCTCTACTCTGGCCGAATGTGTCGTTCCAAGTTCTTCGATCGTTTTCATCCACGCGGGGGTAGGAAGTTCATAGGTCATCTGGCCTTCGGCCGTGACTTGTCCGCCTGGGATGGGTATTGGCTCGAATGCTTCTTCAAACGTTTCCTCCACCGGAATGGTTATGTTCTCGTCGTCAGCTGGGATCTCCGGTGGGGAATCAGGCCGTGGTGGTGCTTCGTATACATCTATGCGTGATTGGAGAGTGGCTACCTGGGCCCGTAATGCGTTGAGTTCTTCTAAGATGTCAAGAGAAGGGTCCACAGGTTCTGGTACTTCTGCTGCTACTTGTACTTGTTGTGGTGCCGGTTCTCTGAGCTGTAGTAACTTGTGATCTTCTTTTAACTTCTGATGTTCTTCGTTCATTCGATCATAGTCCTCTAGCAGTCGAACATGGTCATCTAGCAACATCCGCATCGATTCAGATGGGATTGCCTTGAATCTGCTAGGACTTAAGGGTTGTTCTGGATGGTCCAATGCCGCTTCCAAATTTTCTCTATTCTGCTCTTGGAGTCTCTGGTTCTCCTCTTTTGCTGCGGCTAGGTGCCTCCTGAGTAAGCCCATATTCCTGGTCAGCGTCGCGTTCCTAATTGTTTGGGCTCGAAGCAGGTTGTCCAGATCAGCAGTGGCTTCTTTTGTTTTCTCTTCACTTTCTAGTTCTAGCTTATGATATGCCTCTCTTAGTTCTTGGTATCGAGTATTTAAAGAGGCATTCTCGATTGATAATGAATTAAGCTGCGACTGTAATTCATTTGTCGTCCTCTGCAACTGTTGATAGTTGTTGCCAAGAGATGCGAACTCATCTCGTACTTGTGACATGCATGTGAACATTTGTTGAAGTGCAGTGTCTATGGTTGGCGATGATAGTAATGGAGTGCTAAGTGAGGATGCAGTGGAAGTAGATGCAGCGGGAATGGGGAATGGGGTTGGGAAGGTGGATGCAGTGGTGATCGTGGAAAATTGTGACATACCTAAATATGATGGTGCTGTGAGTGGAGTGGGTGCTGGTGCGGTGGGTGGTGAGATGTCCATGTCATTGGACGTGTCAAGGGCGGTGACTGTGAAAAGCGGTGTGTATGTGGGTGGTTGTGTAGGTGTGAAGACAGGATTTACAAATGTAGAGTAATTTACAGGGGGGATGGCTGGAGCCGAATGGTGAAAAGGGGAAACAGGGGTTATAGTGGGTTGGGGAGGTGAAACTGGTGAGAAGGTTAGTGGGGTTAGAAAGGTGAAAGGGTGTCTTAAAGGTGGGGGAAAAGATGGGAAGGATGAAGGGATGAAGGGGTTAACACGTAGGCGAGGTGGGGTGGGTGCGGGCATGGTGGTATGAATGGGCAGGGCAAAGGCGGTGGCTATGTTGCCGTGGACTGGTGTGGCTGTTGGAGAAGCAGGTGGGCTTGCAGGGGATACGGGATGGGTTGGTGAAACATGAGGTGAGAGAGGAGTAGAAGGTGTGGATGTTATTTCAAGGATAGTGGTAGTATGTACAGCGGTAGTACGTGGCGGGGAGTCGACTAGGATAGCTTCGTCGGTGAAGGATCTTTCCGGACGTAGGCGTGCATCTTGCGCCTGGTGGGATGATTGAGCACCTACCGGAACTCGAATATATTCACCGGGCTTTGATAACAAGCGAACTCTGCGAGGGTCATATTGGGGGAGTGGCTTCCTTTGTAAATATCTCAGTGCTTCGACCGGGCCAATGGATTTGACCAGTTCTCTGAACCCTCTGATGTAGACTTCTTCAAACCCTCCGGAGACGAGTTCTTGTTCGATTAGGGTCTGGCTCTCTTCTTCAGTCAATTTCTTCCGTGCCCAGACTTTCTCCATCGTTCGATATAATTTCTTGATGGCCAGCGTGTAAGCTGCTGCTTCGAAAGTCTCCTCTTCATGCGTGCTGGTGTCACCGTGTGCATCGGTTTGTTGGCCTTGGCCATCTGTCTGTTCCTGTTCTTGGGACTCGTGAGTGCCCTGGCTGGCTTCATCGTCACCTTCATCGTCATCGGTGGCTGTTCTTTCGTCATCAGAGCTCGACACCACTTGTCCCTGTGGCTGATCCCGCGGTGTGGTAGGGTAGCTGGGGCGTTCATATTCTTGAGAGAACATCTGTGCCTATGAAAACTGGAATTCATTGGAGAATGCATCAGGCATTTCAAAATCGAATGTGGTGTTTATTGGTTCTGCCTCCATGTGTGGTATTGGGAAAGAAAAGGCTTCCGCACCCATAGTGGTGGGAGCTTCTGCTGTCGTGGTGGTGGGTTCTGTGGTTGTAGCTGCCTGAGGTGCAACGGTACTGGTAGTGCCCTCCGTTACCACTGGTCTAGATAACCTTATTCGAATGGGTTGTACTGTGGGAGCGGCTTCTGTCGGTGATTGCTCTGGGGAGGGTTGTGGTGATGGTGACTCTGGCACTTGAAGGCAAGGAATAGTGCCTCTCATGCGCTTACCTGCCCATGCTCTGCTGGGCTTCCTGGCTTTCTTCGTCATTCCTTTGAATGCCTTCAGCTCTTCTCCTGTTAATGCATGTTCAATTGGCAAGTCATAAGCCAAGCACATATAAACAATTCTTGTGAGCGCACAACATCCATTAAGCACTTTCTTTCGTTCCCATCTGTGTTGTGCCAAATACATTTGATCAATGATCCAGCTCGCCAGATCGACAGTCTGAGGTCCAGTACACGCTAAGTACAATCCAAACCATATTCTTTTATGGGGCATGGTGAATCTGTCCTGAGTGGGGAATGCAAAATGTTGCATGCATATCCGTAGCGGCTTTGACAGCTCAGGTGTAATTGCTGAGATCTCCTCCCACTTAGTGACATCCCCACGTTTCATAGGGTCTGGAATTAATCTTTCTCGATCTGTGGGCGTGTGGGTTCCATGAATTTTGATGGCAGCTCTGATTAAATCCTTCGAAAGATAAAATCTTTTGTAAGGTGGATCATCCACTAAAGAAGGCAAAATAAAAGTTCCTGGGATATCCTTATTCTCTGAGGCCAGCAAAGTAGTGATTAAATAATAACACCTGTAAAAGTCAGGTTTGGGCAGAGGATCATTGAAATACTCCGTGAAGCCGGCTCTGGCCCAAACATGAGTTAAGTCCTGAGTGTTCTGTAGGCCTTCGAACTCTCTGGAGAAGAATTGGTATTTTCCCCAAGTGCGGTCATCAAACGTCAAATTAGATTCAAATATAAAATCCGCGTCCGCTAAGGGTCCTGCAAGTCCCTGAAACCAGTGAGAGTTACGGTGTATCTTTTCTGTGTAGCCCATAGGTGGGTTATCGATCGGCGGTGGAGCCCTGGAAATCCTTGGAATTCTGGCGGTGGAGCAGTCGGGTGGGATTCTGCTCGTAAAACATTGAGGGGCGCTGCAGCTACGCTGGGGCTTGCTTCTGATGGTCCTTCGTTGGTTTGCATGATGACTGATGCGCTATTGAGAAAGATCTGCTACAAAAGATTAACACATTAGCATGGAAATTAATTATGATCCCATTAAAGTGAGACCGCAATCCCTTTCCATAACTGATGCGTAATCCGTGTAGCCAAGTGCTGTGATGTGATGGATGCAATGCTTCTTGCAGCACTAGTGCAGGTCTCTAGACACCTACACGTTTCAGATGATGCATACATTTCTTGATGAGATGAGATTATGAGTGATGTGTGATGATGGTGGGTGAATTTATACAAGGTTTAAAGGTTAGTGATTTATTACAAGGTTGTATGTTAGTCGGGGGGGTAGTTTTGTCAGACATGGGGTTAGGGGGAGACGGTTGGATACGCTTCGGTGTCCATTTCTTAAGAGTCTTTGAGTGGGTGGTGGGTTTCTGCTGAGGGGCAAAAGGTAGTATCGGGTGTGGTGGTATTGAGGGATGGAAAGATTTGTGAGGTGTATATATTACATGGCTTAAGGGTTGAGCTATGATACATGGTTTGGGTACCCAAATCTGCGTGGGTGTGGGTCTATGGGTAAGGTATTTCTTGGCGATCCAAATTTGTCGAATGCTCGGACCTGTAGAAGAAGGTCGAGGGGATGGTGGATACTGATTCTGTTTCTGTTCTGCCTTTTTCTTGTCGATCTCTGCTTGGTTGGAGTTCTTCGGTGCTTTTTGTCCTTTTGGCACCCATATTTGTCTGGTGCTGCTTCCTTTGGGTGGCCTAGACTGCTTCTATTGTTGTGTCTTCTGATACTGCCGTCGGTCTGGGTTCCTTCGTCGTGGTTGACGCTGTTGTTGTTGAGGTTGAGAGGTCGGATGGACACTCTGCTTTGGAAAAGAAGGGAGATCCAACACTTGCGTGACCTGCCCATTAGGAAGTGATGCGTTCTTTAACTTTAATCTAGGCCAGTCCGCAACAAGTTTGGAAGGATGAGCACCGCAGGGTGTCGTGCTCATTTGGCCGCTGATGCAACCCACCTGACCGCTGATTGTGTCCATCTGCCCTAGCGGATGGGTTGCTGCCTCTTCTAGTTTGCAGGAAGTCCCAGGGAAGATCTCCTGTCGTCCTTCTGATTGAAAACTGTCCATGGCCAAGCCCGAGTGGGTTGGTGTAGACGTAACGTGACTGGTCTGATTAAAGATCTTCCGGTCTTCCGACGCATGCGTTTCATAGGGTCTAGGGTTACAAACCTCAGTCGGAATGCCGTTAGGGAAGTCAAGTGGTATCACTCGCTTCTGCTCTAAGGTTCCAATCTGTAAGGAGCCTTGTCTAAGATTTAAGTCCATTGAGTGATCGTATAGCCAATCTTGGCCAAGGATTAGGGGTTCTATCAGGTCGTCATCATGGCACACTAGTAGCTTCGCTGTCATGGTCACATCCTTAATGAGGATAGGAAGGTCCACCTCACCCATGCAAGGGGTTTCCATGCCTCCTAGGCCTATGAGGTATGCCTCAATTGGCCGCATTTCTATTCCTGAATCCTTATAGTGGGACCATCTAATCGCACTACTCGCAGCACCTGAGTCAATTAAAGCCCTGAGTTCTTGACAAGGGTTGCCGTGCTCTAGCCTAACTGTAACAAATGGTCTCCTGTCCACTATGCTAGGATGAGTGGTTGACTTTACTTGACACATGGCCATGGGATATCTGGGTGATGTTTACTGATGGTTATAATGTTCTCTCCCTAGTCCTTGTCTTCTTAGCTTCATGCGCTTAATGCGTTCTATGGCTTCTGCCTGAGCTTCGGCTCGTATTCTGTTTTCTTCCTCCTTACGCTTCTTTGCCAATGTGAGTCGTCTAAGCATATCCTCAGTAAGAGGTTCTTGATATAACCTGACTCTACAGCCACTAATGTAATTAGGCATTATATCTCCTTCTAAGGTGGCTAACTGTACTGCTCCACTTGTCGAAAGTCTGTTAATGATCATAGGTCCATAACCTCGCTTTTCTAACTTCCGTGCGTGCTGTTTCAGCGTATACACTAGAACTAAATCTCCTTCTTTTAAACCTTTATCTTTCACATGTGCATCAAAATATGCTTTTTGTCGCTTCTTCGCTGCGTATATTCCTGCTGCTGCTTTCAGCCTGGTTTCTCCTAATCGTTCCAAGTCCATTATTCTCGCTGATAATTCATGGCCGGTCCACTGATGTTCTTGTGCAACCTTAAGGGTCGGTATCAAGAAGTCCAAAGGAAGCACTGCATTCTGACCAAAAACCATCTGAAAGGGAGTTGCATTGAGTACGGTCTTGTAGGCCACTCGATATGCCCAAACAGCGTGGTGTAACTGTTTGTCCCAATCTGAACGTTTGTTGTTCACAAGTTTCGTCAGTACGTTACAAAGTATCTTGTTAGTGCTTTCAGCCTGACCATTGGCCTGAGGATGATATGGTGCAGATTTCTTGTGAATCACCATAAAATCCTGTAACAAATATTCAATGACTTGGTTTAGAAAGTGAGTGCCTCGATCGCTCACTAACTCTATAGGCAATCCATATCTTGTAAAGACATTTTCAAATAAGAATTTTGCAGTCGTGTGAGCATCATTCTTTTTTGTGGCTTTTGCCTCTACCCATTTGGTTAGATAATCTGTGGCAACAATAATGTATTCCGCATGTGTACCTTTTGCAGGGGGGTTGATGGGTCCTACAAAGTCTATACCCCACTTAGAAAATGCACGTCCGCCCATCATGGGTTTCAATGGCATTTCATCTCTGCGAGTAGGAAACTGAGTTCTTTGGCACACATCACATCTCTTTACATAGGTGTGTGCATCCATGTGAAGAGTGGGCCACCATAATCCTGCAAAGAGGATGGCTTTGACTATCCTATCGGGTCCAAAATGACCTCCTACAACACCTTGGTGTGCAGTCTCTAGTATGCTCAGATCATCGCTCTCATGAACACATTGTCTTAGATATCCATCTCGTCCTCTTTTGTATAAATTATCGCCGATAAGTGAATAGTCTTGAGCTTCCTGCTCTAGACTGCGTTGTCGAGCTAAGGTCATTCCTTGAGGGAATGTGTTCGTCCTCAAGTATGTCACTAGAGGTTCACTCCAGTCTTGTGTGAGAGACACGTGATATAATGTAGCATGCTCTACTGGTGGTCTTTCACAACACACGTTGCATTCCTTACACAACCTGTAGACATCTGCTTCCATCGTAGGCCAGTATACTCCTAATCTATGCAGAGTCTGTAATGTCCGATGTTTTGAATGATGTTGCTTTAGTGCACCTACGTGTGCTAATTGCAACCAATTCGCATGTTCTGATTCATCTACACAACAAGCAAGAATCTTTTGATTATCCTGTTTATATATGCTTCCTGCCATTATTTGGTACCTCTGAGACTTGGTAATCTCTCCTTCTTTGATCTTTATCCTAGGATTCTTGGGTCCGTATGTCAGAATAGGGACTATAGGCTTAGCCCATTCTGGTGCTATCTCAAGGTTAAACAAGTATGCATCTGGTAGATCATCCGCTACTCCTTGAGGAGCTTCTCCTGAGGTTAATCTTGAAAGGTGGTCAGCTCTAAGATGCGTCTTTCCTTTCTTGACTACCACTTCAAAATCATACTCCATGAGTAATAGAAACCAGCGTATTAGTCGTCCTGTGTTACAGGGTTTGTTGACTAAGTACAATAGGGCTTGATGATCTGTAAAGAACTTGAATTTGTTGGCCAACAAGTAGTGCCTAAACTTCTTTACAGCGTAGATCATTCCTAATCCTTCTCGTTCCATTGTGGTGTAATTTCTTTCTGCTGCGTTCAATTGTCTGCTCGCGTAAGCTATGGGGAGATCTATGTTACCTTCATTCGTGGGTTGTGCTAACACACATCCTATGGCGTAATTGGATGCATCCACATGTACATGGAATGACTTACTCCAATCTGGGGTTGTCAATATAGGTGCTGAGCACAAGCGTCGTTTAAGTTCATTGAATGAATTTTCACATTCATCTGTCCATTCAAAATTGGTCAAAAGAGAGTACAGAGGCTTGGCTATGATTGCATACATGTGTATGAATCTCCTATAATAACCACAATGGCCCATAAATGTCTGTACCTCTTTCACATTAGTTGGTCTAGGTAATTCTGCAATTACCTTCACCTTTTCTTCGTCCGTAGAGATTCCATTTTTTGACACAATGTGTCCTAGAATTTTGCCTTGTCTGACCATGAAAACGCATTTTTCTGGGTTCAAACAAACTTGATATTCTCGACATTTGTCAAATATTTGTCTTAACTCTGGGATATGCGTCTGTCTTACATTTGAATGAGCACATATGTCATCGACATAAACTTCCAAGCTCTTGCGTAAGAATTCCTTAAAAACATGACACATGAGTCGCTGGAAAGTAGCGGGTGCATTTGTTAAGCCAAATGGCATCACACGAAATGCAAATATGCCCCATTCTGTGGCAAAAGCCGTCTTGTGTTGGTCCTCTGGAGCAATGGCTACTTGATTATAGCCTGAGAATCCATCAAGAAAGCTGTAAACTTCCTTGCCCACAACTCTTTCCAATAAGTGTTCCGTGATAGGAAGAGGATAACTGTCTCTAATCGTGGCGGCATTAACTTTTTTAAGGTTAATACACACACACAATTTTCCATTCTTCTTGGGCACTACCACAATGGGGGATACCCATTCGGTATGCTCAATTTCGTAAATGAATCCTGCTTCTATCAATCGATCTATCTCCTCTTTAATCTTCGCAGCGTAGTTATCATTATACGTGTACGGTTTCTGTTTTGTCGGTTTTGCATCTGGAGTCATAGGGATTCTATGAGAACATATATCTGGATCTACTCCTTTCAAATCTTTGTAACTCCACGCAAAAACATCTCTATATTCGCGCAATAGGGCAACTAACTCTTCTTCTTCTTCAGTCGTCAAATCATGCCCTATGTATGTACACTTTTCTTCTTCTCCTTCTATGGCAACTATTACTTTCTTGGTTTTCTCTCGGTTATCATATACTTGTCTGTCATTCACCTTTCTATTGGGCATTTGTACCATAATTCTTCTATCTTCGATTTCATATTTCTTGAAATTCTCGGGTACTTCAATTAAAGATTCTTCTTTTTCTGACATGGTTGCTTTCTTCTTTCTTTTCTTACTTTCACTCTTAGCAGTCACTTGAGTGGCTAACCTTACCTTGTTCGTAATTTCCTCGTGTCTCTGAGTGTGAGTCTCTACTTCCTAGAAATATTCTTCCTCGGATGCAAAGGGTGGGTCCATGATAATTGATTCTAAATCAAAATCGCTTGCATCCTCAAATGCATCAGTGCTCGGTTCACACTCTTCTAAAATTGCATCGCCCATGATTGGCTCTATCGTGAAAACTGAAATGTCATAGCCATCCTCGTCACAGTGGGGTGTCCATTGTTCTTCATTGATGGCTACATCCATGGTTGCTAGAATTTCTGCCCAACCATGGAGTTCAAACTCTTCGTCCGGGAATACTACAGGTGCGTAGGCTGGATCTTGAAGGGTTCGTGGATGTTGTTCTGCACCTAAGGTCCTTGCTTCTAATCGTTCTTCCTCTTGTTTGGCTACTTTACACATCCATAAATGGGTATCCTCATGCAACCAAGAAGGATCTGATTCTAATGAGTGCACGGGTTCCGTCTCTACTGGTGTCTTATGGATGGTATTCCATTGTATTGGGGGTACATCTCTGTGTGAGTAGTCTTTTAGATTGACTTTAGTAGTCACTCCTAAATGTTGCAAGTACAAAGAATTAGTTCCCCAATCTTGTACAATTTGCAACTGACACATGAATGGTCGTCCCAATATCATCTCATAAGCATGATTTTTCGCAAAGTCACAAATGGCGAAAGTATGCTCAAATTCCACACCACAAGTGGTGAGAGATATGCCTTCTAGTAAGCCTAATGGTTTTTCTATGTGTCCATCAGCCATTTGTAGTTTCATCCTGGTGGGTCTTAATGCTGGCTTACCCCAACGTTTCCATAAAGCGGTGGTAGCGATGGCTACTCCGGCTCCTGAATCTAAGATGGCTTTCGTGGTGTAGCCCTGATGGGTTATTGGAAGATATGTGTTACCTTCCTCTCCTTCGCTTACGTCTCCAATCGTTTCCACGGGTATCTCTGGTACCTTCTTATGTGATCCTATCTGAGAGGGTATGGTAGCAAGCTCAAGAAATTGATTTGCTACGTGCTTCCACAATTCTGGTTTTACCTTTAACAATTCCTCCAGAGTGAGATTACACTGTACTTTAGTGTTCTTGATCACATCCGTGTTCCTAGGGATCACTGATTCTTCATTCCTCACTATTATCGTAGGTGCTCTCATACTAATAGACTTTGCTTCCCAAGGTCCTGTGAACTGAGGTAATTCTTGTAGAGAATTAGATTCAAATCCTGTGGGTTCACTCAGTTGTTCCACCTCTACATCATCATATATAGAGGGGATGTCTTGGGGAAATTGTTCTTGCAAATCGTCTATTTCTTGAATAGGAGGATGGGTTCCTTGTTCTTTTCTCCATTTCTCTTCTTGGATTTCCCTCAAAAATTCATGTGAGTACCTATGTATGGAAGACAAATTGTCTTGACTTTCTGTATTGGGAACTTGAGACAGGGATGGTGCATTCCTTTCCTGTGTCTCTGTGACAATAGGGTTCCTATGCTGATCCTTTTTCTCTTTACTTTCTATCAAATATTCTAGCCTCTCCATTAGTCCTTGAAAGTGTAATTCCGGTTTTGCCATGTTATTCCAATTAAGATATCTAGAGGCTTCGAACAAAGCTTGTGCTAGTTCTACCATCTTCATGCAAAGTTTAGTTCTCTCAATTTCTAGATCAGCTCGAGGGTAGTTTTTACTCATTTCCGTTACTTGAGGTCCCTCTTTTATTCTAGCCTGATATGCACGAAACATCATGTCTAGATCTTCTGGTATGGGTTCCGCCAAAACCGATCCTGATTTCTGAGCTGGGATTTCTTGGTTTAATTCTTGTGAAGTCAATTCTTGTATTTTGGCTCTAGATTCCCTTAAACTTCCTTCCAACTCACTTATCTTTTTACTCCACTTTCTCTTGATTCTTTCTCTAGAATCTTTCCAAGATTTTATCTTTTTACTGCTAGATTCTGCAACTTCACTAGTTCCGACTACTTTCTCTTGATTAAGCGGTTGGTTTTGTAAGAGCGCCTGGGCTCTGGTTATAGCTTGGATAGGCACGTATGTAGGGTTGGATCCATCTGCGTTGTTTACAATACCTATCACGTTGATCGGTGTCACGTTTGAAGTGTTAACTGGGTTCTTAGGACAATCTTTGATTATGTGCTCTTTGCCACAGTCGGCACAAAAGCCTTGTATGTTATAGTACTGTGATTGCCTTGCTATTGGGGGATGTGGACAATCCTTAATGAAGTGATCTCCTTGGCACCTAAAGCATGGTCCTCTAGGGCCCTGTGGTCTCTGTTGTCTCAATTGGGGCCGTGGGTTTGGGTTTGCGTACATCACATTAGCATAGTCTGGCTCCCAACTAGGTTCCATTGGTGGACTATCATAATGATATGTCTCCACATGTTCTGGTGACTCCGTGTAATAAGCGGGTGGACTAGTTACATGAGTAGAGTCAAAACTGTTTGAGTTCGGGTCACTTTCTGTGATCAAGGGTGAAGAAGGCACTAAGGCCCTACTTAGGTTCTCTTCTGCAGCAGCGTATTTGACTGAGATGACATTCGCTGGTGGGGGTGGCTGCTGAGCTAAGACGGGTTGAGGTCTCTGTTGAGCCTGGTATGGGTAGTTCTGAGGAGGCCTATAGTAATAAGGCTGAGCATTGTATTGGCCTTGACACCTACCTGGCTGCACGTATGCTTGCGGGTAGTTCTGTCTCACGGTTTGTTTGTTGTATGGGCAGTCCTGAGCCGTATGATTCGTGTATCTTCTCTCAATTGTACAATATTGGCCACTAGGGTTGGCTTGAGGTTGTGGTGCATTGGGACACACGTTTGCCAAATGATTTCCACCACAAGTGTAACAACGTACATTATTTGGTAGCTTGGGCACCTGTTTACTAGAAACTCCTAGTTTTTGGGCCACCTTTTCTGCTAGGTCCTCTATCGAGCTAGACAATTTTGTGGATGCTAGAGAAGAACAATCTGAGTCTTTGTAGACCTTTGAGAGTTCTAATTCATCTCCTAGGTTGTCCTCGATGTCTATACATATTCTTACACACTCCTCTAGCGTTCTGGGTTCTTTTAGGTACACATAGGACCGTAGTTTAGCGCTCAACAAGCCATCTAGGAACAGTGATACTTGTTTGGCTTGTGAGGGTAGCTCTTGCATTGGACATCGTTCGACATATTGTCTGAACCTACGTCCAGCCAGTCTAACTGTTTCCTGAGGGGTTTGTTTAAAGCTATGAATCAACGAAGACGTGTCGTGTCTAATCCCACTTTTAGAGAATTCAATGATGAATGACTCTAAAAAGTGATGGATGTCTCTAAATTGCCTTTGTTGCAATGGTTGGAACCAAGTTAAAGCGGTATTCTTTAACGTTAGCCCAAATGCATTGTATTGCGTGAACATGTCCTCGACTTGTTCTGCTCTTAGTACTTGCTTGAATTCTGCGACGTGGTCATAGGGATCTCCTGTCCCATCAAAGTAATTCTTCATGGATTTCACTAATTGAGTGGGTCTCAATACTCTTGCGTGTTCGTGTGGTCTAGGTAGAGGAAAATCATCTCTACCACCTGGTATTCCATGATCTCTTCGTCTATCCGCTCTATTAGTGTCTGTGGTTGTTCTATCTCTCCCTATGGGGTGAGTGAAGCTTACTTCCGGTCTCTCTTTATTTCCTTCTCTTTGATTTCCATGGGCTGAGGATGTTCCTGCCCCTTGTTGACTTGTATTCATGTTCGTTCTCGATGGAGGGAATACCAATTCACCTCTCCATGTGTATGTGTTTTTAGCGCGGTCAGGCACCACAAAGACTCTTTCTGAAGTCTCATCCAGGTATACAACCTTTCCAGGTGTATCTGGGTCCTTGAACTCATAAATTGTAATGATGCCTATCTCACCAGGGTGTTCCTTTCTGTACCTCCAAAAGGCTTCATCTGTCTCTTTATTTACAAACAACTCAGTGCTCCTGTTATCTTGAGGGATCCACTCTGGGATGAGTACTCTTGTTAATACGGATTTCCCTCTAGGTGTGCTAGGTTCTTCTAACGGTTCTTTTCCTTGAGGTTTTGCTTCCGTTTCTGGTTGAATCATGCCAAACTCGTTGGTATTGTTTGGCTGCGTACTTAGGACGTACATGGTTCCTTCCTTGTCTATGTACGCGTCTCTCTCGAATTTCACCACTGGTCTTTCCAATCCAATGGGTTGATCAGGGTTGTGCATTTGCACCACTTGCCTTCGCAAACCATCCTCATAGATGCGAGCACCTAATCGGTTGGTTCGGAGGAACTCTAATTGCGTTCTATAGGGTCCTTCAGGTTTTTCTAAATATGCTACATTAGACCCTCCTTCTGGTCTGTCTGTGCTAAATGCCATTTCTGATTCGCTAGTATCTGAGCTCTCGTAGGGGTAATTACTATTCAATTGCTGAGCCCACGATCGAGCAGTAGTTCTTACACTAGCCTCTGATGATCTAAGGCTTCGTCGGTCCGACTTACCTATATGTTTGCCCGATCTAAGGTTCATTAATTTTCTTCCTTGCTCACTCAATTACACACTTAGATCGTCAATGATTCTTTGTTATTACTTTCTTGATTATTTTAGATTTTCTTTGGATTCTTGTCTTAATATATGCGTCAGGAATTTGACTTTCCGTTATGATTTTGAGTTCTCGTTCCGTCAGACTTATGTTCTTTCCTTTAGGTTTTCGTCACACACCTTTATCTTTAGTCTTGGACTTGAAAGAATTAAGTATCTTGAACTTGAGGCGTTCCTATCGACTTAAATCCACAATGCTAACGTTTAGCCTAGCTAGAAATTGACTGAGGGGGTTGAGTAATCTTCCAACCTCGAGTCAGCTTGTTGGTTGCTCTAATGCCGAAGAAGCCGCGCTTCCCAAGCTCTGCTGTCTTCACTGCCTTGCCTTACTTTGCTTTGGTTGCCTTTGCTAGACCTGGAGAAATTCAAGGTTAGACCAATCCACAATTGAATGATCAAGCACTTGAGTATACACACCTTTTAAGTCCTTTCCCTTTTGCCCAAAATTTCAATACTTGCCCCCTGGCTTCCTAGTCCCAAACTAGGTGAACCTCAAAATGGCTTATCCAAAAATAGACGTATTCTTTATGAAAAAAACAGTTGAGGTCACGTAGTACTCGTCACGAGCTTTCTAACGAGCTATTAAGCTCAAAAAACGGACTTCGGATGAAAAAGTTATGAGCGTTCAGGCCCTGGGGGGTAAAAACTGACAATCAGGTTTTTCTTCAAATGTGAGCTAAGGGGTCTCCTATGAGTCTAATGGTCCAAAAATTTCTCAAAAATACCCCCAAAATTGGTCAAAAAATGGAACCCTAAATTTGCGATGGGGGTGCACAATCGCGATGGCCTGGGACCGTCGCGATGGTCCAAGCGAACCGTCGCGATGGCGTGGAGTTTGGACAATCGCGATGGCGCGAAAAGGTGAACCGTCGCGATGGCCCGAAGTGAACGATCGCGATGGCGTGAGAATGGACCGTCGCGATGGTCCAGTAGTGAACGATCGCGATGGCGTGAAGTCGAACCATCGCGATGGCTCGAAGTGAACGATCGCGATGGCGTGAGAATGGACCGTCGCGATGGTCCAGTAGTGAACGATCGCGATGGCGTGAAGTCGAACCGTCGCGATGGCCCGAGTCAACGGTCAAAGGTGAACAATCACGATGGCGTGAGAATGGACCGTCGCGATGGTCCAGTAGTGAACGATCGCGATGGCGTGAAAATGGACCGTCGCGATGGTCCAGTAGTGAACGATCGCGATGGCGTGAAGTCGAACCGTCGCGATGGCCCGAGTCAACGGTCAAAGGTGAACAATCGTGATGGTCCGGAGTGAACCGTCGCCATGGTCACAAGTGCGATGGCATGAGCCAATCGCGATGGTCCGATTTTGGGCTGTCGCGATGGTCCGAAAAATGAACCGTCACGATGGTCTATCGTGACACGTGGCACTGTCGTGGCGATGGCATGGGCCAATCGCAATGGTCCGGGGTCAGCTGAACAATCGCGATGGTCCAGTAGTGAACCGTCGCGATGGCTCAAGTGAACCGTCGCGATGGTCCGAGACCGTCGCGATGGTCCGCCCGAGCCGTCGCGATGGTGCGACACAATCGCGATGGTCTGTGACCGTCGCGATGGTCCACCAAACTGAAAATTTTTGAGATGCAGCTGTGGTTTCGTGTATGCGCAGGGATCGCCTACCTCGTGGTGTGGTCGCCTACCAAGAATTCCGAAGGTTGCAGACCATCGCGATGGTCCGCCACACTCGGCAGATCTTTGACAGAGAGTAAAATTTTACCTTTTCCAAGCTTTCCTGATGCACTAGAGCTTTGTACCTACAAGAAAACTCAAGAAAACACAAGCACACACAAGCACAAAAGTTCTCTCTCGCTCTCTCGCATGCACAAATGAGGGGAAATGAGGTGAATGGGAGGATATGGTGAATTTTCTGATTTTTTTTTTTTTTTTGGAGATGAAGATGATGATGCGATGATGAAGATGGAGTGTGGGGGAGGTGAAAAACACTAAAAACTAAGTAAAAACAACAACAAAAACTGAAATTTTTACCTTCCAACGCCACTTCTTGCTATACTCTTACCATCACACATTCGTCCTAGACTCGATCCCCGGCAACGGCGCCAAATTTGGTGTTGCTCTAGCACAATGGTGAGAACCACGTTAAGAAGCTTCACCTCCTTAATGTCAATCCGTGGAAGAGATAGGAGTGATATGAAGATCGTGAATGAGAGATGATGTGAGAGTGAAGGTGAGAAGCACAAAGATGCACACACACATACACACACACAATGAAGAGACAAGCAAGACACAATGGAAGGTGGGAAATTAGCTCTATTACTCAAGAACACTATTACAAGCTCAAACTAGCTCTAAGCTCACACTAACCAACATGAACCAACCTCAAAAATGAGCTCTCTAGCTCTTTTTATAGTTTCTAGACTAGTTTTGACCGGTTTCACATCTAGTGACCGGCATAGTTAAAAAATAGGTCCTAGAGGCTATTTGGAAGGGCAAACGATATCTAAAAATAACGAAAATTGGTACGTGCATTCTACCTAAGCTCCTCAAGCTCGAGGACTCCTCGGCTTGCACAAAATGGAGCTATGAATTAGAAAATGGGATTTTGTCTATATTACATATGTTACAAGAGTGATGAAAATCACTGTTGAATGTTTGAAGAGGTAATAGAAACATAGTTGTTTGAAAAAATGATCCGACTGGCTCCCTGCTCCGTCTTTACATGCTTCCACGTCGTCTGTGCCTCTGACTGTGCCTCTGACTGCTTCCAACAATCGTGTTTTTCATGATTCTGTGGATAGAATCATGTTTTTCACGATTCTGTGGATGGAATCGTGTTTCCCACGATTCTATGGATAAAATCGTGTTTTTAACGATTTTGTGGATGGAATCGTGTTTTTCACGATTTTATGAAGTCAATCGTGATTTCCATGATCCTGTGAAGGAAGTCATGTTTGTCACGATTTTGTGAAGACAATCATGATTTCCATGATTCTGTGGATGGAATCGTGTTTTTTCACGATTTTGTGAAGTCCATCGTGATTTCCAAGATCCTGTGAAGGAAACGATTTTGTGAAGACAATCGTAATTTCCACTATCCTGTGAAGGAAGTCGTGATTTTCACGATTTTGTGAAGACAATCGTGATTTCCACGATCCTTTGAAGGAAGTCATGATTTTCACGATTTTGTGAAGACAATCGTGATTTCCATGATCCTCTGAAGGAAGTCGTGATTTTCACGATTTTGTAGAAGACAATCCTGATTTCCACGATCCTGTGAAGGAAGTCGTGATTTTCACGATTTTGTGAAGACAATCGTGATTTCCACGATCCTGTGAAGGAAGTGGTGATTTTCACGATTTTGTGAAGACAATCGTGATTTCCACGATCCTGTGAAGGAAGTTGTGATTTTTACGATTTAGTGAAGACAATCGTGATTTCCACAATCCTGTGAAGGAAGTCGTGATTTTCACGATTTTCTGAAGACAATCGTGATTTCCACGATCCTGTGAAGGAAGTCGTGATTTTCACGATTTTGTGAAGACAATCGTGATTTCCACGATCCTATGAAGGAAGTCGTGATTTTCACGATTTTGTTCAAAATGCTAATAGATCTTGTCCTCTGTTATCCTCCAAGTCTATTGCCTCTTTCACACATGCTCCTAGGTTAGGACATCTCCTATAATACACCAAGGTTCTCAATTGTGCACTTCTCAGTCCTTCTATGAATAGAGATACTTGTATTGCCATGGATGGTACCTCCTCTCTGGGACATCCATCAATGTATTGCTTGAATCTCCTAGCTGCCTCTCTGACATTTTCATCTTTTTGTTGTTTAAAACTATGTATTAGGGTAGCTGTACTATGTTTTATTCCAATTTTTGAGAATTCCCCTATGAAGGCTTCAAGGAAAGATTCAATATCTGGATACATTTCCTTTCTCAATGGAATGAACCATGATAGTGCAGGTCCAGTTAGGGTTAGACCAAATGCTTCAAATTGTACTTTGTAATCCTCTACTTCTTCTGCCCTAATTAATTGTCTGAATTCTATAGCATGGGCATGAGGATCAGAATATCCCTCATATTGGTTCCTCATGCATTTTGCTACTTGATAGGGCCTAAGCATTCTTCCCTGATTTTGCCACTGATGTCTCCTTCTGATTGGAAAATCATTAATTCCTTCTGCTTCTCTTTCAAAAGGATTTGGGGAAGTGTGTAATCTCCTACCTTGTTGTTGTTCAATATTAATGTGAGTTTCATTTTGTCTTGGAAAATCTGGTTGCTCTAGGTTTTGTTCCCAAGGTCTCTTGTCTGCACATTGCCCTAAATCATTAGAGTTTTCTGGATCTTGTGAGAATATGTATACACATCCCTATCTATCCTCATATCTGTCATCCTTAAATTGTGCTACTGGTGTTATATTTAAGGGAACTTCTTAGTTTCTCATCCTAATGAGAAAATTATGTATACCATCCTGATACACATAGGCTCCAAACCTATTTGTATACATATACTTGAGAATCGTGTTTGCCACGATCCTGTGAATAGAATCGTCTTTTCTATGATCTTGAGAATATTCTAGATTTTCTCATGATTTTTTGAAAGAAAATTGTCTTTTTCACGATTCTGCGAATATTCTAGATTTCTCACGATTCTGTGGATCGAATCGTGTTTTCCATGATTCTGTTGATAGAATCGTGTTTTTCACGATTATGTGGATGGAATCGTGTTTTTCACGATTTATGTGGATGGAATCGTGTTTTTCACGATTCTGTGGATGGAATCGTGTTTCTCACGATCCTGTGGATAAAATCGTGTTTTTTCACAATTCTATGGATGGAATCGTGTTTTTCACGATTTTATGAAGTCAATCATGATTTCCACGATCCTATGAAGGAAGTCGTGTTTGTCACGATTTTGTGAGGACAATCATGATTTCCACGATTCTGTGGATGGAATCGTGTTTTTTCATGATTTTGTGAAGTCAATCATGATTTCCACGATCTTGTGAAGGAAGTCCTGTTTGTCATGATTTTGTGAAGACAATCGTGATTTCCACGATCCTATGAAGGAAGTCGTGATTTTCACGATTTTGTGAAGACAATCGTGATTTCCACGATCCTGTGAAGGTAGTCGTGATGTTCACGATTTTGTGAAGTCAATCGTGATTTCCACGATCTTGTGAAGGAAGCCGTGATTTTCACGATTTTGTGAAGACAATCATGATTTCCACGATCCTGTGAAGGAAGTCATGATTTTCACGATTTTGTGAAGACAATCGTGATTTCCATGATCCTGTGAAGGAATTCGTGATTTTCACGATTTTGTGAAGACAATCGTGATTTCCACGATCTTGTGAAGGAAGTCGTGATTTTCATGATTTTGTGACGACAATCGTGATTTCGACGATCCTGTGAAGGAAGTCGTGATTTTCACGATTTTATGAAGACAATCGTGATTTCCACGATCCTGTGAAGGAAATCATGATTTTCACGATTTTGTGAAGACAATCATGATTTCCACGATCCTGTGAAGGAAGTCGTGATTTTCACGATTTTGTGGTTGTCCTCAGAATCACGATTCTGAGCACATTCTTATAATTTTTTGGTTTTTGATTTTTTAAGTTCTTTTTTCTATTAGAAGCACCTTATTAAAATACTAACCTGCAATAAAGGATTTTTCAACAAAGATATTATTTTCATTGAGAAAAATGCAAAAAACTGAAAGTCGCGATTCCGTGTTTTTTCATAATTTTTTGTGTTTTTTGTGCTTTTACTAAAATACTAAACTTAAAGTTATGCAAAAATTTATTGTAAGAATCAAGAAAAGTCCAAGAAGCTTGTTTTTGCAGAAGATCGCGACTCTGTCAGCTCCTCTCACTCTCTCTTTCACTCAAATGAACATTTTTTTGAGATTTCAGTCTTTTATAGTCTTCAGACAATCACGATTGTGTATGATTTTCATCAAATTTTAAATTCTCATTGTATGATTCTTGTCCCTTAACAATTTTGTTGTTTTAATTCTC
Organism: Ceratopteris richardii; assembly: GCA_020310875.1. Classification (NCBI taxonomy): domain Eukaryota; kingdom Viridiplantae; phylum Streptophyta; class Polypodiopsida; order Polypodiales; family Pteridaceae; genus Ceratopteris; species Ceratopteris richardii. Next base: position 127,084,880 of record CM035443.1, read on the forward strand.
AAATCCTATCCTTTCCAACAAAATTTGCTTTCTTTATTCTATAGATGAAAATCGCGATTATGTACCCAATTCTCCAATCTAATCTCTTGATGCTCAATTCTTACTGAAATTTTGAAATTTTGATTTTCTTTACTCATGCATCTTATGAAACCTTTTAAGATCACTTACCTCAGTACCCAATAGTGCAAAATAAGTCAAATTCTTTATTTTACTAAAAATCGTGATCCTGTGAAGAGAATCATGTTTTTCTCTGAACTTCCAGCTTTTGCACTTTTTGAATTTTCCTTCCAACTCGTCCTCTTCACTATTCTTCACCAACTCTAGATCACTTGTCACCTGCAATTATACACCATCAAACTCATTCAAAGAGTATTTTTTTGAAAAATTTAAACAACAACTTTTACTCTAGATATTTTTTTTATTATTTATTTTTTCAATTTTTGGATTTTTTATTTCACTAATCCCCTGCCCCTTTTCAGCGCAAGTCCACCTGCAAAATTTTCTAAGAAAAAGAAATTTGTTTGGATTTTTAATAGATTTTATGAATTTTTTTAGTATTTTAACCCTAATTCAAGGTAAACACTTGTCTTAGGGTTTTCTTGTTTCAAGATCCATTGATCTTTTGTTTCATGATTGGTTATACTCTTTTGTGCTTGCAATCCAATCGATTTAGAAGTAGAACTTTCCAAGAGAATATGTGCTAAGAAGTACAATTATCAATTCATGCAAAGATAAACTCAAACACTCTCTTTTTTTTTCAAGATGCAAATAAATCTTCTCTCAAAATTATTGTTTTGCCTTGGCTAAACAAATAGATCTATCAATTTGCACTTAGCTACTTTACTTGACTTTCCGCATTGCAATCATGTCATCTTTTCCAAGATTAACAAATTTGCTTGGTACTTGGTCAAAAAAGCACTCTACAAATGCAAAGATAGTCACATTTTACCCTCCCTTCAACAATCTTGATTCAATTTTTTCACACACCTGCACTTTACTCTTAAAAAGATATGAGCAACTATCAATTTGCAAGAATTTCTCAACTTCTTTATCCCAAAAGGTTAACTGATGCTTTCTTTTCCCAAAAGACAAGCAAAGAAACCTACCTTTTCATTGTTTCTTTCTTGATTATAGAGTAGTACCTTTTCAATGTGTTCAAATACCATCAACAATGGAAGATCCAGCAAGGTCCAAACTTCAATGAAGCTTTTGCTTTGTTCCCTGGCAACAGCACCAAAAAATGTTTGTTGTTACCCTTTGGAGTTGTCCTCTCCAATCATTTTAGCATAAAGGATCAACTACACATCTTTAAATTGTCAATCCGGGAAGAATGCAAAGAGCACAACCCCTTCTAGTTAATGGAATCCAAGAACAAGAGTTAAAAGACTGTTTTTCTAAGAAATTATGAAGAAGGAGAGAATATCTAGGGTTTTGATTATCTTGAGCTATACAACAGAATTTTCAATGATCTTTGTGCCTAAAGTGTGCCATTTTCATAGTAGAACACAATTATGAAGTCAAATCTCAAAAACAATACATGTATCACACAGACGAGACAATCGTGATTCTGTGAAAACTGAGAATTTCCATGTCCAACTTTGTTCTTCTACACTTTCTTACTCAATACACCAAGAATCATCTCTCTTCATACACATTACTCAGAAATACACAACTCAAGCTCACAAATTCCATGGATTACACAATGAATAGATTCAACAAATCAAAAGAAAGTACATGAAAGGAAGAAACACGATTTTCTGCAGGAGAGCTCTTCACATTACTTGGATAGAAAAAATAATACAACCAACCCTCTCAAAATAGAGGAATTATCTTTTATACATTTTCAAGTGTCCTCTTTCACACTTGAATTTTGTTCCTTTTCCCTTCTAATCTAAAAATATGCTATCAAAGAGCTTCCAAAAATTCTAGAAAAAATACATATGATTCTAATTTATATGAGGAAGACTCTTCCTCATTTTTACATCATTTGTATAAATATTTCTACAAGTTTTTGACATTTTACAAATAATTTCTCTCAAAAATTGCTTCTTGTAACACAAAGAATGTGTGTTAAAATTATGTATTTTAAATGTCTATATTCATAGTTGCATTTTTTAATTTAATTTCAAGATTTTGATGAGGTTCTTATTGTACAATGATAAGAATATAAACCAAGACATTCTTAGGTATTTTTTAGGTCCTTTATTTCATATTTGCATTGATTTTTATTTGTAGGAGTGAATTGATGACTTCAATTATTCCCCTTCATCTAAACTCATATTGGCATTTTTTTGTTTAATCTTAACATTCTGATGAGGTTCCAACTAAGAAATAATTATACAAGAACTTGCATAAGTAAATTCTAGATGAACAAGAGATCTAGAATTCAATATCTAGTTTCAATTAAATTATTTGAGTCTATCAAAGGTGCACATTAGTTTCAATTAAATTATTTGATTCTATCCATCTTTTCTGTCCTCAAGTTATGCAAGAGAAATTATCATGGTGCACATAACAAGTAATATTAGAGAGGGTGGAGAACTTGGTGCAAATTCCAATCCAAGGGTTGATATTTCAAAAAATGAAGAGCATGACTTAAGTCATAAAACAAAGGAGATGAGATTAGAGAAGACGACTTATTCAAGCGACTAGCGCAATCTGAACTTGTCGGATCGCCCTCGCTTAGATCGATCGTGTTAGCAAACTACCGGGAGAGACTTCAAAAAGTGACTTTGCGTAAAGGTTTGACTCATGACTATAAAAACAACTTGCAACAGCTCATCTCATGCAAGTTGTTTGACTTCAAGCAATAGGGGCAATCCAAAATTCTCCGATTCCCCGTATCGCTTGTATCAGTCGTGTGCTCTTTCTTCTTTACGTTCTTCTCTATCTTCTCCAATTTAAACTTTCCAACAAGAATGAAGTAAGAAATGCACAATGCAGTCATATTTGTGACACGATCAAATTTAATTGGACCATGCAATGAACCTTTGTTTAACTCTCAAGTGGTTCAATACAACTGTATATTTCGCAAGGCATATAAATATTGTTAAGGCAAATAAATATGGTTACAATGACCATCTTCCAGATGAAGATTGGCATAAGTACATACAATTTGTACATAAATAAATCCTCCAATGTATGTTGGTTTTACAATAGATTTCAATCTTAGACTAAAAAATGATTCAATCCTTTCTATCCTTTTTGGAGCCCTCTTTTCTCTGATGCTTGTGGCCCTTTTTGGAGCTTTCACCTTGACTCATTTTCTTGGTCCCATGCTTCAATGGTGAGTGAAGAGGATGCCCTTTCTTTTTTTCTTCAGACTTCCTTTTATCAGGTGGAGGGGGGTGGAGGTGAGTCTAGATCATTGGGGTAGATTGCATGTTTCATAATGCAATTTATTGCTCTCTCTCTCTCTCTGATCAAGATGAGACATGCATCTGGATAGTTTGATAAATTTAATTTAGGACTGTAAAACCTTCTTTCCAAGAATCTTACCGCATTTGCAATCACTCTCCAGCCACATGATGTTGAGTCTTTCTGCAATGGCACGTGAATTTGTATGTATCCAAATTGCTTTTGTTCATTCCATTTAGCAATTCCAGGAAAATTCTTATCAATATGCATCTTGAGAAGCTTTGCAGCACTGCATTCTAAAGTGAAAATCAGAATGGATGGCATGGCTCTTAAATAAAAACAAAATGTATAGCAACTTACACTTTGCAATTCCCATGTTGTGATTTAAGAGAATTGAGGAAAAGAGCTTGATATGCATTGAAGTCAACAATAATAAGACTCCAATGGCCCCTGTGAATGAGTTGCATGTAAATATACTTTCTTTAATGAAACACATATCTTTCCAAAATGAAGATGAATACTTACTTTTCAATATATGGGTAGATAACACAATCTACCTCTTCTGTAAAATCCTGTAGAAAGGACTTGGCATCTCCATGTTTATGTAAAAGAACACTGTGTCACCAGAGGATCTATGATAAATACTTTTCTTTGAACCGCTTCCTCACATTGTTGAAGAAGAACCCTACAAATCAAGAAATAAAAATTTATTTAAGGAACCAGAAAATTAAGCACTTTATGGCCTCTAGATAATACCTGAGTGATATGTTGACCACACTATCTGATATTTCAACATGAAACTCCCTCAACATTTTGTTGTCTTCAGGTCTAATGTCAAGAAACCATTCATTCTGCCATGACATTGCAACATTAACTATTATCTGCCCATCTCCTTTCTTAAGAAGCTCTTTATTTGCTTTCAATAACTTTTGAATCTAGTTTAAGATGACACTTTCCTCTGTAAATAATCCTTGCTTTTCCTCTCCTCCTCACTATTTGCTGCAGTTCTAGTTTCATGATCATGAGTGACCTGAGGGTTGATCTCTTCAATGACAACTGTTGTTTTGGGTGCTCGAGCTAGAGGTATATTTAAAATATCGAAGAATATTGGATCATGGTGATCAATAGGAACCATAGATTTATCAAATTTACATCTTATTCTTGAAGCAATAACATAATCCTTCACCATTAGTGTTACCCTGTGAGAATGAGAAGCACATAAATAGGCATCATTCATAAAATCAATAGCAAAGTCCTCTGCAGCTTCTTGCAGGCAAAGCAGTGCTTGAGTTTGCCACCTCACATTGATAAAGGATGAGGTCTTCATCAAAGAACAGAGGTTGGCTGTGATCTGCTTGACAACTCTCATAAAGGGATCAATAGTCCCACAAACTTTTGAGCTCTTCTAATTTCCTTCAAGGACTTTACATGGTACTTGACCCTTTTCTTTGAAAGCTTCTTTGATACATTGCCTTGAGCCCTTCTAGGGATTTTGCTCTTGGACATTTTGCTCTTGGGCATTTTGTTCCTGAGCATTTTGGTCCTAATCCTCAGGGTACAACTTCCTTGCTGTCTTTTTAGTCCTAGCCATATTCTGCACAAAATGAGAGTCTTTAGGCAAGGAAGTGGAAAGGAAAGGCATTATTCTCAAAAACTTTGATCAAGGACTCTTTGCACTGTCAGAGACATGACCGATCCAAGCGATAAGAGTCATCCAGAAATGCCCAGATGTCCCTTATCACTTGCATCGGTCGTGCTTCTAATCGTGAAGAAATATCAGTGAATACCATTTCCCTTCGAATGCATTACAACTAATTGTTTATCAAATAAAATGTTACTTCAAAGCTTTGATGAAGGATGCCATTTAAGAAGCACGACCGATCCAAGCGATTAGGATCACTCAAAAATCTCCGGATGTCGCTTATTGCTTGCATCGGTCATCCTTGAACTCATCATGAAATATCAATCAATACTAGTTCGAATATAGCTTATAATGCATAATACTCAAGCATCACTTAGCAAAACATAATTTGCAAGCTATGATCAAGGACTCGATGCCATTTAAGAAACATGACTGATCCAAGCGATTAGGGTTATCCTCAAATCCTAGATGTACCCTGATTGCTTGGATCGGTTGTGTCCATATTACCTAACGCAGAGAGCATTCTCTATAGAAACTGTTAAGAGGCAGCTAAAAAACTTGGTGGCGATGGAACCTCGATGCTTGGAAAGTGTTGAGAAAAAAAATGAGAGAACTGAATAGGGAAGCTTAAATAGGTCTCAAAACTGAGTTGATCGTTGGTGCCACGGGCATGCCACGATTGGTCCACATCATATAGCCAATGTGAATTCCAACATCCTTTGCCACGTGGCATGATTTGATTGGGCCACATCATCTATCCGTAGGATTTCCAATGTACCTTTGCCACATGGCACTCATTGATTCGCCCACATCATTTGACTATTGGTTCCTCCCTCCTCGCCTATAAATAACAACTCCCTTCACCAATTCAAGTTTGAACCTTCATAGAATTTGTCTCATTTCTGTGTGTATTTTTCTTTCATCGCCGACACGATCAATACAAGCGATTTTCCCCATTTGACTGACTAGCTTTAGTCGCTTGCATGGGTTGTGTTCTCCTCTAGGACATACAAGAGAAGCTATAGCTAAGATGGAGGGAATGAATGAGATCCTTAGTGTCTCTCCATCAGAGAAACTACTTGATTTCATGGTTCAAGAGGGTTTAACCGTAGATTACTTTCCTGATGCAATGACGATATTCAACCCCAAGATTGATTTTGAAAAACTCCTAGAGAAATCGAAAAGTTTTCTTAAGGATGAGTGGGAGAACTTCTTGGGGTTGATCAATGGAAAGATTCTTTCTATTTCTCAGAAAACCTATGTCCATCCTCACATCTTTGGGAAGGATCCAATAGATAGGGCAAAAATCACAAGAAAATGCAAAAGGATATCCCCTTTGCCAGGGAAGCTAGATTTATGCCCATAGCATGAAAAGGACTACTGCTTGCTCCCTTTAAACATTGCTTTCTTGATATGGCTTGATCACATCTCAGTTGAAAAGGAGGAAAGTGTCCATGTTGAAGACGAACCTTTCTTAGAGCTGATACTTGAGGGAAGCTCAAAATCTATGAAAGGTGTCATGGAGATTGTTGAGGAGATCAATCTCCAAGCAGAAGAAGAGTAGATCAAAGGTTTTGATGTGGCCACTTTTAAAGTAGAAACTGCAATAAGGGAGCCAACTGAGGAAGTTCAAGTGTTTGAGAAGTCCCTACTTCTCCCAATCTACCATTTTACTTTATCTCTGAGAAGGACTTTATCCCTCTATTTTACATTCAAGAACTTTTCAGTCTTAGGGAGGACTACTGCCTTGTAGCTATAGCTGAGTCAAAAGAAGTTGCAAGGAGATTCATCAATGAGAAAGGAGAAAGAAAAGAAGAATTTTTGCATCTTGATTTGGATTTGTCAAATGAAGAATTCAAAGATTCATCACAAGCTCTTCCAAAATGCTTTGAGAAAGCTATCTCAGAGAAGCCAACACTTGCTCTTGAAGAGTTTGATGAGCATCAGAAGCAACTTGGAATATACTTGTTTGGGTGCGACTATTCATTATTGGATGTTGCTGAGGACAAAGGAACAATATGTATTGACTCAAAAGAGCTCATTGAGGAGGAAGATGAGGTCAAGGTATGTTGTCTAATATATTCTCATGAATCTTTAGCTTGTATCGGTTTTGTCCAAGATCTCCGTTTATAAAGTGAGAAATCGACCACGACCGATGCAAGCGATAAGGCCCATCAGATATTTTCCATTGGGCCTTATCACTTGCATCGATCGTGTTTGGACTTGAGGAGGAAGATGAGGTCAAGGTATGTAGTTAAATATGTTCTCATGAATTTTAGACTTAGGAAATGAGATGCGACCGATGTAACATCTTTAACTTGTATCGGTTTTCTCCAAGATCTCCATTTAAAGTGTGAGAAATCGATCACGATCGATGCAAGCAAAAAGGCCCATCGGATATTTTCTTTTGGGCCTTATCGCTTGCATTAATCGTGTTTGGACTTGAGGAGGAAGATGACATCAAGGTATATAGTTAAATATATTCTCAAGAATTTTAGGCTTAGAAAATGAGATGCGGCCGATGCAACATCTTTAGCTTGTATCGGTTTTCTCCAATATCTCCATTTGAAGTGTGAGAAATCGATCACGACCGATGCAAGCGATAAGGCCCATCAGATATTTTTCGTTGGGCCTTATCGCTTGTATCGGTTGTGTCTAGAAGTTGCATGCAGCATTGATAATAGACATATGGCTATGTAAGAATTCATGTTCTTCAACAAATATAACATGTTTTCTAGGTAGTTTCCAAAGAGATATTGATAACGACCGATGCAAGCGATATCGACCATCTGAATTTCTTTGAAGACCCTAATCGCTTGCATCAGTCGGGTCTCTTGTTTTTTGTCTGTTTGTTTCAAGTTACTTTTCATGACTCCTTATGTGTGCTTGCACTTCATCTGACCTTGTTTTTCATTTTTACCACAATTAACTATATTGGATGAAGACAACTACCTTGGCAGGGGCAAGGGAACAAGAAAAACCATAGAAGAGAAAGGAAAAGCAAAGGTGGATATTCATTCAATTATCCATTATCTTCCAAAATTGAACCCATAAACTTTTTGTGTTATTCACAAGCACTATAGTGAGGAGCCAAACTTTGCATTGTTCTCCTTGAGGACTATCAAAATACATGGGTTTTACTCAAATACCCTTTAAGGCTTTCAGAGTTTGCTGCTTGAAATAGCAACTGCATTCAGAATTTTTGGATATGCCCCAGGACTCAATGCTTCAAGGGCAGGGTACTTTCTTTGTTATTCAAGCTATGCAATGGCTGCAAGGGTGTCAGATTTAAAAAGCATTGCTGGATACATGAGAAAAGAGTTCCTCACATATAGAGGTGATTTGCCAGAGCCAAGCTCTTTAAAGATACTCAAGGAATGACTTCATTTTTTTAAATTCTATTACTCATCAAATGTACATATACAAACATTGCCCAATGTGATAAGACATTGCAAATTTTTTTGGTGTAACTGATCCATGTCCTAATATTAATTGTTATTGATCCATGATCTATTCTCTAGTCAAAGTCATCTGATGGTTATAGACATATTTCTTTTCAAAGCTTAATACATCATGAAATGTACATACATGGCATCTTTATTTCTCAAAGAAATAAAAGACATTGCAAATATTAAAGCTCTGTTTGAAATGTAGTCTTTTTCATATTGTGATATTGATACATGATGATTTTGTCTGGTGATAGTCATATTCTTCTGATTATATTTGGCATGAGGTCCTTTGTAATTGTCTTCTAAAGAACCCATCAAAAAGCTCTCTGAAGGCATTGCTCTTTGTTACTCCTCCTCCTTTCCTTGTGCACCTAAAGAAGTTTGTCCTTGCTTGATAATGAGATTTTTTCATGCCTTGGGTGTTCCATATGGCAAGTGGTTCTTTTTTTGCAAAGAATGCACCATGCACAAGAAGAATATGCTAGAAGAGCAGAAGAATCTCATCAGATCTTTATTTCAATTAAAAAAAAAAAATGAATAAATTATCTTTGGAACTCACCAAGTAGTATGTTATGTCTTTGGCACCCCATGCCTCTATGATGGTTTCTATAAGCTCTGTGGTCGCCTTTCTAAAATTTGTCACATAACTTTTTGATATGGTTTTCTTTTTACATTAGTCGTGACCTCACAAAACTTTTTCCAACAATTCCACATGGCATTTAGTTGCTTGTCATCATGGTTGCTGAAGAGTCTCCTTGCTTTTGCACCTCCCATTGAGACATCCTGTAGTACATCACCCGTGTTTTGTGAAAGCTTTGGATCTTTTCTTAGATGAACATCACCACCATGAAATCCCATTTCTAAAAGAAGACATTCACATTTTTTTATGCACTCATCTGCAAGAGTTTTAGGCTTGCTATAATATGCATAATCCAAGTGAAGACGGACCAACTTGTCAATGATTATTTACTCTGCATGTAGTGTACATATGTGTACATTTTTCAATGCTATTGGAAGTATGGGATTCCAAATCATTGAAGAAGATGAGTAGTTAGGAAGAATAACATTGTCTGGAAGGAGCCTCTTCAGCCTCAGCTCTAGCAATCCATCCATTTGTGCCTAGGCTTTGCATGCAGTACAAGAAAGGGTACTTAGAATTTGCTCCCCCACTTATACCAAACATGCATTTGAGCGTCTTTAGGTCTCCACTTAAATGCCACTCAACTTGAAAGTTCCCGTAGTCTTTGACATTCAACAATTCTCCTGCATGATGCCTTTGGATAACATTTGGAATGTTTGTCTGTGAGAATAACCATTTAAGTGTTTTATGGCTCTCATATGGAACTTGAGCACAGCCAACCCACCATAACTCCATTTCTGATTGTACTTTAAGAGATGGAGTATCCAATTTCCCAAGTGTTAAAAGCACTTCTGTAAGCCACTTTTCATCCATTTTTGGGTTCTTGGGGATGGATAGGGGTCTAACAACGCAGAGTCCCTTTGTTTAATTTTCCCAATTCAGCATTCAACTAAGTAGTTAACTATCTTCCAACTCGAAGATTATGACGATGCAGTTCGCGTATCACGCGAATTAACAACTATGAATTCGCACAGGCTTATTAATATTAATGTAGCATTACTGTGTTAATAATTAAGCATTGAAACCTTAAGACAAGACACAGTACTTAGAATTTGGGCGAATCTGCAATACAACAACTCCAGTGCAGTCGCCAAGACAGACAGTCTGGCGATTCCCGTCTCTCCCTGAACACCGTGCTTGCCTTTTCATTAACCAATAGATAGTTACATCTGTTCACTACGCCTTTTCGGTGCGTGCGAGTTTGAAAAATAAAATTACATATTCCAATCCGACGGCCTAACACTGGCAGGCACGGTGGACTCGAACCCAAAAAAGAAGAATACAACTAAGGCTCATCAATAACGCCTTGTATATACAGGGTTCTGGCTAGTTTAAAAGTGCGAGTGATCTTCTGCTTTAATGAGTCCAACATAGTCTTTGAAATGTCCGGCTAGACCAAATGTGCATCAGTTCTAACCGAACTAGCAGCAACTACTTGACTCATCAATAATTCACTCTGCGTTTGCAAAAATGATTCTTGCAGATAAAAGTCATTGGCTAGCGTAGCATCTCGTCTTAGTTTCATATCTGCAATCTCTGCATCAATGCACGACAATCTCTCTACCTGAAATCCCAACTGCTTTTCTTTGCGTTCCAGTTCCTGAACTTGATATTGGATAGTTTTATAATAGGCATCTGAATCGTCCGGCCCGTTTGCACTTCCAAGTCACGGCTCTTTTGAAAAAGTTCAGCGGATACTGTCTTGAGTTCTTTAGTGTTCTGCATAGCCAAGTCGGCCATTTCTTGTCCTTTTTGTGTCACTAGCTCAAGGTTCGCACGTGTTTCTTCCAGTAAATTGCCAAGCACAATGCGAGCATCTTCTTTATCTTGTACTAGCTGCTTCAATTGAGAAATTTCTTCCTCACGATCAGCAAGAAGGACAGTCTTTTCCTGTAATTCCGCAAGCGTGCTATCCCGTTGGGCAATCATATTGTCCCTTTCTGCTAATTGTGCTTGAAGTTGTTGGACATGAAGCTGGAGTGCATGATTCTTGACTTTGACCACAATGGTTTCTTCCTGGAGGGGAGCAATGTCTGCTTCGAGCAAATCCACTTTACTCTGCAACTCCTGTTGAATGCTCTGAGTCACTAGCTTCATCTGGAGGGGTAATTGCTGGGAAAATTGTATAAGGAGGCGACCCATAGACTCCAATTCGGTGAACATGACTGCCGGGGGTGGAAGAGAAGGAGGAGGTTGGGACGATGAGGCAGAGAGCAGATGAGGGGAGGGTGGTGGAGAGTAATTAGGAGAAGATAATTGAGCTGCGGATGCCTCTCGAATGGCAGTGGAAGTTGCACCAGGAAGAACTTCTACATGCTCAGAACGGGTAATCGGTGGAGGAAGAGGAATAAGGGCATTTGGAACCAAAACAATTCTGGTCTCATGCTAATTTATCTCCTCCGCAGCTTCAGTAACATCCTTAGCAGTGCCAATTTTTTCCTTGATTGCTTTTGCTTGGACCTCAGTAGTTAGGGATGAAGGAGATTGGCATTCCATTCCCTCAGTAGCTTCGGTAATGACTGCATCTGCTTTGGCTATAGCGATTGGTGATGAGGGGGATGGACAATCCGTGCCTCTAGTAACAGCTTTGATCTCCTTTACAGCCTCCACATCCGGGTGATGAGATTCCTCTTGCAAAGATACATCAGCTACATCTTCTATGTTGACATCTTGATCTAGCGACTTGAGAGAAGAAGACAGAATGGAAGACTCTACCTGCAGGGAGGTGGCAGTATTGAGAAAAACTTCAACTTTGTGACCCGCAGCGAAACCCTGTACCTGACTCTGAGAGGGACTAACGCATCTGCATTTGCGGTGAAAGAATTGAAGAAAATCGGCATCGTCATCATCTTCATCTTCGACCATTTGTGTAGATTCTTCATGTAATAGAAAAGGAGGGATTGAAGGAGGTTGCACGGCTTGTATCACCGGAAAGAGGAAGGTTAAGATATGGGGTAAGCGTGTGCAAGGGATATCATTCTTGGCGATTTTCTTTGTAACCGCTATGCATTCACAGTGAATGCGCCTAAAGAAAAATGCCGTGAAATTCACAGGTTCGCGGGAAGCCGTATCTATCATGGAATAAAAGGGTCGATATATATCGTAGGTGCATTTTTGCAAAGCGAGTGTGGCGACCAGGAATTGCAGAGAAGTATGCTCTGGTTCGGGTCGGCAAAGGATGGCAAACTCATTAGATGAGTGCCGGGGAAAAAGTTCCTTCATGGTGGCAAGAGGAAGGAGTGGACCATTCTCCAATCCTTCCTGAGGGAGTCGCAATCCCTCAGCAAACGTGGCTAGAGTGATTACTACACGAGGGTTTAAACATGTAAGCGGCCAACACTGCTCCGTAGCAGGCGTGGTGACGATGGCAGAAATAATCTACGCGTGAAAGGGGTGACACTCCACTGAATGCCAAGGCAATTCAACAAAGGCCAACAATCCCCGAGTGCGCAAGTACTCACTCACCTCTCGAGTGAGACCTGCACGGAAGGTTGCTATATTAGCAAGAACTTCCATGGCGCGCACAGAGATACACGAAAACACAGAGTACACAGAGGGCGCAAACACACAATCACAATAGCGATTAACAGTGTAAAGAACAAGATTAAATAGGAATACTAAAAAAATCAGGCGGCAAAACCCTACTCATAACGCAGTATTGGAGAGATATCCTTCATAAGTGCGGCATGCATGCATGAACAGAAGCAGCGACACAGAGGCGGCGATTAATCATAATTAGATACAAAAACGGGAAGATTACGATCAACTGGTCAACCGAAACACGGGGGGTGTAGAAGAAGATCAAGTGACAAGCGAAAAAGAGGAAAAGTCCGAGTACTCCTCAGGAGTTACCAGACGGCTGGTGATAGGGATGGAGTTTGGAGCCATTAATCACTTTTGGAAGGAGAACACCTGTTAAGATCGCCAATCGAAAAGTGGCGAGTCCCACCTGTTTAGCAATCCGGTATGGTACAAACCACCATAACTTAAATTTTTCGGGAGAGCGATTGGCTTTAGCATTATAAAATAAAACAAGTTGGCCAATCGTGAAGACAGGGGTTTTTAGAAAGCGATCATGAGTATGGGCTTGGCATAGCTGAACTTCTTGAAGAATCATGAAGCTTTCCCAACGTTGTTCATTCAATGATCTGAGAACATCTAGCCGGAATGGAAAAGAATCTTTCGACAGCAATTTCTGGGATAAGGCTACCCGTAGGCTCGGCACCACCACTTCCATTGGCGCAATAGCTTCCAATCCATAAGCAAGTTTAAACGGAGTCATTCTGGTGGCCACTTTGTACGTGGTCCGGTAATCCCAAAAAACTGCAGGTAAGAGTTGGTCCCATCATTCTAGACATTCCAAGATCAGTTTTTGAAGAATATTCAGCAGAATCTTATTAGTGCTCTCAGCAAGACCATTCGCGCGTGGATAGTAAGGTGAGCTAAATTTATGCACAATCTGGAAAGTCTGAGTCAGCACTTGCATTAAATTGTTCGCAAAATGTGTACCCTGGTCCGTCACTATTTCCAGAGGTAATCCATATCGAGGGAAGACATCCTTCATCAAACATTTGGCCACCGAAACAACTGTGGCAGAACGTAAAGCCCAAGCTTCCACCCACCTAGTGGCATAATCTGTACAGGTCAAAATATATTGGTTGTTGGTGAGGGTAGCTAGGGGTGTAATTGGGCCAATGAAATCTAATCCCCACTTTTGAAAGGGCTCCAAAGGGAGAACCAATTGAAGAGAAAAGAAATGGCACTGCAAGGGCTGTCCAAACCGTTGACAGACATCACACTGTTGCACAAATTGAACAACATCTCTGTACAGTGTAGGCCACCATAGCCCACTTTGCAGAATTTTTCGGTGAGTAAGATCAGCTGTGAAGTGTCCTCTAGTGGGTGATGAGTGAGCCATGGTCATAATTGATGCTGATTCATGTGGAGGGATACATATGAGCAAGACACCAGTATGATCTATGTAATACAGTTGACCAACAATCAACCGGAATCGTCTACTATAGACTGCAATTTTACGGCGCAGAGTAGCGGGAGTAGTAGGAGGGAGACAATCATCAGTAAGAAAAGTCATTAATGTATCATAGTATGTAGGGGAAACAGGAATTTCTGCAGAGTCTTCGAGAGCTGCGTCAATTACATAAATGGTCGGCATCGTTTCATCGACACCTTCCGGAGTCTCACCGAAATCCAGTCGGGATAAAAAGTCCGCCAAGACATGTGCCATACCTGGTCAGTGAATAACTTCATAATCAAACTCCTTCAATAGTAAAACCCATCTTGCCAATCTTCCACCTAAATGTTGTTGACGAACCAAATACACCAGTGCGGCATGATCCACATGGAAAGTGAATTTGCATCCCAGCAAGTAATGCGAAAATTTCTTAACAGAGTATACGAGACCAAGACACTCACGGTCTATCACAGAGTAATTCCTTTCTGTAGGAGCTAGTCTGTGGCTCGCATAGTACACCGGCTGAAACCATTTGTCGGTTTGTTGCATCAGCACACTGCCAATCGCTATGTCTGACGCATCCACAAATACATGGAATGGATGTTCCCAATCAGGCGGTTGCAGGATCGGAGCCTGCGTCAAGAGAACCTTCAAGCGATCAAATGCCATTTGACACTCATTAGTCCATTCATACTTCTACAGAGTGCTGATCATAAGTCGGTTAAGTGGTGTCGCTAGATGAGCCAACCACCGTAAATGTCTACCATGCCACCAGATCTAGCCAAGGAACCTCATAACTTCTTTTTGTGTCTTTGGGACCGGTGCCTCCAACACGGCTGCTACTTTATCAGGATCTACCTGTATTCCTTGTTTAGAGGTGATATGACTGAGCAACTTTCCACAGGAGACTGCAAAAACCGATTTGGTAGGATTCAAACATAATCGATACTTCCAACACTTTTCAAAGCAACACCGTAAATGATACAGGTGTGCTGAAGTATCGCCAAACAATGAAAAATCATCCAAATAAACTTGCATAAACATTGTAAGGTAAGGTGAGAACACTTCCTGCATGCATCTTTGGAATGTACTCGGGACGTTCCGCAAACCGAACCACATTACGGTGCAGGCATAGACACCCCAGTTGGTGATGAATGCTGTCTTCGGTCTATCCGGTTCCGCCATCCTCACCTGATTATTTCCACTCTAGCCACCCAGGAAAGAATACATTTCGTGACCTGCTACCCTATCGAGCATTGTATCTAGAAAAGGAAGAGGGAACGGATCCGGTACGATGGCTGCATTAAGCTTCCGATAGTCGACACAGATACGTAACTGTTTATTTTTCTTAGGCACTATCACTATTGGCGAGATGCACTCAGCATGCTCAATTGGCACAATAAATCCCACTTCAACAATCGATCAAGTTCGGCGTTGACCTGGGCCGCATAATTAGGATTCATCCTGTAACTAGGTTGTTTGATGGGTCTCGCATCCGGTTTCAGTACCACTCTATGTTGATAAACCCGTGGGTCAAGACCCTTCATGTCTCTGTAATTCCAAGCGAAAACATGTGAGAACTCGCATAGGAGTTTGTAAGCTGCCAGATTGGCAATTGTAAAATCTGACTCTTAAAGAACCGAAAGGTCGTTGCATAAATGATGTAACCTTGATTGATGTTGTAACCTTTATATAAATCAATGAAAAAAGATGCTTCGGTGACGACCAAAGGAGTCGGCACATTGTTCGTCTGGTTGATGATGTCTGTGTAGTTTCCGTGGTGTGTTTGAGAACTCTGAGTTATTTTGTATCTTTCTGTTTTGTTTGCTTATCTGTATCTGGGTGTTACAGATTGTGTTACGGTAATGTTACATTAAGCGAAGTATTGAATCCCTGTTTCTGTAAGTGGTTTTCTGTAAGTCTGCGTTACAGTAGCATTCACTTTATACGTTGATTACTGAGAAGTTTTAATCTATGTATGAGTCGATACTCTGTGAGTGAGCGAATCAGAATAATAAGTCTGTAAGGAACAATTTTGAGTGTTGTCTGTTAGTAAGTCTGTTAGCAAAGTTGATGAACAAACTGTTATGTGAGTGAGTTGATTTGGGAAAATCAAGTATAGGGCCTCTGTGTTAATAGACCCCTTCCACTCCCAAGAACTCGATATATGTTTAAACGCGTCTCTGACGGCAAGACCCACGTTTAACACTGGCGCCGTCTGTGGGAAAGTGGCACCAAATTGTTGCAAAGCGATTATCAGAAAGTGGCACCAGAGCGTTGTAAATTGATTGTAAGAAAGTGGTCATAGATTGTGAATCGACGAGTAGTACGCAAAGTATTGCAAACGTGATATATGCCGGTTACTCGTTCCGGTGAAACGTACCCGAAGTATAGGAGAAACGAACAGTATTAGGCGATACCTAATTTGCTAAGGACGCCTCCAGGAGCTAGAAGTGCAGATAAGTTTAACCCAGTTGTCAAGGAAGCGAAGAACAATAGTAGTGATTCCGGTAGCATTCCGATGGAACGCAGTGCAATTTCGGCGATTTCGGTGCAATTTTGCCATAGTCTGTCGAAGATATAGTAACTCCAAAGTCTACTAGGATGCAGTATGCAGTTAACTTAACACCATCTGGACAAGATTCGAATTTGTCTGAGGATAGAAGCGTGTGGGCCAAAGAAATCAGTGAAGGTGAAAAAATACCTTGTTTTGGTGAAATGTCGACAAATTCCAGTGATATTTCGGTCCCAGTTACAGAGAGTTCACAGTCTCCCAGTGACGGTTTACCATTTCCTGGTGAATCTTCCTTCCGGTCACCACTATTCAGAGTAAGCTTCCCTACATTTGATATCAAGGAGGAAAGTAGCTTATTCGAAGCTGAAATCCGAAAGAGACTAAACGATATTATCAAGCCGGAGAGTGCACAGGCTGACGATACAGATTCCGACGATCAAGAAATTCAACCTCGGAACTCAGGAGATAGTGACAATACAACAACAAGCACCATGAGTGGGCAACAACAACAACAACAACAGCAACAACAACAACAATAACATCTACTTCCACCTCGTCTGGTTCCGACAGGAGTTACCTACACAAAATTCGGTGGATTTCCAGGTGCTGATCCTGATGCTCATGTACGAACTTTTGAAATTAGTTATGCAGTACTTAATCATCCACTCGATCCGGCATACAAGGCCATAGTATTCCAATCAACACTAGTTAATGAAGCTGCCAGGTGGCTTACCGAATATGATATCAACCATTTCGGTACCTATGAAGCAGTAAGAGATGCGTTTCTGCAAAGATTCCGGCTAAAGAAGAACCCTGCCGAAATTTTTGATTACCTGCAAAACAATAGACATAAGCTGAATCAAACAGTGCAGGAATATGCCACCCTATTCAGAACTCATTTGAGACAACTACCGCCGGCCCATGCAAACCTGTCGGATGATGTCATCACACAGTGGTTTATTAATGTTTTGACTCCGCAGCTCCGACAGATTATGATCATTCATTGTGTGGGAGCTATGACGCTAGATGCGGTTATTGCAATGGCCCTGCAGCTCGAGAATAAGGTTGGAGGTTTTACCGAAGATTTGGAGTGGTTAAAATCCAGTAAAAATGTTGCAAAAGATCCGGCTAGACAAATGTACTGCACCACATGCAAGAATTCAAGGCATACTAGTGCCACTTGTGCACTTAATCAGATGTATTGCGCTATCTACAATACAAACAGACATTCCACCAAACACTGTGCCTATAATGCCAAAGTGCAGGGAACAGCAACAATAAATGCAATTATACAAGAACCAGGACAGCCTGCCACCCACTATGTACCACCTCAGAGGAGAAATAATCAGCAGCAAGGATACAAAAATTATAGAGGATAGAGGAATACCAACTATAATGGAAATCGTTGGCAGACAGGAACATCACAAGAAGGTAATGCCTTGCCATCACCTCGCTGCCATTTTTGCGGTGAATTTGGTCACATCAGAAGATTTTGTAAAGATGTAGCCAAATATGATCAGAGGAAAAAAGAGCGTCAGAACCCAATGACAAATATGGTTCATATCACACCATTAGAAACACAAGCCGCAGTAGTTCAGACTCGATCCGGTAAGACACTGCAACCGGTAGCTGAAGTATTTGAACCAGGTATTCGTGAGCAACAAAGAATGTATGACAAAGCTAGTCATTGGACCACCACAGAACCTCTAGTGTTCCTAGATTCAATTCCGGTGACACAAGTTCTGCTGCCAAAGGAAATTGCGCAGGAGCAAGAGTCAATCACAGTAACCGATGCATCGTCTTCAGAATCAGTAAAAAGTACAAGGCAAGTAGATCAGGCATGGGAAATTCTATCCAAGGCGTCCATTACTCTTCCTCTTGGACAGTTACTGGCATTAGTACCAAGAGTTCGGCAACAATTCCAGCAGCAGTTTAGTTCTGCGTCTTCCTACATTCCAGCAACAGTGACAGTTCAATCGGAAACTAACTCTACGGTGGATCATTCGGTCCCTTTAATTACGGTATGGTACAAAAATCATAAGATTACTCAATTATTAATTGATGGCGGATTTGGTGTAAACATAGCTACTGCAACACTTTGTAAAAAGTTAGGCTGGACCAAAATTGAACCTGTCCAGTTTTTTGTTAGAATGGCCGACCAATCCAAAGTCCACCCAGTAGGACTTGTACGGAATGTCCCAATCACTTTGCAGGGTACAACTTTTAATATGACTTTCGTAGTTTTAGAACTACCGGAGTCTAGTCTTGATTATAATCTTCTTTTCGGCCGTCCTTGGTTGAAACAAGCCAAGGTTATACAAGATTGGTCCGCACAGGAACTCACTTTCAAAGACAATAACCGAAATATGTTGTAAAATTAGATGTTATTCAGTCCTCTGAACTACATGCTAGACCTTATATGGCAGAACCAGTCCACATGTTAGATGGTTTATCCGATGACGAAGAAGAAGAATTTTTGAAGAATAACATAGATTTAATCTCCTTAGGGACTGTTGATCTACAATCTGTTGTAGATCACTGGAATCCGACAGTTTGTACGGTGGTGCCTGTGACCGAACAAGTAGAGATAGAAGATACTATTGTCAAGGATGAGATTGATATACAGCAACTTTTGCAGTCAGTTGATGGTTCAGAAAAACCTAATCAATTCTATGTTCCCGAAGATCAGTTGATCACATATAATTTAGGAGATGAAGTAAATCCATGACCTGTCAAGATAAAGGAAGGATTGTCTGAAGCATTTCAAGCAGATTTGATACAACTTATTCGTGAGTTCTCTGATGTTTTTGCATGGGATTACCGTGACATGAAAGGTTTGGACCCTCACCTCTATCAGCATCGGGTCATACTTAAACCGGAAGCAAAACCAATTAAACAACCCAGCTACTGGATGAATCCTAACTATGCAGCACAGGTAAAGGCAGAGCTTGATAGGTTATTAAAAGTTGGATTCATTGTTCTAGTCGACATGCTGAATGGATCTCCCCGATTTTAATCGTACCAAAGAAAAACAAGCAGCTCCGAATATGTGTTGATTATAGGAAATTGAATGCAGCCACTGTACCTGATCCATTTCCACTTCCATTTCTTGATACAATGTTGGATAGAGTGGTTGGGCATGAAATGTATTCATTTCTTGATGGTTATAGTGTTATAACCAGGTTCGAATGGCTGAGGAAGATATACCAAAAACAGCCTTCATTACCAATTGGGGTGTTTTTGCTTGTACAGTTATGTGGTTTGGATTAAGAAATGCTCCTAGTACTTTTCAACGATGTATGCAGGAAATCTTCTCCCCCTATCTTACTTCTTTCATGCAAGCTAGATGATTTCTCTTTATTTGGTAAGATGGTAGCACACCTATATCATTTACGGTGTTGCTTTGAGAAGTGTCGTGAATACAGACTCTGCCTGAACCCAAACAAGTCTGTGTTTGCAGTTTCATGTGGTAAGCTGCTTGGCCAGATTGTGTTTGCACAAGGCATACAGGTTGATCCAGATAAAATTGCAGCTGTGTTAGAAGCACCTGTACCTACTACACCGAAAGAAGTCATGAGATTCATGGGTCAAGTCAGGTGGCATGGTCGACATTTACGGTGGCTAGCTCATTTGGCAATACCCCTCAATAGATTAATAACCAGTACTCCTCGACAGTTTGTTTGGACTCAGGAATGTCAAACAGCATTTGATCGTCTCAAAGGCTTATTAACACAGGTTCCAATTCTACAACCTCCTGATTGGGAACGTCCATTTCATGTTTTTGTTGACGCATCAGATATCGCCATTAGGAGTGTCTTAATGCAACAAACTGATAAGTGGTTTGGGCTTGTTTATTATGCGAGTAGAAGACTTGCTCCTGCAGAAAAGAATTATTCAGTAACTGAAAGAGAATGCCTTGGTTTAGTATATTCTGTAAAGAAATTTCGGCATTATTTGTTAGGCCGAAAATTCTTCTTTCATGTAGATCATGCTGCGCTAGTTTATCTGGTTCGGCAACAACATTTAGGTGGTCGTTTAGCGCATTGGGTTCTACTATTACAAGAGTTTGATTACGAAGTGATACATCGACCTGGAACTTTTTGCACATGCATTAGTAGATTTCCTTTCTCGGTTGGATTCCAGTGAAGCTCCGATCGGTGTTGATGACACCACACCTGCAATTTATGTTACTGACCCAACTACTGATGAATCTGCAGAACCTCCTGTGACATCTACTTACTATGATCAGTTATTAACTTTTCTTACTGATGGATATCTTCCTGCTCAGACTTCTCCTGCAATGCGTAGGAAAATTGCAGTTTACAGTCGCGGATTTCGGTTGATTGTTGGAGAATTGTATTATATGGATCACACTGGAGTTTTACGTTGTTGTATTCCTCCACATGAAGTAAACTCAGTTATAGCTTTGGCACATTCAATACCTTCCGGTGGACATTTTGCAGCAGATTTAACACACTGGAAAATTTTGCAAAGTGGGCTTTGGTGGCCTACCATGTACAGAGATGTATCTCAGTTTATCAAACAATGTGACAATTGTCAACGGTCTGGACAACCTTTACAACGACATTTTTTCCCTCTCCAACCTGTATTACCATTGGAGCCTTTTCAGAAATGGGATCTTGACTTTATTGGACCAATCACACCTCCAGCAATACTCAGTAATAATCGATACATTCTGACATGTACAGGTTATGCTACCAGGTGGGCCGAAGCTTGGGCTTTACGGCCCGCTACAGCTATTTCGGTAGCAAAATGTTTAATGAAAGAAGTATTCCCATGATTTGGATTACCTTTGGAAATTGTGACAGATCAAGGCACACATTTTGTTAACAATTTAATGAAAGTTCTCGATTGGACACACTCAGAGAACTAGATGAGCATCGCTGGGAAAGTTTTTTGACTCTTCAAGAAGTGCAGTTGCGGCAAGCTCGTACACATGATCAGTATTTAAAAACTCCAGTTTTTACGGTAGGGCAACTTGTGCTGTTTTATAATGCAAAATCAAACCGCTCTGCTAGACAATTCAAGTTATACTGGTTTGGTCCTTACCGAATTACTGAAGAAGTGGGCCCAGCAACTTTTCGGTTGGCTACTTTGACCGGAATTCCTCTTCGGAAAGTGATAAATGGTTCAAAGTTGTGGCCGTATCATCAAACGCCTAATTCGCACTGAAGTATTCCGCGGTTGCCCACATATTTTTTCTTTTTTTTCTTTTTTCTTTTCCTTTTTAGTTTTGCGTGATTAATAAATAAGTCTGTAAATATCCTCGTTTCATACCTAATTATGATCTACAGCCGCCCTGCATTATCGTTCTGCTCATGCATGCACACTGAAGTTATGAGGTTATCATTTCAACATCGCGCGATGATTAACAATTTCAATTGCTTCCCGCTGCCAAGTATCTACTTAACCTTTTTCATTCCACTATCAATCGCTATTGTGTCTGTGTGTTTTGCGTGCTTGTGCTCTGTGTATACCCTGTGCAATTGTGTTCCTGTGCTTGTGTGTGCGCAACATGGAAGCGTTAGCAGACTTTGCTGCCTTCCGTGATGGACTCCCCGTAGATGTAGGTGAGTTCTTGTGCATCCGTGGGTTGGCAAATTTCACTGAATTGCCTTGGCATTCAGTGGATTGTCACCCATTCTATGCCCAAATCATCGCCGCCATCGCTGCCACACCTGCCATAGAGCAGAGTTGGCCAATCACCTCCTTACCATCTCGTACCGTAATAACTTTTCAGACTTTTGCTGATGCATTCCAACTCTCTCCGCAAGGTCGAGAGAATGGACCTAGTCTTCCCATTGCCACCATGAATCAGTTGTTTCCTAGGCATTCTTCTAATGAATATGCTATTCTTTGTCGCCCTGAGCCTGAAAGATCCGCATTAGAGTTTTTAGTAGCTACCCTCAACCTGCAAAATCGTACATACGGCATATCTCGCCCTTTCTATTCGGCAATAGATATGGCTGCAAGAGAGCCTCTTAACTTTGCATCATATTATTTCCGCCGCATTCATCGAGAATGTGTTTCCATCATTAAACAGGTCAACAAGGGAGAAATGCCCCGATCACGATTACCGCATATATTAAGTTTCTTGTTTCCAGCAATACAAGCAGCACAACCACCACCCAGAGGTCCGGTATTACACCATGAAGAATCTGTGCAGATATTGGAAGATGATGAAGAGGATGATGAAGAATTATTCCAGCTCCTCCACCGGAAGCGCATCAGAATAAGCTCTTCTGATAGCCAAGTAAAGGGATCGGTTGCCAGACATGAAGATGATGACAATGAAGAAGAGACTTTTCATGACACCGCTACCTCCATGCACCATGATTCATCAGCGCAGTCCTCTCCAAAGTAGCAACAAGAGCATGATGAGACCACCAAATCCGGAGCCAGCTCCTCTCAAAAAGAATCTCAGCGACAATCCGAACAGGAAAAGCAAGAAGATGGGCAACCTATCATTAAGGAAATTTTCGAAGAACTGATTAAAGCAGTGGAGTCTGCAGTTGCCAACCCTGATGATACTACCCAACAAACCACCGAACAGGTACTAGAAACTAACACTCTGCAACCTACTCCTCCACCCGAACCTCCGATTAACCCCATTCTCCCTGTTCCACCTATTGTCCATGAGGAACCTTCTGCTTCATCTTCCTCACCAAATTACTCTCCTCCCTCTTCACACCAACTTTTGACAGCCTCTTCATCCTAGCAACCACTTCCTCCATTTCCCATATTTACCGAACTTGAATCCATGGGGCGCATGATTATACAATTTTCCCAGCAGCTTCCGGTACAATTAAGACAAGTTACAGAGAATATTCGTCAAGAACTACAACATAAGGTGGATACCCTTGAAGCAGACATCACTCCTCTATAGGAAGAGATCCATGCAGTCAAAGCAGAAAATCATCATCTGCACTTCCAGATTAACCAGCTCCAAGCAAGACTTGCTGAACAAGAAGCAGTTACTGATGCAGATGCTGATGCAGAGATTCTGATGCTGATGCAGAGATTCTGCAGTTAAAGCAATTACTACAGGATAAAGAGGATGCACGTATAGCTCTGGGCAATCTGTTAGAAGAAACCAGACAACAGCTAGATGAAGTGGTACAACGCGGACAAGAGATGCACGTTTGGTTAAGAAGACCAATGAAGAACTCCAGAGAAGCAAGTTTGATTTATCTGAAGTAAACAATATTCTTAAACGCAAATTGATCATGGAAGCTCAATTACAGAAAGAGATAACAGGGATCAGAAGAAAGCGTGATGCTTTTCATCGAACAATCCAATTTCAGAATCAGGAGATAGAAAGAAGAGAGAATCAGTTGGATGCACAGAAAGAAAGACTCTCCAAAGTTGATAAGCAAATTGCTGATATGAAAGTCAGTCGGGATGAAGCTTTGGCGAATGAATTTTATTTACAGGCAGAAAGTTTAATAAGCCAAGTTATTTCGTTAAGCTCAGTACGGACAGATGCTCAGCTCGTAGAACTAGATATTTTAAAACAGATGTTAGAGACATTGAAAAAGAAAAGTGCCCGGACATTTAGATTAGCCAGAACTATGTATTTAGAAGGAATAGTAGATGAACCATAATTTTTGTATACCTGTGGGTTCAAGTCCACCGTGCGTGCCAGTGTAAGCCGCCGGATTGGCAATTGTAAAATCTAACTCTTAACGAACCGAAAGGTCGTTGCGTAAATGATGTAACCTTGATTGATGTTGTAACCTTTATATAAATCAATGAAAAAAGATGCTTCGGTGACGACCAGAGGAGTTGCTAGACTGTTTGTCTGGTTGATGATGTCTGTGTAGTTTCCGTGGTGTGTTTGAGAGCTCTGAGTTATTTTGTATCTTTCTATTCTGTTTGCTTATCTGTATCTTGGTGTTACAGATTGTGTTACGGTAATGTTACATTAAGCGAAGTATTAAATCGCTGTTTCTGTAAATGGTTTTCTATAAGTCTGCAGTAGCATTCACTTTGTACGTTGATTACTGAGAAGTTTTAATCTATGTATGAGTCGATACTCTGTGAGTGAGCAAATCAAAATAGTAAGTCTGTAAGGAACAATTTTGAGTGTTGTCTGTTAGTAAGTCTATTAGCAGAGTTGATGAACAAACTGTTATGTGAGTGAGTTGATTTGGGAAAATCAAGTATAGGGCCTTTGTTTAACAGACCCCTTCCACTCCCAAGAACCCGATATATGTTTAAACGTGTCTCTGACGGCAAGACCTGCGTTTAACAAGTTTTACCAAATCATCTTGTAATTTGTCTGCTAGTCCTGCCTTTATTTTAACTGGTCTCGGGTTGACCGTGTCACCCAAGTTGTACGTTACCAATTGATCCTCCAGTACATAAAATTGCCGAGGCTTTTCCAAATCATCAGCTGGCTGCAACAATTGCTACAATGTCGATTCATCCATGGTTATCTCAGCATCTACTTCTGCTTCTCCGGTTATTGGTATGACCGTACAAGCTGTCGGACTCTACTTATCTGCTACTGACTGTAAGTCTACAGTACCTAATGGGATAAGGTCCTTATTGGTCTTGAGCAAAGCCTCCTCCTCGTCATCAGATAGCCCATCCAACATATGGACTGGCTCTGCTACATATGGGCGTGCGTGTAAATCACAAGGTTGCATAGCATCCAATGTCACGACATATTTTCGGTGATTGTTCTTGAAAATTAACTCTTGAGCTGACCAATCCTGCACGACCTTGGCTTGCTTTAGCCATGGTCGACCGAAGAGCAAGTTGTAGTCCAGGCTAGATTCGGGCTCTGGATTGGTCCGCCATTCGCACAAAGAACTGCACTGGTTCAATTTGGGTCCAACCCAGTTTCTTACAGAGTGTAGTTGTCGCAATATTCACATCAGACCCGCCATCAATTAAAACTTGTGTAATCTTCTGGTTTTTATACCAAACGGTGATCAATGGTACTGAATGATCCACCGTAGAATCCATCTATGGTTGTACGGTCGCAGTTGCCGAAGTACAAGAAGGATCGGGGCTGACCTACTGTTGAAATTGTTGTCTGACACTAGGAACTAAGGCGAGCAACTGTCCCAGAGGAAGTGTGATTGAGGCCTTGATATAATGTCCCATACTTGGTCTGTTTGTGTTGGGGTTATTACCGACTCGGGTTGTGATTCTGATATTGCCAGCGCGAACTTCTGTGCATGCGGTCTTGCATTTGGTGGAGTAGGCTGAGTTCCTAGAACTGGATTAGGGAACACCGTCAGCTCCTTAGTTGCCCATTGACTGGCCTTTGTAAAAATCCACTGTTGCTCACAAATTCTAGGCTCGAAAACTTAAGCTGCTGGTTGCAACTGTTTTCCCGATCTTGTCTGTACTGCGGCTGCTTGTGAATCCACCGGAGAGATATAAACCATATTTGTCATCGGATTTTGTCTTTCCTTCTTTCTTTTGTCATACTCTACGGCTTCGTTACAAAATCTATGAATATGCCCAACCTCGCCACAGAAATGACATCGAGGGGATGGGAGAGAGGTGCCTTCAGCCGATGTACCTGCCTGCCATCGATTTGGATTGAAATTGTTGTTATGTTGACCCCGGTAGTTCCTATATCCCTGCTGCTGGTTGGTCCGTAACTGTGGCTATACGTAATGGGTGGCGGGCTGGCCCTCCTCTTGTATTATGGCATTTATTGCCGCTCGACCCTACACCTTTGCATTGTATGCACAGGTTTCTATTGAGTGCCCTGTCGTATTACAGATGGCGCAATACATTTGGTTGAGCGCACATGTGGCACTAGTGTGACCCGGATTCTTACACTTAGTACAATACATTTGTTTGGACGAATCCTCGGTCACCTTCTTACTTGCTTTCAACCATTCCAGATCCTCCGTAAAACCTCCAACCTTGTGCTCCAACTGTAAGGCCATTGCAATGACAGCGTCCAATGTCATTCCACCCACACAGCAAATGATCATGATTTGTTTTGTGGCATCTGCCTCAAGTGAATTCTGAATAGTGTTGCATACTCTTGGACACTCTGGTGTGGTTTCTGCTGATTGTTCTGCAAATAGTCAAAAATTTCTGCAGGGTTCTTCTTCAACCGGAACCTCTGTAGGAACGCGTCCCTCACATCATTATAATTACCAAAATGATTAATATCATATTCTGTCGGCCACCTTGCTGCTTCATTAACCAGTGTGGCCTGAAACACGATGGCCTTGTACGCCGGATCTGGTGGGTGGTTCAACACTACATAACTGATTTCGAATGTGCAAACATGTGCGTCGAGGTGGAAGGATTGGCTGTGGCTGTTGTTGTTGTTGCTGCTGAAATTACGGTTGTGGCTGTGGCAGTGTTTGTTGTTGTTGTTGTGAGCCACTCATGGTGCTATTGTTGCCGGCGTTGTTGTTCCTTGAATTTTGGGGAGGGTTCTTGTGAGCTTCCTAGATTGGAGGGTCAACCTGTGCACCTTTCGGTCTAAAAATGTCAGTGGGGATGGATAGGGGTCTGACAGCGCAGAGGCTCTTTGTTTAATTTTCCCAATTCAACATTCAACTAAGTAGTTAATTGTCTTCCAATTCGAAGATTATCACGACGTAGTACACTTATCACGCGAATTAACAACTACGAGTTTGCACAGGCTTATTAATATTAACGTAGCATTACTGTGTTAATAATTAAGCACTGAAACCTTAAGACAAGACACAGTATTCAGAGTTTGGGCAAATCTGCAATACAACAACTCCAGCGCGGTTGCCCAGATAGACAGTCTGGCGATTCCCGTCTCTCGCTGAACGTCGTGCTTGCCTTTTCATTAATCAATAGATAGTTACATCTGTTCGCTACGCCTTTTCGGTGCGTGCGAGTTTGAAAAATAAAATTACATATTCCAATCTGACGGCCTAACACAAAGCTATAATCCAAAGCTTTGTTCATCAGTGCAATACTTATTCTTTCCATCTTTTGATGTTTTTTAAGCTCACCTTCATCAAGTTTGATTACAAATTTCAATAGACCAGAACATTCATGTTCTTTTATATTATAGAACTGAACCATGTATGTTTGAAGTTTTCTAATATCTATCCATACGTTGTTAAATGCATTGTAAGTGAAATCTAGCTTTTGTTTTCCTACTTTGTAAGGCATGTTACTGTGAATATGTTTATATTCACCAAATACTGATGTGATCTTTTTATTCAAGCACAGCCCAAACTTTCCTACATGATGGGTTTTAGGCAATCCAAAACTTTTAACTTTGTTAAATTTTAAAAATTCACACCAAACTTTTGAGATTGCTCTATAACCTTTCCTACTCACTCCGACACTATCACAAATCTTTTGAATTTGAGATGGTTCTAGTAACATATTCATTTTTGTCATGAGTTTTTGGAAAACAAAGTGTTTCAAGCATGTATTTTCATTCAGTTTCAATAGTCTTAAAACATCATTTTGACTCATAATTTCATTACAAAATGTACACGCTCAAAACTATTCAACATATTGAAACCTAGCACATTTGTCACATGATCTCTTACAATTTTCATTCTTTTCTTTTTCTGGCCAGATTTTTCAGTCAAATCTAAAAAAGGTTTTACTCGTTTTGACCGCATTCTCAAACCTATAGGATTTTCTTTCATTTTTTTAAAAGACTCAAACTGAGAAGAAAAAGTGGATAATTTGCTTTCTAGCTCCCTCATATTTAAATCCTTCTGATGTAGTGTGTTTTGTAGATAGTCTATGTATTATAAATAATTCCTTGAAATATCCTAGAGCCTTGAACAATAGCCTCGTAAACCATCCTCACCATCTCCTACAAATCTAATCAGATCATGAAGATTATGAAAAGGGGGATACCTTCCAGTTTGTGGATCAATTGGATAAACAAATCCATCTGTCCATATGTCAATATGTTTCTTGCCTTCCTTTCGCAATCCATCCACTTCAGGAGGATGAAGAGTCCTTCGGAATACTTTTCTTGTCATCACATACTCATGACTAACTGCAATGTTGATATGGAACTTTTCATAATGATTTCGATTGTTTGAAAGCTCAGCAAGAGTATTTGGGTTAAGGTTCTCCATGATCTCCTATGAAAAGTGACCGGCAAGTGTCTAAAATGACGTGAAAGAGAGAAACAGGCCTGCTATGAAAACTAGAGTAAAAAAGCACAAAACCTCATCAACACACAGTATATAAGTCCGTGAACAAGAGGAAAATTTGAATTTTGATCAGCACCCGATGAGCACAAACTTTGAGGCATAAGATATCACACAAACTTTTCATGATTATCATACGAGTTTCTCTCTCTTCAAAATTTGCATAAGATACGTTTTAAATGAACTTACATAGAATTTCTTAAAGGATTTGATAACTTTAATCCACATTAAGCACACCTAATTGAAATCCTTATATAGCCCTTTTTGGGTCATTTTTCGCCCTAATGGTACTATGGTGTACTCTCCAACATGCAACGCGTAGAAAAATAGTTATCAATATTCCCCACTTAGGATGCAGCATGCACAAAAAATGCCTATAGTGATGGAGTCCCTCTCACTGTTCCCCACTCAACATGCAGCATGCAGAAAAACTCCCAAGAGAGATGAGGTACTGCAACATACTCTCCAGCATGCAACACGTAGAAAAACCCATGTCATGAATGCTCCACGCAGGGAGTTGGAAAAGCATTCCTACTCTGCAACCCACAGAAATTGCATCAAGCTTTGTAATGTCTTTTCTGTCCCAAGGATACATGCTGGTGGTGGCTTCCAAAGTCTGTTTTTGGCTCTTAACAGAGTCGATTTTCCACTTCAACTTGGGCTAATAATATCCAATATAGAGCTTCTAGGTCGACCCTATTCTTGGCAACATGAAAGTTAGGGAACCTCAAGCACAATGCACAGAAGCAAATGCGAGGGATGATTCATTAGAGTTGATTAAAGCCTCCGATTTTGTGTTGCACGTGTACGTCTTCCATCGCCCATTAGCACAATCACTGAAAGATTCAGTTGTGACTCGTTACAATAGCACAAGATAAAAAAAACAGCAACCAAGAAAACTTCTGCCTTGCACGCTCCATAATGAATGGATGGTTGCCAAAGACAATAATCAACTATGCAGAAAAACTCCTAGGAAAGATGAGGTACTACGGCAGACTCTCCTACATGCAGCAAGCAGAAAAACCCACGTCATGAATGCTCCATGCTCCAGCATGCATAGTGCGGCCTACTATCGCCCCACAACCTCGCTTTTACTTCTCTTTCAATAAATATTGCGAGATGTTCAGCTAAGAAGGAATGGGTTTTTCCAGCTAATTATATGTCAAGGACATCACCTTTTTGTAGACATTAACATGCTTTCACCCAAGTACCATTCGTGTGAATAGAATCCAATTCACTCTTCATGACACGGCCCCTCTTGACATGATCCTTACAAGAAGACCCACCAAAATCTATTAGCATAACAAAATCTAAACCTGGAGCATATCTTGTGGCTGAGACACTTGCAAAGCATCTCGATGGTTGCTGAAAAGGAACATTTGCATGTTGATTTGATTGGACATTCTCCTAAACATCCCTATGTGTAGCACTTCTATGCATGATCATTGGAAGAATAGTATCCTCAAACACCTTTCTTCTCACTTTAACCTCCTTAACCGATTGTTTATGCATCTTAGACTCATTGAAAATGACATCACTGCTCTGGATCAATAACCATGTTTTAGGATCCCATAAGCAATATCCAAAGTGACCATCTCAGCCATATCCAAGTAAAATACATTTCTTTAACTTAAGTCCAGCTTTTGTTTAAGTTTCTTGACTATATGAACATATACTTCACATCCAAAAACTCGAAGATGATCATAATATGGTGGCTTCCCTATCCATAACTCTTGTGCCACTTTCACACCTTTGGTAGTGCTAGATGAAAGGTTAATCACATGAACTTTCACTCAACACTAATTTTGCCTAACAAACTTGTGAAAGTTTAGCATGATATAACATAGAAAATACTCTATCTTGAATAGTTCTATTCAAGCTCTCAGCCAATCCATTCTATAGTCGATTATAAGGAGTGGTTCGAAACTCTCTATGAATTCCTCTAGATTAACAGAAAAGGTTGAATTCATCCGATTTCTGAATGTAAAGCCTTAAGCTTAGTTCCCTTTTTAGTCTCAATTGAAGCAAGACAAATTATGAAAGTAGGAAATACCTCATCCTTTAACTTGAGAGGATATACCCAAACTTTTCTAGTAGCATCATCTATGAACATGACAAAGTAATGAGAACCATTTGATTACCTTGTGGGCATAGGACCATAAAAATCCACATGAACGATATCTAAAGGCTGAATCGAAGATTCAATGTATGTTTTATGCACATTCCTACTTTGCTTTCCATATTGACAATACTCACAAAATGAAAAATCAGAGAAGATAACACAACTAAGTATCCAGAACAGGAAAAATTTTCCATTCCACTACAAGCTATGTGGCCCAAAGCACCATGCCATATACAAACCGTATGTTGTTTAGTGATAGGTAGCAAGTGTTCTTTTTGTGATACAAATAAAGGCTAAAATGAGCTAACTTTATGTTCTTTTGCAATAACCATATTACCATTTGATATGTGCAAGGGCTGAGCATGGAAAACCACTTTGTAACCAAGGTCATGAAGGTTACCAACTGACATCAAATTGCATGATTATTGAGACACATGTCATACATTATGCATAGAAAATTGTGAACCATCTATGAACTACACAAACATGTCTTCAATCCCAAAAACATCACACTCCTCTCATTGTACCAAGAGACTTTTTTGCATAATTAGAGATGCATTCTCTATGTGGTGTCACATGGAAAGAAGCACTAAAAATTATGGGGGAAAGAGAATCAACATAAGTGCCTCACTACGCATACTATTGTCAAGTGTCAACACATCAACATCATAAAAAATAGCATTAATCTCTTCTATCTTCATAGTCAAAGCAAATGATGCATGTAACTATTTAGCATATCCATCAACATTTTATCCTTTACCTTTAACATTCTTTAACCCATATCAATGTTTCTTCATATTTTCTTTCTAATGAATCATAAACCTTGGAGGACGCCACTACAAGACCCAAAATGCTAGTAGCACTCGCACAACAACAACAATGTTTTGCCGGAAATTGTCTGATACTAGTGAAGTAGTGTGATGGTGATGCACCCATGGGACTTCCCTTTGCGAGAGCTTCATGAAGATAGTCTCACATGGGAAACCAAGATATACATGACATGCATGGTACTCTCCACATACCTACACAATACACAAAAACTACATAGTACAGAGAGGCCTGAACATAGATTCCTTAGGTTTTTAGAAAACAATCTATGAAGCACAAGAATCATCTTTCAAATATTCAATGATATCCGTACTCCAATGTTATTTTTATATATCTAGTAGGAGGTAATATAATTAGATGTGAAATGATAATTACATTGCTTAAAATTTATTATTTTCAATAATATTATAACATAAATGTTTTTATTTATTTTTATAGCATTGAAAGCTAAGTATCTTCCTACATCTCTTGGTTTCTATTGCTTTCTATACATCTGAAAAATAAGTATATTGCTACATCTCTACTCATGTATGGTGATTCATGACTATTTTCATGTTCATGTATTTGTGTGTGCATGTATATGTGTGTGTATGTGTGTGTATGTGTATGTATGTATATGTGTTTGTGTATGTGCATGTATGTATGTGTAAGTGTATGTATGTATGTGTAAGTGTATGTATGAATGTGTAATTCTAAAATTCTAAAGCTAAGAATCTCTTCAAGATTGATACACCTTTGGGTTATACCAATCATAAGAATTGGGTACCATGATCGATGGTTTAGAGCTTTTGTGGGAACTACTTGTTGTCTAGGTAGCTTGAAGAAGTTCCTACTTTGCCAATGCGATGGAAAATTCTATTCTTCAAGTACTTAAAATTTTGATTACTCCTAAATAATCTTGTCAATGTGGGCCATTGGCATATTGTATCATCTATGCATCATTCTTGATGCAAGCAAGGGTGTAGTCATGTCATACATAGTAGTCTTTATGACTCATCCATATCCATCTTCAAGAGCAAGAGATCTTGTCTTGTCTCTTTGGCATCTTCCATTCCTTCCCATATATCTAGGATACTTGAGGATATGCCTTCGCTTGATAAACCATCTTTATGTTTGTGTATGAAGTTTTGTAGATGGTTCTTGTATCCTATAATTTGGAGCATTGTAATCAGCCTTGGGTGCTCGATGCTCTCTCTATCCTGTTTCTTGTGATCAATACGTTTAATGACCAATTGTTTGAGTCCCCTCGGAATCCCCCAAATGTGCTCTTAGATTCTCGGTTTTTGTTTTGTACCACTACATGGATGCATATTATATGCTTTAGAGAAATGAGAGCCTAGAACAATATAGTTTTTAGTGGACTATGGGGAGAGAGAGAGAGAGAGCCTTTTGTGTGCGGGTGAAGAGGCGGTGAAGAAAAGCTAACCGATTCCCAAGATGAGAAATTATATCATTCTGTCGAAGAAGGTGTTATCCCATATGAAAGTTATTATTCCAATCTCCATCACCACCTGGGAACCAAAGCACGAAGGTTTTAAGCTTTTAACTAAAGGAGCACTGTGACTATTGGTTCCTAAAGAGCCAAGAAAATTATAGAGTTATAAGCAGGCTCCAAAGAGTTTTCATTAAAGAATCTTAATGTCTAGGCAATAAAACCTCTTAGCTAAATATCTTTATTATTATTATTATTATTATGTGAAAAATAATTTTGTTTGAATTCATAGACAAAACCAAATCGAATGCTTTCCATCTACCTAGTATTCTTGGCTAAGGTTTATCTCAAGTGTAAAAACCCTTCCTTGCTAAGGTCTACGTGAAGAAGTAATTGAAGCTTAAATTTGATATGGAAGGCATGTGTTTGTTTGGCATCGAAAGAATGGGTTCAGCTCATTTCTTTGGTTACGCGTTTAGTGTGCTCATCTTGAGCTTTATGTTTTGTTCTTGTTGTTGTTGTAAACTGTCAGCCATAGACAGCTCCAAGTATGCGAGTATCGGTGGAGCAGCACAGGTGCCATTAAAGCAGTATACACACTGAAAAACAAGATGAGTGCTATGGCATGGCGTCAATAGCTGCAGGACGGTACACCACAGTGCGGGGTTGATGTCGCCATGGCATCCGATCAGAGAAAGCGTCGAGGCCGAGGAGAGGAGCCGTCTGCTTGAATGGTCTTATCGTTACGGAATCAGAGGCGAACAGAGACGAACAGGTAGCTAACACAGCAGGCGCAGGGACGTTCATGGCAGAGGTAGCAGAGACGAACTGGTAGCTTCGGTCTATTGCAGTGAAGGTGTCTATCGCAAAAGCTCGCAACTATTGGAGTCAAGAGCTGTCCATCGCGCGATTGACACAGGTGCGATTGACACAGGCTCTGTCCATCGTGAACCTCAGGCTCTGTCCATCGTGAAGCCGCTCTGTCCATCGCGCGATTGACACTAGCAAGTGCTGTCAGTCGCCTTTTTCCAGTCTATCGTGACTTTCCATCGTGAACCCCTATCCATCGTGGCTGTCCATCACCTTTTTTCAGTCAGTCGGCGTCGTGAACCACCCCTGTCCATCGTGAGCCACCCCTGTCCCTCGCGCGATTGACAGTGGCTTTTGTCCGCCCTTCGTGTGCATCGAGCTCATGAGCATTTTCCAGGGACATAAAATCCAGTCGGGACTCGGCATTCACACAAGTATCTACAAGCGTTAAAGATTTCAGAGTTAAAGATTTCCAAAATAAAGAACCTTGAAGTTTCGAGGAACATAAAATCCAATCAGGAGTCGGGACTCGGCTTTCACACTAGTATCTACAAGCGTTAAAGATTTCAGAGTTAAAGATTTCCAAAGATAAGACGGAGGGAGGTCAAGATGATCTTGTAAATTTGGGAAAAAAAAGAAAAGGAAATTATGGAACCTTTAGTGAGTAGAAAGGAGCTCTTTTAAAAAGGAGAAAGCAAATTCAAAGTGGTTTTTTTTTTGGGGGGGGCGATTTTGGTCATTAAGATGCCAACCCTTATTCCCTCGTTTGTCATGAACAATGT
Source organism: Ceratopteris richardii (assembly GCA_020310875.1). NCBI lineage: Eukaryota > Viridiplantae > Streptophyta > Polypodiopsida > Polypodiales > Pteridaceae > Ceratopteris > Ceratopteris richardii. The sequence goes on from CM035443.1 coordinate 127,119,593, forward strand.
GGCTCCCCCTCAGTCCGTGTGCCCCCTTGAGATGGATTCCGTCCCAGCGGACGTCGCACCACCAGTGGTCTCTTTATGCAAGGAGTCTGTGGCGGCAAAGCAAGAAGAACTGATGAGAACTTGCTTGATCGGTCAAATGTTTGGCCCTAGGCCCCCTCTTGAAAGTGTGAGAACTTGGCTTCGCAAGGAGTGGTTCCCGCGCGGCCTAATTGTGTGCAAATGTCAATTCCTGCCGGCGAATCACCTACTTCTAGTATTTGAGAACGAAGAGATGGCTTTCCAAGCCTTGCAAGCCGGCTCCTGGAAAGTGGGCCGGTCCACCCTTTGCCTTTTTAAGTGGACCCCAGACTTTGTTCCGAATAGGTCAAAGCCTCTTCGTTACCCACTTTGGGTGGAGCTTCCCAATCTGCCTTTCTTTCTGTATGGATTTCTTCATGAAATCGTCTCACCGATCGGTCGCCCGATGACCTCAAGAGAGGATGTTGGGGGGTTAATCTATGATGGTGCTCAACAGTCTTTCAATGCAAGATGGCATCCACAGATCTGCGTTGAAACAGACCTGAACCAGGTCCTTCCCTCGAAAATCTCCATAAACTGTGGAGATGGTAAGACCTGGACACAAGAGGTTACTTATAAGAATTTGCCAAATGCGTGCTTTCGGTGCGGGCATCAAGGTCATAGGATCAAAGACTGCCCCCTAAAGAAAAGTACCAATAAAAACAAGCTTAAACCAGATGGGACCCTAGATCCTTTCCCCCAAGATGACACTCGGGGTCATCCCCCTCCGATGGAGGAAGAAGAGGGAACTCGCGTTGCTGAGACGGATTCAGAAGGATTCACTGAAGTAAGACGCAGGAGGAAAGTTAGCCCTCGAAGATCAACAGCAAGGAATGCCACGACAATTGCCCCTTCGAATAACATATACTGTAACCTAGAAAAAGAGATTAATGAGGTCGACTTCCCAGGGGACAACCACTTTGAAGAAGACCCCACTGATAATACCCTTGGGTGCTCTACCAGCAAAGAAGACAACCAAGAAGGTTACACCACGAGTAAAGAGGAAGGCTTCACTACTAGCAATGAAGACAACCCAGACAGCGAAAGCTCCTCTCTTGGTTCTACCCTTCCGGTATGCTTTCCAAGATTACCGCAACAAAAGTCAAAGCTTAAAGGAAAACAACCTTCTGGCATGCCTTGGAAGAGCCCCCTCAAGAGTAGGATCCTAAGTCAAGAAGCTGGGAGGAAAAAAGAAGACCACAAGAAGAAGAAAGATCGGGTACCTCCCCTCAAAGAGGGCAACCATCATTAATGAAATTCACATCACTAAACGTCAGGGGTCTGTCTGACCCATCAAGAACTGCGATTCTTGGCCAGTGGTTCAAAGACAAGTGCTTCAGCCCTGACTTTATTTGCTTACAAGAGATTAAAATCGATGGAGAGGGTCTCCAAAAACGGCTTAAATGCATTTCTCCGAACCACCTTTGGTTCTCTACTTCTCACCCTAGGGGGACGGGGGGTGCTTCTATCGGTATTAGTCACTCCTTGTCTGGCAATGTGACCTCAACTTTTGAAGGTCAGAATCATCATTGGATTGCTGCCTCTATCGGGTTCCCTTTCCAGTTCACTGTGGTCTCAATTTATGCCCCTAACGGAGAAGCCGATAGAATGGATACTTGGGCTTCCCTCGACTCCCTTTCACATAATGTTTTGATTTGTGGGGACTTCAACATGGTTGAGTTTCTTAAGGACCGATGGAATAACAAAGGAAAAATTATTGACGGTCAGGAGAAAGAGATATGGGATAAAATCAAGCTCCATCTCGACCTGGTCGAGGTGAAAGACATGAAGGGGTTCTCCTGGTCAAATCTCCAATCGGGAGACTCTTTGAGGAAAGCAAGACTTGATAGATGTTACATCGATCAGAACACCATCCTTCAGTGGGGTATTCCTTCGATTTCCCAACACATGGACCTGACTATCTCGGACCACTACCCGATTACTCTGTCTTTCAAACCGATTCCAATGTTCCAGAAAGCCCCTTGGTTTCATGCTTGTCAGACATCGTTTTCCCTCCCCTCTGTCCACCAAGAAATTTTTGAGGTGTAGGCGGAAGCCTTTGCTTACTGTAATCAACAGGCTAAGTGTTGGAGAAGCGTGGTGGAAAGGACTCGAAAAATTCTAATCAGGACTCAAAATGCTATAAGAGATATCCAAAAAAAAAGAAGAGAAACGGTGTACCGGAGGCTCTCACGGCTTGAAGAAGAGGTGAACAAAGGTAAGTTACATTGCCAACAAGGTCTTTTGAAAATCAGGGGAAGACTAAGATAAGAGGAGGAGGTTCAAAGGAGAAATCTTCAAATTTTCTTCAAAGATTGGTGGGCGGGGAAGGCCGACAAACCATCGAAAGAGATGTGTAACATCCTCAAAAGGAAACAAGCTAGGGAATCCATCCCCCTATTGGTTGATAACAATGGAACCGAATGCTACACGGAAGTGGAGAATAGATCTATCATCGTCGAGCACTTTACCAATCTTCTCGGGGTCTCGACTCCTCCTTCCCCCCACAGGCGCAACTCCATGGCAACCATCTCAAGGGTTGCTCAAACCAGAATCCCACAGAACTTGATTGCTTTGTTGGATGCTAACATCTCCGAGAATGAAATTATCGAGGTTATTGATGCCCTTCCCAATGGGAAAAGTCTAAGTCCGGATGGCCTCACCAATGAGTTTTTCAAGTCCTTCAAACATGAGGTGGCCACCCCACTATGTCTCGTGTGGCAAGAGGCTCTCTCATTCGGTGCCCTCCCTGAATGCCTTAATAATGGCATCATCAAGTTAATCCACAAAAGGGGAGATAAGAACAAAATTGAAAACTGGTGTCCGATTACCATGCTCCAAACAGGATACAAGATAATTGCAAAAGTTATCGCCAACAGAATCTCTTGTCAGTTAAAGTCATGGCTGTGTGAGGATCAGAAAGGTTTTATCAAAGGTAGATCTATACTTGAAGCAATTGTCGATATTTGGGAAGGCCTTGCTTTTGCGGAGGAGTCTGCTCAAGATCTGGTATTCATTAAGATCGACTTCGACAAAGCGTATGACAGATTGGAATGGGACTTTATTCTTCAATCATTGAAAGACCTTGGATGTAGCCAAAAGTTCACGAAGATGGTTTCCACTCTTCTTGGAAATGCTTCAACTAGAATAAATATCAACGGTAAGCTCTCTGAGCCCATTCGTTTAGAAAGATCAATTAGGCAAGGCTGCCCTCTGGCTCCATTACTATTCGCTATCGCCTCGAAATGGACTCAGTTGCCTATTAAAGCATCACATGGATGCTGGCAATCTCAAGGGTCTTTCCTTACCTCTAAATCACAGCCAAATGATTGCGAGACTTTTTGTTGATGACATGAATGCCTTTGTGCATAACGATATAAAGTGCATTGAGGTGTTTTGGTGGTGCCTCGACACCTTTTGTGTGGCATCAGGTTCAAAAATCAACCATGCTAAAACTCCTTTTAGAGCAATCAGCAGACCTACTCCCCAATTGTTGGTGGATCAGGGGTGTCAAGTTATCCCTAGCGGTCAAGTCTTCCGGCTCCTTGGCATTCCGATGGGATTCGACATCTCAATGGACCAACGCTGGAACTGGGTGCTATCCAAGCTGGATAGCAAGTTGAATCATTGGAAAGGTATGCAAGTCAACTTGGCAGGGCGTGCTATGGTTGTTAACACATTTATGCTGTCTACAATTATTTACTTTATCTCGTGTTGGAGACCTAAGGAGAAAGACTTGGCCAAAGTGGAAAGAATCTACAGAAACTTCCTTTGGACTGGGGACCCCAATAGGAGGGGGATTCCCAAAATCAAATGGGAAACTTGCACTAGCCCTAAAGACTCAGGGGGCTTGGGAATCTTGGATATTGTTGGGTTGGCTGACAAGCTGGCGGCAAAGTGGCTTATCAAGGCTTGGAGCAATAGGGAGTCCTCTTGGGCTAAATTGATCTTCAGAAACACGGAAGACCTTACCTTAGTTGGCCATCCTGGTTGGAAGGACATAGGGATTCTCACGCTTTTGTTCTCCCCCCACCCGGTGTCCCCTAAAGGCTCAAGCCTCGTGTGTTCCTTATGGAAGAATTGGAACAAGGCCAAACAGTTCATCAGAATCAGTAACGAGTGGAAGTGGGCGGCTGGGATAAGACAAAATGACTCTATTTGGTTCCCGATCAGCGGCATTAGGGGGGTGGAGTCTTGGAACCTCCAAACTGCAAAGCAGTTATGGAACAAGGGGTTCAAACAGTGGAGACAACTTTGGAAACAAGAGACTAACCAGTGGATTAGGTTCGAAGAATTGGATCCGAGACTTAGAGTTACCTTTGAGGAATGGACTCTTCTTCAAAGCAGGTGTTTAGCATGGGACCGCTCAACTACCCGCCTTTTCTGCGGTCAGGATCTTCCTTGCCTGGAGGGCCTCAAATGGAGCAATGGTAAGAAGCTATCCAGAACCCCCAACTTCAAAGAGGATTTAGATGTTCACCACACTCTTAACAAGAGATGGTGCCTTTCTTGGACCAAACTTCGGTGGGAACTAAAATTCATGTCTATTTGGCACCCCCTAATTGAGGTCAAAAAGTCCGTTCTCATGTGGCAGATCTTGCATAAAGGTATCTGGTCCAATGCAAGGGCTAACAAAATCTGTGGTGTGCCGCCATGGTGCAAGCGTTGCCATCGGTGGATCGAAGATTTAGCTCACCTGTTTTTCGACTACCCCAAGTCCCGTGTTATTTGGCATCACGTGACCCGAATATTGAGACTCACGAGCCAAATCAATTGGCAACAGGTGATGTTGGGTGAGGCAGTCGGTTGCTCATCGAGGCTGTGGAATGCCATCAGAGGTGAGACTCTCTGGAAGATTTGGAGAGAGCGATGTGCTGTCAATTTTGGCCAAACTCCTAAGGAATGGTCGATCGAGAAATCCTTGTTTCTCCTAGGAAAAAGAATCTCCCGAGATAAGAGATCTCCACCGTTTAGACATCATTGTATTTATCTCCTTGAAAACAACAAGTTGAAACCCAAATGGGTCCCACATGAGGGTGATGATAAATTTATCCGCCTCATTTGTAACGCCCGTGTTGCTCTAGCACAATGGTAAGTACCACGTTAAGAAGCTTCACCTCCTTAATGTCAATCCGTGGGAGAGGTAGGAGTGATATGAAGATCGTGAACGTGAGATGTTGTGAGAGTGAAGGTGAGAAGTACAAAGATGCACACTGTTACAAGGCTAATAGAGCGAGACAACCGCAACCGCAAACGAAGGATAAACAAGATTGGTGGCTGAAATGACGGAGAGGTAGGAAATTTCGCAAGAGGCGGTAAATGAAGAATGCGGAAGTAATAAAAAGCAGAAGACAGGAAGAGAAAAGAGTTCGATCATCGAAGAGCAAAGAGTTCAGTCGTTGCATCATCGTTTCGTTCAATTGTTGGAGCAGAGTTTACTGTGTTAAACAGACCCTTGAGGTGATAGTTAACATGAATGTATGTTAGAGAGACAGAAAGATAGATACGTCTCTGTTCTGTTGCGCGCTGTAGTGTTGAGGGTTGATCACATCGTAACGGAAGTGTTCGGAAACCACGAGTAATATATTTTAGAAGACTGTGAATGAGATTTTATTGAGGACATTGAATACTGTTTCGTTCTATTCATATTTAATCATTCTGCTATTCTTTGGTTGAATCGATTCTCATTGAAAAGTTCGTGATGCTGTGAGTCTACTTGCTGAACAGTTATATATGACTCTGTAGTTCGCGATTGTGAAATTGTGTGTTGCTTGTCAGGCGTGAGACTGTATAAGAACAGAGTTAGTACCTTTTCGGTCAAGTAACCAGGGTTTTATATAGTAAACGGTGATCATTGAGTATTCGACAAAGATCTGTGTGTGGGCAGAAGTCTTAGTGAGTCATTAATTGCGGTATAAATCTGTGATCTGAGTGAGTATATGAAAAGTCTAATATAATTTCGATCTGAGTTGTCTGTGCATTTCGTTCGGTGTATTTAGTTATCACATGAAATCATCTTATTGTGGAGTATTTTGAGAAGAACGTATTCTCGTAGTTGTAAGTTTTGACAGAATCACTGTGCTATTACCATAGTATATTCAGGGCCAAACATTCCAGTGCTTATCATACCGTGGAATAGTTAGTATTCAACTCAACTCCTGTATTAAAAAGTGAGCAATTACTGGTGATTGTGTAAAGGATTGGGAAAATAGTACAGGGCCTCTGTCTAACAGACCCCTACCACTCCCAAGAACCCAAGGACCCGATAATACTCGTCCGAAAGTTGGATTGAGTTATTATCGACCAACATTTAACATTTGGCGATCCCGCTGGGGATGTGGCATTGAGATTACCTGGTATTCTGTTCAAATTAAAATTTTGAAGGACAGTAGCAACAGAATCAGATTGTTGCGATACTGTGTGTTCGTAATATTATATGATCAATACGGAAATGCTACATGCCGATTACCCAATCAGGAGAAAAGTATCCCAAGAATCATCAGTTAGGGATATTAAGAACAACTTTGGGAGGTACTAGTACAATTAGACCTGACCCAGTTGTCGAAAAAGTGACAGACGATAACACTGATTCCGGTGAAATTACGGTAGAACGTAGTACATCTCTAGAATTGTCTGGTGTTACTACGGTACAGACTGTCGAAAATACAGCAATTTTGGAACCGATTAAGACGCAGTTGGAATCTAGCATAAACGTCTTTGGAATAGATTCAGATACGATTAGAAACACTTTAGGGAAGGAAATTAATACAGGTAAATCTACGTTGTATCCAGTCACAATTTTGAATCCTTCCGGTGGAACTTCGGTAAGAAAAACACAGTTTTTCGGTGACGAATCAGCACTTTCGGCTGAATCTTCAGCTCAACTACAACGTTTGGGAGCAAGTCCTCCTACTTTGGATATCAAGGAGGAAGGAAGACTATTCGAAACAGAAATTCGCAATATAGTAAGTAAGCTAATTGCACCGGAAAGTGCGCCATTAGACGAAACAAATTTCGGTAGTTCAGAAACTCCAACCAGAATTACAGAAGGAGTGTATAATACATTTACGATGAATGAACAACTACAACGACAAGTAGGTCAACCCAGATTGGCTTCAACAGGAGTAACATACACAAAGTTTAGTGGGTTCCCAGGAGATGACCCAGATGCACACGTACGCACCTTCGAAATCAGTTATGCTGTTCTCAACCATCCACCGGATCCGGCGTACAAAGCAATTGTTTTTCAATCTACACTTGTGAATGAAGCAGCAAGGTGGCTCACTGAATATGATATTAATCATTTCGGTACTTATGAAGCAGTACGAGACGCTTTTCTACAGCGATTCAGGTTGAAAAAGAATCCTGCAGAAATCTTTGAGTATTTACAGAACAATAGACAGAAACCAAATCAAACTGTACAAGAGTATGCTACCCTTTTCAGAACTCATTTAAGACAGCTACCCCAGGCTCATGCTAATTTACCAGACGATGTTATTACACAGTGGTTTATCAATGGTTTGCTTCCTCAACTTAGGCAGATCATGATTATAAGATGTGTAGGGGCCATGACCCTCGATGCAGTAATAGCAATGACCCTCCAGCTAGAAAACAAAGTCGGTGGATTTTCAGAGGATTTGGAATGGATTAAAACAAATAAACATATGGCTGAAGATATAACCAGGCAAGTATATTGTACCACTTGTAAGAATTCAGGGCATACAAGTGCCCAGTGTGCGTTAAATCAGACTTATTGCGCCATTTGTAACATTGGGGGACATACCACTGAGAATTGTGCATACAATGCTAGAAGACAAGGAGCAGCAACAGTTAATGCAATTATTCAAGAGCAAGGGCAGTCATCCAATCAATATGTACCCCCACATTTGAGACACAATCAACAACAAGGGTATCGACATTATCGAGGACAGAGGAACAACAACTATAACACACCGCGCTGGCAGAATGGACCACCACCGGAAAATCAAAATTTACCACCACCTCGATGTCATTTCTGTGGGCAGTTGGGCCATATTAGAAGATTCTGTAGAGATGCGGCGGAATATGATCAACGGAAAAAGGAACGTCAAAACCCAATGGCCAATGTGGTAACAATTACACCTGTAGAGACACAGGCAGCAGCAGTTCAAACCCGTTCCGGTAAACAACTGCAACCAGCAGCAGAATTATTTGAGCCAGGGATACGTGAACAACACAGAATGTATCATAAGGCTAGCCAGTGGACTACCGTAGAACCACCTGTTTTTCCAGAACCTACTCCAGTGATCCAATCTCCGGATACCACACAAGTTCAGGCTGACAAAACAAAAGCAGGTACATCATCTACAGAAGAATTACCACTTTCAGACCAAGCTTCGTCATCAACAGTTAAGGAAGATGAAAATCAAGTGCAACCAACTTGGGATATATTATCAAAAGCATCCATCACACTGCCTTTCGGGCAATTACTGGCATTAGTACCAGGAATACGCCAACAATTTCAACAACAGTCTACTACAAAACCTGCTTGCATTCCGGCTACCTCAACCGTACAAACGGAACCAGACTCTACGGTAGATCACTCAGTTCCTCTGATTACGGTATGGTTTCATAAACATCAAATTCCACAAGTTTTAATCGATGGGGGGTCCGGCGTGAATATTGCAACTGCGACACTTTGTAAGAAGTTAGGTTGGACTAAGATAGAGCCAGTTCAATTTTTTGTTAGGATGGCTGATCAATCTAGAGTTCATCCAGTAGGACTGGTTCGAGATATACCTATAACTGTCCAAGACACAACATTCAAGATGACTTTTGTTGTTCTTGAATTGCCGGAATCTACCCTAGACTACAATTTACTTTTCGGTCGTCCTTGGTTAAAACAAGCCAAGGTAATTCAAGACTGGTCAGCTCAGGAACTTACATTCAAAGATAAAAACCGCAAGTGTGTTGTAAAATTAGATGCTATACAACCCTGTGAGTTACATGCTCGACCATATTTCGCTGAACCAGTTCATATGTTAGATGGATTGTCGGATGACGAAGAAGAAGAATTTCTGAAGAATAATGTTGATTTGATGACAATAGGAACTATTGATCTACAGTCTGTAGTAGACACTTGGAATGCTTCAGTATGTACAGTAACACCCATTGTCGAAGGAATTAAGGAGGACAATACCATTTCGATTCAAGGTAATGAAGTACAGCAGCTTCTCAAACCTTCAGCTGATACAGAGAAACATCAACAATTTTATGTTCCAGAAGATCAGTTAACTACTTATAATATTGGAGATGAAGACCACCCTCGTCCTGTAAAGATAAAGCAAAACTTACCGGAAGCTTTTCAAGCAGATTTAATCAAGCTACTCCAAGAATTTACTGACGTCTTTGCATGGGATTACAAAGACATGAAGGGTCTGGATCCTCGTATATATCAACACAGAGTTATGCTAAAACCAGAAGCAAAGCCGATAAGGCAAACCAGTTACCGGATGAACCCACATTATGCATCTCAGGTAAAGGCTGAACTGGATAGGCTATTAAACGTTGGATTCATAGTACCCATAGAACATGCAGAATGGATTTCACCAATTGTGATTGTACCAAAGAAAAACAAGCAATTGAGAATTTGCGTAGATTATCGGAAATTAAATGCTGCAACAATACCGGATCCTTTTCCAATTCCTTTTTTGGATACGATGCTTGATAAAGTAGCAGGTCATGAGATGTATTCATTTCTAGATGGATACAGTGGATATAACCAAGTAAGAATGGCTGAAGAAGATATACCGAAAACTGCATTTATTACAAATTGGGGTGTTTTTGCCTGTACCGTAATGTGGTTTGGATTGAGAAATGCACCAAGCACATTTCAAAGATGTATGCAGGAAATATTTTCTCCTTATCTTACCTCATTTATGCAAGTATATCTTGACGATTTTTCAATTTTCGGTAAAATGATTGCACATCTAGTACATTTACGATGTTGCTTTCAGAAATGTAGAGAATATAGATTGTGTTTAAACCCAAACAAATCTGTGTTTGCGGTTTCATGTGGTAAATTACTTGGTCATATCATATCAGCACAGGGTATTCAAGTTGATCCCGATAAAATTTCAGCAGTATTAGAAGCTCCGGTGCCTAATACACCTAAGGAAGTAATGCGATTTATGGGACAAGTGAGATGGCATGGAAGGCATTTACGGTGGCTTGCTCATGTAGCAATACCACTGAACAAGCTAATTTCCAAAACTGCAAGGCAATTTGAATGGACCCACGAATGTCAGGTTGCGTTTGATCGACTGAAACAGTTATTAACACAAGTTCCCATTTTACAGCCACCGGATTGGGATAACCCATTTCATGTATTTGTTGACGCATCTGATAGAGCAGTAGGGAGTGTACTGATGCAACAAACAAATAAATGGTTTAGACCTGTATACTATGCTAGCAGAAGATTAGCACCTGCAGAAAAGAACTACTCGGTGACTGAGAAAGAATGCTTAGGATTAGTATATTCGGTGAAAAAATTCAGACATTATTTATTGGGTCGAAAATTTACATTTCATGTCGATCACGCTGCACTAGTTTACTTGGTTCGACAGCAACATATCGGTGGCCGTCTAGCACGATGGATTCTACTATTGCAAGAATTCGACTATGATGTCATTCATCGGCCAGGTAGTTCACATACCTTAGCAGACTTTTTATCACGCTTAGATTCTGGTGAACCTCCGGTTGGTATAAATGATACAACACCAGCCATTTATACTTCAGAAACAACTACTGAAGAATTGTCAAACCAACCAGTGCCAACTACGTATTATGATCAGTTATTGACCTTCCTTTCAAATGGATATCTACCTTCTGAAGTCCCTACAGCTACACGCCGAAAAATTGCAGGTTTTAGTCGACGATTCCGGTTAGTTGCTGGAGAATTATATTATACAGATCATACCGGAATCCTACTTCGCTGTATTCCACCACATGAAGTTAACTCAGTCATTACTTTGGCTCACTCAACTCCTTCCGGTGGACATTTTGCAGCAGATCTTACTCACCGGAAAATTCTACAAAGTGGACTTTGGTGGCCAACTATGTATAGAGATATATTGGAATTTATCAAAACTTGTGATAGCTGTCAAAGGACTGGACAACCATTACAACGCCATTACTTTCCACTTCATCCAGTACTTCCTTTAGAACCATTTCAGAAATGGGGTCTTGATTTCATTGGTCCAATCACACCTCCCGCAGTATTCAGCAATAACAGGTATATATTGACTTGCACAGATTATGCAACTAGGTGGGCAGAAGCATGGCCTTTACGCTCGGCTACAGCAGTTGAAGTAGCGAAATGTTTATTAACAGATGTCTTTCCAAGATTTGGACTGCCACTAGAGCTTGTTTCAGATCAGGGTACTCATTTTATGAACAAGTTGATGAAAGTATTAACACAGTCATTCCAGATCAGTCATAAATTCAGCTCACCATATTATCCTCGTGCAAATGGATTGGCAGAAAGTACCAACAAATCTCTGCTAAATATGCTTCAGAAATTGACCAGAGAAACACCGGAAAGATGGGATCAGTTGCTACCTGCAGTCTTATGGGCCTATCGTACTACATACAAGGTAACCACCGGCTTGACACCATTTAAGTTAGCCTATGGAATAGAAGCAATAGCTCCGATGGAAATTGTAATACCAAGTCTAAGAGTAGCAACGTCTCAGAAGCTTTTACCCGAGGAGTCATTGATATTTCGGCTGGAAACACTTAGAGAATTAGATGAACACCGATGGCTCAGTTTCTTAACTATGAAAGAAATCCAATTAAGACAGGCCAAGACTCATGACCGAAATTTAAAGACGACAGTATTTTCGGTAGGACAGCTTGTTCTCTTTTACAATGCAAAATCCAATAGATCAGCCGGAAAATTCAAGTTACGTTGGTTCGGTCCATTCAAGATTTCAGAACAAATTGGTCCGGCTACTTTTCGATTGACTACATTGACTGGACAACCACTTCCAAAAGCGATAAACGGGTCAAAGCTACGGCCGTATCAAGTAGCGCCACCTCGGCTATAACAAGGGTACACAGCGTACCACAAATTTTTACTTTTCTTTTGTTTTTTACTTTATTAGGTGTAATCAATAAAATAAGTATAATCGCCGTACTTTAATATCTATTTATGTCCAGCCGCCCGCTCCTATCCTTGCATGCACGCACGTCAGATATAGACATTACTATCCGTTTTGTGTAATTAGTACCATTTAAAATATTCTTTGTACAAACTTCTTTTATAACTCACTCGCCGAATAGGTCATTTAGTCTTCTGCAACCACAGCCCTAGTTTCTGAATACTTGTGTTCTGCGTCTTGAATCTCTGTGTAATGGAATCTCTAGCGAACTATACAGCCTTTGCCGAGGGTATCCCGGCTGAAGTAAGAAATTATCTGCATATACGAGGATTGGGTAGTTTCGCCGAGTTGCCCTGGCACTCAGTAGAAGCTCACCCCTTCTTTGCACAGATTATCTCCGCTATCGCTCGGGTATCTCCTACTGAGAAACGATGGGTTTTCCCTTCCTTACCGTCTAGAACTGTAATCACATTTCAAGTGTTTACAGAAGTTTATCATTTGACTCCACAAGGCCGCGAGAATGTTCCCATGATCTCAGCAACCCGAATGGCAGAGTTGTTTCCGCGATTTTCCTCGAATGAATACGCCATTCTCTGTCGACCAGAACCTGAAAAAACGGCACTACAATTCCTCGTTGCTATACTCAACTTTCAAAAACGTACCTATGGTATTTCTCGACCGTTTTATTCTGCCATAGATATAGCTGCCCGAGAATCTGTTAACTTTGCTTCATTCTTCTTCCAACGAATTCATAAGGAGTGCGTCTCCATTATGAAACAAGTTAACAAAGGAAAAGCCCCGAGATCTCGACTACCACATATTTTATCATTTCTGTTTCCAACCATAATGCAAGCACAACCACCACCAAGAGGACCAGTGTTACAAATTGAAGAATCAGTGCAACCCCTAGATGAAGACGATGAAGATGAAGAAGAAATTAATCAGTTATTCAGAAGAAAACGGATTAGAATCAGTTCTTCTGAAAGTAAGAATGCAGACTCAATCGAACAAGGCGAAGAAGTTCAACAGGAGGCTGACCGGCATTCAGGCGGAGTAACACAAAAGGAACATGAACAACAGCAGGAAGTACAAGTAGAGAATGAAGCAGATGAGCAAGACAAAGAAGCAGAAAAAGAAGCCAAGCATCAAGAGGAAGAGAGATTTCATGATACAAATACATCGATGCACCAGGAATCATCAACGCATTCACTAGCATCTGAGCATCTACAAACGCAGAAGCAGACTGAAACGGAAGCAATGTCAACTGATAAAGTCTGTCAACAACAGCAGCAAGAGAATCAACAAATCCATGAATGTCAACCTACTAATGATGCATTGGATAAGCTCTTGAAGGCAGCAGAAACAACAGATGTCGGTTTCTCTGCGAATGAACAACAGAAGGCAAATAAGGTAAGTAATTCTAACACAGCTCATCCTATTACACAACCGCAACAGGAAACACATCCCATTCAAGACCATCCCGATCATACATCATCATCTTCCCCGAACTACTCACCACCGGATTCATATCAATTACGCACCAATACGTCTGTTCAACCGCGACAACTTCCACAAACACAATCTGTTCAAGTATTTTCCGACTTAGCATCAATCGGACAGTTTCTTATTAACCTCTCCAAGCAATTACCTGCTCAGATGAGAGCTGATACAGACAACATTTACAAAGAGCTGCAGCAGAAAATAGAAATACTGGAAGCTGATATCACTCCGCTTCAAGAAGAAGTATATACAGTTAAAGCAGAAAACCAAGCACTACAAGAGCAGGTGAAACAGCTGCAAGAACGACTCAGTGATCAAGCAGATATAACAAAACAGCGAGATGAAGCTCTGGAAACTATAAACAATCATAAACAAATATTGACAGAGGCCACTGCAGAAATTACTAGGTTAACACAGAATTTCAAAGATGCAGAAGATGGCAGAATTGCACTAGGCAACTTACTGGAAGAAACTAGAAGAAGGCTAACCCAAACAGAATACGAGTTGGAGACAACAAAAAACAGCTTATCAACAGTCAATAACATATTGCATAAGTATCTCATTGAAAAGCCTCAGATACAGAAAAAATTAGCAGATACGAGAAGGGAAAGAGATGTATTTTACAAAACAATCCAGTTCCTGAACCAACAGATAGAAAGACTCGAGAATCAAATACGTAACAAAAATGATAACATTCATCGATTACAGCAACAAGTAACAGATATGAAGACGGCCAGAGATGCAGCATTGGCCAATGAATTTTATTTACAGGAAGCATTTTTACAAACAGAGGCTGAAAATTTACTTTCAGGAGCTATAGCGCTCAGTTCGGTGCGGACAGATGCCCAATTATTAGAACCTGACACCCTGAAAAATGTATTAGAAACGCTTAAGAAAAAGATTGCCCGTATCTTTCGGTCAGCTAGAAATATGTATTTAGAAGGTCTCGAAGCAGAGATATAGATTTTGGGCCTACAAATCCGGTGCTGTACTGGTATATTTTAATAAAAGTCATGATTTTTATGCATAATATTTTTCGCACATGTAAAAGACGTCCCAAGTCCAGCTTCGATTTCCAGAACGATGATTTTGATTCTAGAATTTGATAAACAGCATGAACTATCATCACCGAAGTATCATCATTTTAGTAAGTGGCAGCTCAGGTTCTAAAATTTATAAAATGCGTATGACCGACAAAGTATTTTCTGTATAGCGTTCTGCAAGTTCTTGTGCTCATTAACCAAAACCTCTAGCGCACTACTGTCGGCAAGTCTTACAGTCATGTCCGAATCGGATATACTAAGATGGCAACTCAGAAAACGTACGTTTACACAGAATCGTGTGATGACAACAACTGATACTACATCACAGGGTGATGAAGATGACTCAAGAACTTCGATAACATCACCAGGTCTGCATAAACACATATTATTTTCTACAGGGTTCAAAATAGAATTTAACAGTTCTTCAAGGGAAAATGAGAACTGGTTACGAAGGATTGGACTCCTACAGTTTGCTGAATTACCCTGGGAACAGTGGACAGGCAACAACGATGCAGAGAATCAGTTACATATTATGCGACAAACAGAAGGTTTTCTTGAAAATCAGGTACAATTTTCTCCACAATTAGTTTCATCA
Organism: Ceratopteris richardii; assembly: GCA_020310875.1. Classification (NCBI taxonomy): domain Eukaryota; kingdom Viridiplantae; phylum Streptophyta; class Polypodiopsida; order Polypodiales; family Pteridaceae; genus Ceratopteris; species Ceratopteris richardii. The sequence goes on from CM035443.1 coordinate 127,134,928, forward strand.
GTATTTCAATTACCGTTGTATGAAGAAGCAGATTTTCCCAAATGTTCTTACAATGACCTGAAAAAAGAATTTGGTGAGGGCGAAGGTCGTAGATGCTATTTTATGATCAAGAATGCGACATATATTCGCAGGGGACAATTTAGATGGTATTTAGAAAGGCTCTGTTTTATAGTCAGATTCGATCTTATGTCTAGAGAAAATTTTTCGCCTCTAGTACAAGCAGAGAAAGGAGAAAAAGTAAGTTGGGCTCATTGGTTGTATAATCATTTACACAAACAGTTTTTTGTTGGGGATAGACGCAGATCCCAAAAATACACTCGTTTACCTGTATATTTAGCTGCTTTATTTGGTTTTGTCGAGTCTGTAAAGGAGAAACAGTTACACAGGTCTCCCTCTCTTTACCACAAAAACCACACAACGCCACAAGAAGAAGCCCAACCCTCCACCTCGGCTGCATCTTTATTACACACAGGTAACCACCCACAGAACCAAACAGTAGGAACACCATTTCGGCTGTCCCTTAGAAGAAAAAAGACAGACAATGCACCTACTGCCAGTCCAAAGCACACGCCGAATAACATCCAACCCGACTTTGTTACAAAAATGCAGAACCAACTCCAAGAAGTTTCCCAGTATTTACGGCAACAAGAACAAGCATCCAATTCAGTAATAGCACAGATGCAAAAAGAGTTGGACGGCAAAGATGCGCTAATACAGGTATTACAACAAGGCAACCAGCATATTACGGCCGAATTAATCACAATAAAAAAGTATGTCCAAGGCCTCAATCAGTGGCAGCAAGCTATCCAAACACAAATTCAAACTGAGATGTCCAGTTTTTCTACCCTGAATGCTCACCTGCAAACCGAAAATCAACTTTTGCAGTCAAGAATACAAGTATTGCAAGAGTTTGAAAAGCACATATTAAAAGATGAGGGTGTAGAATTAAATGCCACCATGATGACAAATATGGACATAAATTTACTCAAAGAACAGTTGGATAGTCATATTCAAAATCGCTGGACACTTTTTCGCAGGAGATGGTTAGCTATACTTGTTCCATCACTAGAACAAGTACAAATACAAAAGATTGAGACATCAAAACCTGGCATGGACCAACAGACACCGTAAAAGGATATTTTCAGCCAGGTGGTGATAGGATACTGTATGGTTACATGACTTCTGCAGAAGACATGGATTCAACAGCACAGAGGGTACTTTGATTCCATAGACGAAGCACTTAAAGCACATGATCAAGAAGTATATAAGTAAGCAGAACTTCATGAAGAGGCAACTAGACCAGCTATACGAGTTTGAGGAAGTTTTGAGAAAAATCAACCTATCACGTACAGTGACACACTCGGGATTGAAAGATATTTGATGACTCATCAGCAGCATATAGACAGTATACAGAATCTTTCTGATAAATGTATAGAAAGAAAATAGGAAAAAAAGCTCAGACAAAAGGATATTATCTACAGTATTGCACTTGCGGGTTCGAGTCCACCGTGCGTGCCAGTGTTACAAGGCTAATAGAGCGAGACAACCGCAACCGCAAACGAAGGATAAACAAGATTGGTGGCTGAAATGACGGAGAGGTAGGAAATTTTGCAAGAGGCGGTAAATGAAGAATGCGGAAGTAATAAAAAGCAGAAGACAGGAAGAGAAAAGAGTTCGATCATCGAAGAGCAAAGAGTTCAGTCGTTGCATCATCGTTTCGTTCAATTGTTGGAGCAGAGTTTACTGTGTTAAACAGACCCTTGAGGTGATAGTTAACATGAATGTATGTTAGAGAGACAGAAAGATAGATACGTCTCTGTTCTGTTGCGCGCTGTAGTGTTGAGGGTTGATCACATCGTAACGGAAGTGTTCGGAAACCACGAGTAATATATTTTAGAAGACTGTGAATGAGATTTTATTGAGGACATTGAATACTCTTTCGTTCTATTCATATTTAATCATTCTGCTATTCTTTGGTTGAATCGATTCTCATTGAAAAGTTCGTGATGCTGTGAGTCTACTTGCTGAACAGTTATATATGACTCTGTAGTTCGCGATTGTGAAATTCTGTGTTGCTTGTCAGGCGTGAGACTGTATAAGAACAGAGTTAGTACCTTTTCGGTCAAGTAACCAGGGTTTTATATAGTAAACGGTGATCATTGAGTATTCGACAAAGATCTGTGTGTGGGCAGAAGTCTTAGTGAGTCATTAATTGCGGTATAAATCTGTGATCTGAGTGAGTATATGAAAAGTCTAATATAATTTCGATCTGAGTTGTCTGTGCATTTCGTTCGGTGTATTTAGTTATCACATGAAATCATCTTATTGTGGAGTATTTTGAGAAGAACGTATTCTCGTAGTTGTAAGTTTTGACAGAATCACTGTGCTATTACCATAGTATATTCAGGGCCAAACATTCCAGTGCTTATCATACCGTGGAATAGTTAGTATTCAACTCAACTCCTGTATTAAAAAGTGAGCAATTACTGGTGATTGTGTAAAGGATTGGGAAAATAGTACAGGGCCTCTGTCTAACAGACCCCTACCACTCCCAAGAACCCAAGGACCCGATAATACTCGTCCGAAAGTTGGATTGAGTTATTATCGACCAACATTTAACACACACACACACACACACACAATGAAGAGACAAGCAAGACACAATGGAAGGTGGGAAATTAGCTCGATTACTCAAGAATACTCTTACAAGCTCAAACTAGCTCTAAGCTCACACTAACCAAAATGAACCAACCTCAAAAATGAGCTCTCTAGCTCTTTTTATAGTTTCTAGACTAGTTTTGACCGGTTTCACATCTAGTGACCGGCCTAGTTAAAAAATAGGTCCTAGATGCTATTTGGAAGGGTAAACGGTATCTAAAAATAACGAAATTTGGTACGAGCGTTCTACCTAAGCTCCTCAAGCTCGAGGACTCCTCGGCTTGCACAAAATGGAGCTATGGATTACAAAATGGGGTTTTCTATGATACATATGTTACAATTAGTGATAACAATCACTGTTGAATGTTTGGAGAATTAATAAGAAATGTATTTGTTTGAAAAATTGATCCGCCTGGCTCTCTGCTTCGTCTTTACATGCTTCCGTGGCGTCTGTGCCTCTGGCTGCTTCCAACACCCCCCTCCCTCTCGCTTCTGTCGTCCCTGACAGAACCTTGTTGTGAGGTCTGCCGGATGTAGTTCTGTAGGAGGTCTTGAGCGAGGGTGTGCTCTGATATACGAATGCCTCGGGCTAGATCAGCCTCGAGTTTCTCCCAGTCGATAGGTTGTGGCTCGTCTGGTGGTGGGAGCTGATAATGTGTGGAGTACACCATTCGTTCACAGGCGAATAATTGCAATAAGTGTGTGGGCCTGTTTATAAATACCTCTGAATGGTACTCCCAAAAGCCGGTGGTGAACATTTCTTCGAATGTCTGCTTGTAGCATGCCGGTAGGTATTTGATCCTGCAGTGCCAGGCATAACACACCCGTAGCGATGGCGTTGTGCTCATATCATAGACTAAATCAAAGTTTCCATGCTCGAAGCCCGGGGTGTTTACATGGGGAGCCTTGATGCGTCGGAAGACTTTAAAGATCATCTGCATCATGTCAAAGATTTTGACAGTCATGTGCGCGGCAATATCATCCATATGCTTTAACCTAGGGAGCCAGTGGCGGATCGTCGCCATCATGTAGCCTACTGTGGGTAACTCGATTGGTGGCTTGAAGTAGGGATAGTTCAACCAGTCTTGGCACTGCTTATTGTTTTGTACCTTAATAGCGAATGCAGTCCAAGAGCGGCGTCGTGGGACTGGTCCCCAGCACGGGTTAAATTTTAAGTGCAGCGGCGCTTTCACCCACGTGCTCATCATCTCTGGATAGTTTTGCAATAAATCTTTGCGCCAGTCTGGTTGAAGGATTTCACCTCTCTGTGCCCTTGGTGGCAAGTCCTCTGGCTCGAATTGAGTGGCATGCGTTGGTTTCATACCTGTTTCTTTCTCTATGGCTAACTGCTATTCAGCCATTAACATGAAGTACGGTTTATATTGGAGCTCATGCCCAGATATGTATCGTCGCGGGGCCAATTGAGCAAAGAATGGTGACTGTAAAATTCTCTCTTCAATCATGGCCATGGCATGTAGCTGTGCCTCTACTCTGGCCGAATGTGTCGTTCCGAGTTCTTCCACTGTCTTCATCCACGCGGGGGTAGGTAATTCATAGGTCATCTGGCCTTCGGCCGTGACACGTCCGCCTGGGATGGGTATCGGTTCGTATGCCTCTTCAAATGTCTCCTCCACCGGGATAGTGACGGTTTCTTCCTCAGCTGGTAGCTCAGGTGGGGAGTCTGGCCTTGGTGGTGCTTCATAGGCTGCGATTCTAGATTCAAGATTTGTTACCTGGGCCCGGAGTGCGTTGAGTTCCTCTAAAATTTCAGGGGCAGGGTCCACAGGTGCTGGTAATTCTGCTGCTACTTGTACTTGTTGTGTTGCCGGTTCTCTGAGTTGTAGTAGCTTATGATCTTCCTTTAACTTTTGGTGCTCTTCATTCATACGATCATAGTCCTCGAGCAATCGCACATGATCGTCTAGCAACATCCTCATCGATTCGGATGGGATTGCTTTGAATTTGCTAGGACTTAAGGGTTGTTCTGGGTGGTCCAGTGCTGCTTCCAAGTTCTCTCTATTCTGCTCTTGGAGTCTCTGGTTCTCCTCTTTTGCTGCGGCTAAGTGTCTTCTTAGTAAGCTCATATTTCTAGTGAGCGTTGCATTGCGGACGGTCTGGGCTCGAAGTAGGTTGTCCAAATCCGCGGTGGCCTCTTTTGTTTTCTCCTCACTTTCTAGTTCTAATTTGTGATAGGCCTCTCGTAAATCTTGGTATCGGCTGTTCAGTGAGGCGTTCTCAATTGATAACGAATTAAGCTGCGTTTGTAGTTCATTCGTCGTTTTCTGCAGCTGTTGATAGTTGGTGCCGAGTGATGCAAACTCATCGCGGACTTGTGTCATGCATGTGAACATGTGTTGAAATGCGGTGTCTATGGTGGGCGATAGTAGTAATGAAGTACTAAATGAGGGTGCAGTGGAAGTGGATGCAGCGGGAATGGGAAATGGGGTTGGGACGGTGGATGCAGTGGTGATCGTGGAAAATTGTGATGTGTCTAAAAATGTTTGTGCCGGGAGTGAAGTGAGTGGTGGTGCCGTGGGTGGTGATATGTCCATGTCATTGGACGTGTTGAGTGTTGTGACTGTGAAAAGTGGTGTGATTGTGGGTGGTTGTGTAGGTGTGAATACGGGATTTACAAATGTAGAGTAGTTTACAGGGGGGATGGTTGGAGCAGCTTGGTGAAACGGGGAAATAGGGGTTGTGGTAGGTTGGGGAGGTGAGACTGGTGAGAAGGTTAGTGGGGTTAGAAAGGGGAATGGGGTGCTTAGAGGTGGGGGAAACGCCGGGAAGGATGAAGGGGTGAAGGGGTTAACATATGGATGCGGAGGGTTGGGTGTGGGCATGGTGGTATGAATGGGTAAGGCGAAGGGTGTGGCTATGCTGCCTTGGACTAGTGTGGATGTGGGGGAAGCAGGTGGGTGTGCGGGGGATACAGGATGGGTTGGTGAAAGATGAGGTGAGAGGGGAGTGGAAGGTGTGGATGTTATTTCGAGGATAGTGGTGGTATGTACAACAGTGGTACGTGGTGGGGAATCTACAAGGATGGGTTCTGCGGTCAATGAACTTTCAAGGACGAGGCGTGCCTCCCTGACTTGTGCTGAAGACTGAGCTCCTGTTGGTACGCGAATATATTCCCCTGGTTTTGAAAGTAGTCGCACTCGGCGGGGGTCAAACTGTGGTAGTTGCTTTCTTTGTAAAAACCTGAGTGCTTCATGGGAGCCTACTGATTTGACTAACTCCCTGAACCCTCTGATGTATGCGTCTTCAAATCCTCCGGAGATGAGTTCCTGTTCAATTAATGCCTGGCTCTCCTCTTCAGTTAACTTTTTCCGTGCCCATACTTTCTCCATCGTTCGATATAATTTTTTTATGGCCAGCGTGTATGCTGCGGCTTCGAAAGTTTCATCTTCGTATGTGCTGGTGTCGCCGTGTGCGTCAGTTTGTTGGCCTTGACCATCTGTCTGTCCGTCATGTGAGCCCTGGCTGGCTTCATCGTCGCCTTCCTCGTCGTCTGTTTCGGTTCTTTCTTCTTCAGAGCTCGACACAGCTTGTCCCTGTGGCAGATCTCGTGGTGTGGTAGGGTAGCTGGGGCGTTCATATTCCTGGGAGAACAGTTGTGCTTCTGAATACTGGAATTCGTTTGAGAATGCATCAGGCATCTCAAAATCAAAGGTCGTGTTTATTGGGTCGGCCTCCATATGTGGTATCGGGAAAGAAAACGCTTCCGCACCAATAGTGGTGGGAGCTTCTGCTGTTGTGGTGGTGGGTTCTGTGGTGGTAGCTGCCTGAGGTGCAGCGGTACTAGTGGTGCCCTCCGTAACCACTGGTCTGGACAACCTGATGCGAATAGGTTGTACTGTGGGAGCAGCTTCTGTCTGTGGTCGCTCTGGAGAGGGTTGTGGTGATGGCGACTCTGGCACTTGAAGGCAGGGGATGGTGCCTCTCATGCGCTTACCTGCCCGTGTTCGACTGGGCTTCCTGGCTTTCTTCGTTGTGCCTTTGAATGCCTTCAGTTCTTCTCCTGTTAATGCACGCTCGATGGGCAAGTCATAAGCTAAGCACATATAAACAATTCTGGTCAGCGCACAACATCCATTAAGCACCTTCTTGCGCTCCCATCTGTGTTGTGCCAGATACATTTGGTCTATGATCCAGCTTGCCAGATCAACAGTTTGAGGTCCCGTGCATGCCAAATACAATCCGAACCAGATTCGTTTATGGGGCATGGTAAATCTGTCCTGAGCTAGAAATGCGAAATGTTGCATGCATATCCTTAGTGGCTTCGACAGCTCAGGTGTAATTGCCGAAATCTCCTCCTACTTCGTGACATCCCCACGTTTCATCGGTTCTGGAATTAATCTCTCTCGATCTGTGGGTGTGTGGGTGCCATGAATTTTGATGGCCGCTCTGATTAAATCCTTAGATAGGTAAAACCTTTTGTAAGGTGGATCATCCACTAGAGTAGGCAATATGAAGGTCCCTGGGATGTCCTTATTCTCTGAGGCCAGTAGGGTAGTGATTAAGTAATAGCACCTGTAAAAATCCGGTTTGGGCAGAGGATCACTGAAATACTCTGTGAAGCCTGCTCTGGCCCAAACATGAGTTAAATCCTGGGTGCTCTGTAGGGCTTCGAACTCTCTGGAGAAAAACTGGTATTTTCCCCACGTGCGGTCATCAAATGTCAAAGAGGATTCAAATATAAAGTCCGCGTCCGCAAGGGGTCCTGCAAGGCCCTGAAACCAATGAGAGTTCCTGTGTATCTTTTCGGTGTAGCCCATGGGTGGGTTGTCGATAGGCATGGGCCCTGGAAATCCCTGAAATTCTGGCGGTGGAGCAGTCGGGTGGGACTCTGCTCGTAGCACGTTGAGGGGCACAGCCGCTACACTGGGGCCTGCTCCTGATGTTCCTTCGTCGGTTTGCATGGTGACTGATGCGCTAATGAGAAAGATCTGCTACAAAAGATTAACACATTAGCATGGAAATTAATTATGATCCCATTAAAGTGAGACCGCAATCCCTTTCCATAACTGATGCGTAACCCGTGTAGCCAAGTGCTGTGATGTGATGGATGCAATGTCTCTTGCAGCACTAGTGCAGGTCTCTAGACTCCTACACGTTTCAGATCATGCATACATTTCTTGATGAGATGAGATTACGAGTGATGTGTGATGATGGTGGGTGAATTTATACAAGGTTTAAAGGTTAGTGATTTAGTACAAGGTTGTATGTTAGTCGGGGGGGTAGTTTTATCAGACATGGGGTTAGGGGGAGACGGTTGGACACGTTTCGGTATCCATTTCCTAAGGATCTTGGAGTGGGTGGTGGGTTTCTGCTGAGGGGCAAAGGGTGGTGTCGGGTGTGGTGGTATCGAGGGATGAAATGAGTTGTGGGGGTTATATATTACATGGCTTATGGGTTGAGCTATGATACATGGTTTGGGTACCCAAATCTGCGTGGGCGTGGGTCTATGGTAAGGTACTTCTTGGCGATCCACATTTGTCGGATGCTCGGACCTGTAGAAGAAGGTCGAGGGGATGGTGGATATCGATTCTGTTTCTGTACTTCCTTTTTTTTATCGATTTCTGCTTGGCTGGAGTTCTTTGGTGCTTTTTGTCCTTTTGGCACCCATATTTGTCTGGTGTCGCTTCCTTTGGGTGGCCTGAACTACCGTCCTTGTTGTTTCCTCCGATACTGCAGTCGGTCTGGGTTCCTTCGTCGTGATTGACTCAGTTGTTGCTGGGGTTGAGAGGTCGGATGGACACTCTGCTTTGGAAAAGAAGGGAGATCCAAGACTTGCGTGACCTGCTCATTAGGAAGTGATGCCTTATTTAACTTTAATCTAGGCCAGTCCGCAACAAGTTTGGAAGGATGAGCACCGCAGGGTGTCGTGCTCATTTGGCCGCTGATGCAACCCACCTGACCGCAAATTGTGCCCATCTGCCCGCTGATTGTGTCCATCTGCCCTTGTGGGTGGGTAACTGTCTCTTCTAGTTTGCAGGAAGTCCCAGGGAAGATCTTCTGTCGTCCTTCTGATTGACAACTGTCTATTGCCAAGCCCGAGGGGGTTGGTGTAGACGTAACGTGACTGAGCTGATTAAAGATCTTCCGGTCTTCCGTCGCATGCGTTTCATAGGGTCTAGGGTCACAACCGTCAAGCGGAATGCCGTTAGGGAAGTCAAGCGGTATCACTCGCTTCTGCTCTAAGGTTCCAATCTGTAAGGAGCCTTGTCTAAGATTTAGGTCCACTGAGTGATCGTATAGCCAATCTTGGCCAAGGATTAGGGGTTCTATCAGGTCGTCATCATGGCACACTAGTAGCTTCGCCGTCATGGTCACATCCTTTATGAGGATAGGAAGGTCCACCTCACCCATGCAAGGGGTTTCCATGCCTCCTAAGCCTATGAGGTATGCCTCCATTGGCCGCATTTCTATTCCTGAATCCTTATAGTGGGACCATCTAATCGCACTAGTCGCAGCACCTGAGTCAATTAAAGCCCTGAGTTCTTGGCTATGGTTACCGTGCTCTAGCCTAACTGTAACGAATGGCCTTCTGTCCACTATGCTAGGATGAGTGGTTGACTTTACTTGACACATGGCCATGGGATATCTGGGTGATGTTTCCAGGTGGTTATAATGTTCTCTCCCTAGTCCTCGTCTTCTTAGCTTCATGCGCTTAATGCGTTCTATGGCTTCTGCCTGAGCTTCCGCTCGTATTCTATTTTCTTCCTCCTTACGCTTCTTTGCCAACGTGAGTCGTCTAAGCATATCTTCAGTAAGAGGTTCCTGATATAGCTTGACTCTACAGCCACTAATGTAATTAGGCATTATATCTCCTTCTAAGGTGGCTAACTGTACTGCTCCACTAGTCGAAAGTCTGTTAATGATCATAGGTCCATATCCTCGCTTTTCTAACTTCCGTGCGTGCTGTTTCAGAGTATACACTAGAACTAAATCTCCTTCTTTTAGGCCTTTATCTTTCACATGTGCATCAAAATATGCTTTCTGTCGCTTCTTCGCTGCGTATATTCCTGCTGCTGCTTTCAGCCTGGTTTCTCCTAATCGTTCCAAGTCCAATATTCTCGCTGATAATTCATGGCCGGTCCACTGATGTTCGTGTGCAACCTTAAGGGTCGGTATCAAGAAGTCCAAAGGAAGCACTGCATTCTGACCAAAAACCATCTGAAAGGGAGTTGCATTGAGTACGGTCTTGTAGGCCACTCGATATGCCCAAACAGCGTGGTGTAGCTGTTTGTCCCAATCTGAACGTTTATTGTTCATGAGTTTCGTCAGTACGGTACACAGTATCTTGTTAGTGCTTTCGGCCTGACCATTGGCCTGAGGATGAGATGGTGCAGATTTCTTGTGAATCACCATAAAATCCTGTAACAAATATTCAATAACTTGGTTTAGAAAGTGAGTGCCTCGATCGCTCACTAACTCTATCGGCAGTCCATATCTTGTAAAGACATTTTCAAATAAGAATTTTGCAGTCGTGTGAGCATCATTCTTTTTTGTGGCTTTTGCCTCTACCCATTTGGTTAGATAATCTGTGGCAACAATAATGTATTCCGCATGTGTACCTTTTGCAGGGGGGTTAATGGGTCCTACAAAGTCTATACCCCACTTAGAAAATGCACGTCCGCCCATCATGGGTTTCAATGGCATTTCATCTCTGCGAGTAGGAAACTGAGTTCTTTGGCACACATCACATCTCTTTACATAGGTATGAGCATCCATGTGAAGAGTGGGCCACCATAATCCTGCAAAGAGGATGGCTTTGATTATCCTATCGGGTCCAAAATGACCTCCTGCAACACCTTGGTGTGCAGTCTCTAGTATGCTAAGATAGTCGCTCTCATGAACACATTGTCTTAGATATCCATCTCGTCCTCTTTTGTATAGATTATCGCCAATAAGTGAGTAGTCTTGAGCTTCCTGCTCTAGACTGCGTTGTCGAGCTAAGGTCATGCCTTGAGGGAATGTGTTCGTCCTCAAGTATGTCACTAAAGGTTCACTCCAGTCTAGGGTGAGAGACATGTGATATAGTGTAGCATGTTCTACTGGTGGTCTTTCACAGCAAACATGGCATTCCTTACACAACTTGTAGACATCTGCTTCCATCGTAGGCCAATATACTCCTAATCTATGCAGAGTCTGTAGTGTTCTATGTTTTGAATGATGTTGCTTTAGTGCACCTATGTGTGCTAATTGCAACCAATTCGCATGTTCTGAGTCATCTACACAACAGGCAAGAATCTTTTGATTATCCTGTTTATATATGCTTCCTGCCATGATTTGATATCTCTGAGACTTGGTAATCTCTCCTTCTTTGATCTTTATCTTAGGATTCTTGGGTCCGTATGTCAGAATAGGGACTATCGGCTTAGCCCATTCTGGTGCTACCTCAAGGTTAAACAAGTATGCATCTGGTAATTCATCGGCTATTCCTTGGGGAGCTTCTCCTGAGGTTAATCTTGAAAGGTGGTCAGCTCTAAGATGCGTGCTTCCTTTCCTAACTACCACTTCAAAATCGTACTCCATGAGTAATAGAAACCAACGTATTAGTCGTCCTGTGTTACATGGTTTGTTGACTAAGTATAATAGGGCTTGATGATCTGTAAAGAACTTGAATTTGTTAGCCAACAAGTAGGGCCTAAACTTCTTTACAGCGTAGATCATCCCTAATCCTTCTCGTTCCGTCGTGGTGTAATTTCTTTCTGCTGCGTTCAATTGTCTACTAGCGTAGGCTATGGGGAGATCTATGTTACCTTCATTCGTGGGTTGTGCTAACACACATCCTATGGCATAATTGGATGCATCCACATGTACATGGAATGGCTTACTCCAATCTGGGGTAGTCAATATAGGTGCTGAGCACAAGCGTCGTTTGAGTTCATTGAATGAATTTTCACATTCATCTGTCCACTCAAAGTTGGTTAAAAGAGAGTACAAAGGCTTGGCTATGATTGCATACATGTGTATGAATCTCCTATAATAACCACAATGGCCCATAAATGCCTGTACCTCTTTCACATTAGTTGGTCTTGGTAATTCTGCAATTACCTTCACCTTTTCCTCGTCCGTAGAGATTCCATTTTTTGACACAATGTGTCCTAGAATTTTGCCTTGTCTGACCATGAAAACGCATTTTTCTGGGTTCAAACAAACCTGATATTCTCGACATTTGTCAAATATTTGTCTTAACTCTGGAATATGTGTCTGTCTTACATTTGAATGAGCACATAAGTCATCGACATAAACTTCCAAGCTCTTGCGTAAGAATTCCTTAAAAACATGGCACATGAGTCGTTGGAAAGTGGCGGGTGCATTTGTTAAGCCAAATGGCATTACACGAAATGCAAATATGCCCCATTCTGTGGCAAAAGCCGTCTTGTGTTGGTCCTCTGGAGCAATGGCTACTTGATTATAGCCTGAAAAACCATCAAGAAAGCTGTAAACTTCCTTGCCCGCAACTCTTTCCAATAGGTGTTCCGTGATAGGAAGAGGATAACTATCTCTAATCGTGGCGGCATTAACTTTTTTAAGGTTAATACACACACGCAATTTTCCATTCTTCTTGGGCACAACCACAATGGGGGATACCCATTCGGTATGCTCAATTTCGTAAATGAATCCTGCTTCTATCAAGCGATCTATCTCCTCTTTAATCTTCGCAGCATAATTATCATTGTACGTGTAAGGTTTCTGTTTTGTCGGTTTTGCATCTGGAGTCATAGGGATTCTATGAGAACATATATCTGGATCTACTCCTTTCAAATCTTTATAACTCCAAGCAAAAACATCTCTATATTCGCGCAATAGGGCAACTAACTCTTCTTCTTCTTCAGTCGTCAAATCATGCCCTATGTATGTGCATTTTTCTTCTTCTCCTTCTATGGCAACTATTACTTTCTTGGTTTTCTCTCGGTTATCATATACTTGTCCATCATTTACCTTTCTATTAGGCATTCGTACCATGATTCTTCTATCTTCAATTTCATATTTCTTGAAATTCTCGAGTACTTCAAATAAAGATTCTTCTTTTTCTGACATGGTTTCTTTCTTCTTTCTTTTCTTGCCTTCACTCTTGGTAGTCACTTTTGTGGCTAACCTCACCTCATTCGTAATTTCCTCATGTCTCTGAGTGTGGGTCTCTACTTCGTAGAAATATTCTTCCTCTGATGCAAAGGGTGGGTCCATGATAATTGATTCTAAATCAAAATCGCTTGCATCCTCAAATGCATCAGTGTCTGGTTCACACTCTTCTAAAATTGCATCGCCCATGATTGGCTCTATCGTGAAAACTGAAATGTCATAGCCATCCTCGTCACAGTGGGGTGTCCATTGTTCTTCATTGATGGCTACGTCCATGGTTGCTAGAATCTCTGCCCAACCATGGGGTTCAAATTCTTCGTCTGGGAATACTACAGGTGCATAGGCTGGATCTTGAAGGGTTCGTGGATGTTGTTCTGCACCTAAGGTCCTTGCTTCTAATCTTTCTTCCTCTTGTTTGGCTACTTTACACATCCATAAATGGGTATCCTCATGCAACCAAGAAGGATCTGATTCTAATGAGTGCACGGATTCCGTCTCTACTGGTGTCTTATGGATGGTATTCCATTGTATTGGGGGTACATCTCTGTGTGAATAGTCTTTAAGGTTGACTTTGGTAGTCACTCCTAAATGTTGCAAGTACAAAGAATTAGTTCCCCAATCTTGTACAATTTGCAACTGACGCATGAATGGTCGTCCCAATATCATCTCATACGCATGATTTTTCGCGAAGTCACAAATGGCAAAGGTATGCTCAAATTCTACACCACAAGTGGTGAGAGATATGCCTTCTAGTAAGCCTAACGGTTTTTCTATGTGTCCATCAGCCATTTGTAGCTTCATCCTAGTGGGTCTGAGTGCTGGCTTACCCCAACGTTTCCACAAAGCGGTGGTAGCGATGGCTACTCCGGCTCCTGAATCTAAGATGGCTTTCGTGGTGTAGCCCTGATGGGTTATTGGAAGATATGTGTTACCTTCCTCTCCTTCGCTTACGTCTCCAATCTTTTCCACGGGTATCTCTGGTACCTTCTTATGTGATCCTATCTGAGAGGGTGTGGTAGCTAGCTCAGGGAATTGATTTGCTACATGCTTCCACAATTCTGGTTTTACCTTTAACAATTCTTCCAGCGTGAGATTACACTGTACTTTCGTATTCTTGATCACTTCCGTGTTCCTAGGGATCACTGACTCTTCATTCCTCACTATTATCATGGGTGCTCTCATACTAATAGACTTAGCTTCCCAAGGTCCTGTGAACTGAGGTAATTCTTGTAAATAATTAGATTCAAATCCTGTGGGTTCACTCAGTTGTTCCACCTCTACATCATCATATATAGAGGGGATGTCTTGGGGAAATTGTTCCTGCAAGTCGTCTATTTCTTGAATAGGAGGATGAGTTCCCTGTTCTTTTCTCCATTTCTCTTCTTGGATCTCCCTCAAAAATTCATGTGAGTACCTATGTATGGAAGACAAATTGTCTTGACTTTCTGTATTGGGTACTTGAGACAGGGATGGTGCATTCCTTTCCTGTGTCTCTGGGACAATAGGGTTCCTATGCTGATCCTTTTTCTCTTTGCTTTCTATTAAGTATTCTAGCCTCTCCATTAGTCCTTGAAAGTGTAATTCCGGTTTTGCCATGTTATTCCAATTAAGATATCTAGAGGCTTCGAACAAGGCTTGTGCTAGTTCCACCATCTTCATGCATAGTTTAGTTCTTTCTATTTCTAGATCAGCTCGAGGGTAGTTTTTACTCATTTCCGTGACCTGAGGTCCCTCTTTTATTCTAGCCTGATATGCACGAAACATCATGTCTAGATCTTCCGGTATGGGTTCCGCTAAGACTGATCCTGATTCTTGAGCAGGGTTTTCTTGGTTTAATTCTTGTGAAGTCAATTCTTGTATTTTGGCTCTAGATTCCCTTAAACTTCCTTCCAGCTCACTTATCTTTTTACTCCACTTTCTCTTTATCCTTTCTCTAGAATCTTTCCAAGATTTTGTCTTTTTACTACTCGATTCTGCAACTTCACTAGTTCCGGCTACTTTCTCTTGATTAAGCTGTTGGTTTTGTAAGAGCGCCTGGGCTCTGGTTATAGCTTGGATAGGCACGTACGTAGGGTTGGATCCATCTACGTTGTTTACAATACCTATCACGTTGATCGGTGTCACATTGGTAGTGTTGATTGGGTTCTTAGGACAATCTTTGATTATGTGCTCTTTGCCACAGTCGGCACAAAAGCCTTGGATGCTATAGTACTGTGATTGCCTTGCTATTGGGGGATGTGGACAATCCTTTATGAAATGATCTCCTTGGCACCTAAAGCATGGTCCTCTAGGGCCCTGTGGTCTCTGTTGTCTCAGTTGGGGCCGTGGGTTTGGGTTTGGGTTTGGGTTTGTGTACATCACATTTGCATAGTCTGGCTCCCAGCTAGGTTCCATTGGAGGACTATCATAATGATATGTCTCCACATGTTCTGGTGACTCCGTGTAATAAGCGGGTGGACTAGTTACATGAGTAGAGTCAAAACTGTTTGAGTTCGGGTCACTTTCGGTGATCAAGGGTGAAGAAGGCACTAAGGCCCTACTTAGGTTCTCTTCTGCAGCAGCGTATTTGACTGAGATGACATTCGCTGGTGGGGGTGGCTGCTGAGCTAAGACGGGTTGAGGTCTCTGTTGAGCCTGGTATGGGTAGTTCTGAGGAGGCCTATACTAATAAGGTTGAGCATTGTATTGGCCTTGATACCTACCTGGCTGCTGGTATGTTTGCGGGTAGTTCTGTCTCACGGTTTGTTTGTTGTATGGGCAGTCCTGAGCCGTATGATTCGTGTATCTTCTCTCAATTGTACAATATTGGCCACTAGGGTTGGCTTGAGGTTGAGGTGCATTGGGGCACATGTTTGCCAAATGGTTTCCACCACAAGTGTAACAACGTACATTTGTTGGCAGCTTGGGCACCTGTTTACTAGAAACTCCTAGTTTTTGGGCCACTTTTTCTGCTAGGTCCTCTATCGAATTAGACAATTTTGTGGATGCTAGAGAAGAACAATCTGAGTCCTTATAGACCTTTGAGAGCTCTAATTCCTCTCCTAGGTTATCCTCAATGTCTATACATATTCTGACACACTCCTCTAGCGTTCTGGGTTCTTTTAGGTACACATACGAGCGTAGTTTAGCGCTCAACAAGCCATCTAGGAACAGTGATACTTGTTTGGCTTGTGAGGGTAGCTCTTGCATTGGACATCGTTCGACATATTGTCTGAATCTACGACCTGCCAGTCTTACTGTTTCCTGAGGGGTCTGTTTAAAGCTATGAATCAGCGAAGACGTGTCATGCCTAATCCCACTTTTAGAGAATTCAGTGATGAATGACTCTAAAAAGTGATGGATGTCTCTGAATTGCCTTTGTTGCAATGGTTGAAACCAAGTTAAAGCGGTATTCTTTAACGTTAGTCCAAATGCATTGTATTGCGTGAACATGTCCTCGACTTGTTCTGCTCTTAGTACTTGCTTGAATTCTGCAACATGGTCATAGGGATCTCCTGTCCCATCAAAGTAATTCTTCATTGATTTTACTAACTGTGTGGGTCTCAATACTCTTGCGTGTTCGCGTGGTCTAGGTAGAGGAAAATCATCTCTACCACCTGGTATTCCATGTTCTCTTTGTCTATCCGTCCTATTAGTGTTCGTGGTTGTTCTATCTCTCCCTATGGGGTGATTAAAGCTTACTTCCGGTCTCTCTTTATTTCCTTCTCTTTGATTTCCATGGGCTGAGGAAGTTCCTGCCCCTTGTTGATTTGCATTCATGTTTGTTCGAGATGGAGGGAATATCAATTCACCTCTCCATGTGTATGTGCTTTTAGCACGCTCGGACACCACAAAGACTCTTTCTGAAGTCTCATCCAGGTATACAACCTTTCCAGGCGTATCTGGGTCCTTGAATTCATAAATTGTAATGATGCCTACCTCACCAGGGTGTTCCTTTCTGTATCTCCAAAAGGCTTCATCTGTCTCTTTATTTACAAACAACTCGGTGCTCCTGTTATCTTGAGGGATCCACTCTGGGATGAGTACTCTTGTTAATACGGATTTCCCTCTCGGTGTTCTGGGTTCTTCTAACGGCTCTTTCCCTTGAAATTTCACTTCCGTCTCTAATTGGATTGTGCCAAACTCATTAGTATCGTTTGGCTGCGTACTTAGGATGTACATGGTTCCTTCTTTGTCTATGTAAGCGTCTCTCTCAAATTTCACCACTGGTCTTTCCAATCCAATGGGTTGATCAGGGTTGTGCAGTTGCACCACTTGCCTTTGCAAACCATCCTCATAGATGCGAGCACCTAATCGGTTGGTTCGGAGAAACTCTAATTGCGTTCTATAGGGTCCTTCTGGTTTTTCTAGGTATGCTACATGAGACCCTCCTTCTGGTCTGTCTGCGCTAAATGCCATTTCTGACTCACTTGATTCTGAGCTCAACTCGTAGGGATAACTACTATTCAATTGCTGAGCCCAAGATCGAGCGGTAGTTCTCACACTAGCCTCTGATGATCTAAGGCTTCTTCTGTCCGACTTACCTATATGTTTGCCCGATCTAAGGTTCATTAATTTCCTTCCTTGCTCACTCAATTACACACTTAGATCGTCAATAGTTCTTTGTTATTACTTTCTTAATTTTTTTTTTTATTTTCTTTGGATTCTTGTCTTAATATATGCGTCAGGAATTCGACTTTCCGTGATGATTTTGAGCTCTCGTTCCGTCAGACTTAGGTTCTTTCCTTTAGGTTCTCGTCACACACACTTTTACCTTAAGTCTTAAACTTGAAAGAATTAGGTATCTTGAACTTGAGGCGTTCCTATCGGCTTAAATCCACAACTACCGTTTAGCCTAAGCTAAGAATTGACTGAGGGGGTTGAGTAATCTTCCAACCTCGAGTCGGCTTTTCTGTTGCTCTGATGCCCTGTTGCCCAAGAAGCCGTGCTTCCCAAGCTCTGCTGTCTTCACTGCCTTGCTTGCTTGCCTTTGATTGCCTTTGCTAGACCTGGAAACTTCCAATGTTAGACCAATTCACAAGATGATCAAACACTTGAGCATATACACCTTTTAATCCCTTCCCTTTTTGCCCAAAAATTTTCAATGTGTGCCCCCTGGCTTCCTAGTCCCAAACTAGGTGAACCTCAAAATAGCTTATCTAAAAATAGATGTATCCTTTAAGAAAAAAAACAGTTGAGGTCACGTAGTACTCGTCGCGAGCTTTCTAACGCGCTATTAAGCTCAAAAAACAGACTTCGGATGAAAAAGTTATGAGCGTTCAGGCCCTGGGGGGTAAAAACTGACAGTCAAGTTTTCCTTCAAATATGAGCTAAGGGGTCTCCTATGAGTCTAATGGTCCAAAAATTTTTCAAAAATACCCTCAAAATTGGTCAAAAATTGAAGTCCAAAATTTGCGATGGGGGTGGGCAATCGCGATGGTCGGGGACCGTCGCGATGGTCCAAGCGAACCGTCGCGATGGCGTGGAATTTGGACAATCGCGATGGCCCGAAGTGAACGATCGCGATGGCGTGAAGTCGAACCGTCGCGATGGCCCGATCAGGTGGACAATCGCGATGGCGCGGTCAACGGTCAAAGGTGGGCAATCGCGATGGTCCGAAGTGAACCGTCGCGATGGCGCGAAAATGGACAATCGCGATGGCGTAAGGTCGAACCGTCGCGATGGCTCGAACAAGCGGACAATCGCGATGGCGCGAGTCAACGGTCAACGGGGAACAATCGCGATGGTCCGAAGTGAACCGTCGCGATGGTCCGCGATGCGATGGCTTGAGCCAATCGCGATGGTCTGGGCGCGATGGCGTGAGCCAATCGCGATGGTCCGAATTTTTGAAGTGTCGCGATGGTCCAAAAGGTGAATCGTCGCGATGGTCCAACTTGCCACGTGGCACCGTCGTGGCGATGGCGTGAGCCAATCGCGATGGTCCGGGGTCAGCTGAACAATCGCGATGGTCCAAGTGGACCGTCTCGATGGCTCAAGTGAACCGTCGCGATGGTCCGAAAAAGCGAACCGTCGCGATGGTGCGGCCGAGCCGTCGCGATGGAGTGAGCCTATCGCGATGGTGCGACACAATCGCGATGGTCCGAGCCAATCGCGATGGTCCACCAAACAACGAATTTTTGAAATGCAACTATAGTGCCGTGTGTGCGCAAGGATCGCCTACCTCGTGGTGTGGTCGCCTACTTCAAAATCCGAAAGTTGCAGACCATCGCGATGGTCCGCCCTACCCGGAAATTTCTGACAGAAAGTACATGTTTTACCTTTTGGAAGCTCTCCTGATGCTCTGAAGCCCTGTACCTGCAAGAAAACTCAAGAAAATGCAAGCACATACAATCGCAAAAACTCTCTCTCGCTCTCTCGCATGCACAAATGAGGGGAAATGAGGTGAATGGGTGGATATGGTGAATTTTCTGATTTTTTTTGGAAATGGAGATGATGATGCGATGATGAAGATGGAGTATGGGGAAGGTGAAAAACACTAAAAACTAAGTAAAAACAACAACAAAAACTGAAATTTTTACCTTCCAACGCCACTTCTTGCTATACTCTTACCATCACACATTCGTCCTAGACTCGATCCCCGGCAACGGCGCCAAATTTGGTGTTGCTCTAGCACAATGGTAAGTACCACGTTAAGAAGCTTCACCTCCTTAATGTCAATCCGTGGGAGAGGTAGGAGTGATATGAAGATCGTGAACGTGAGATGTTGTGAGAGTGAAGGTGAGAAGTACAAAGATGCACACACACACACACACAATGAAGAGACAAGCAAGACACAATGGAAGGTGGGAAATTAGCTCGATTACTCAAGAATACTCTTACAAGCTCAAAATAGCTCTAAGCTCACACTAACCAAAATGAACCAACCTCAAAAATGAGCTCTCTAGCTCTTTTTATAGTTTCTAGACTAGTTTTGACCGGTTTCACATCTAGTGACCGGCCTAGTTAAAAAATAGGTCCTAGATGCTATTTGGAAGGGTAAACGGTATCTAAAAATAACGAAATTTGGTACGAGCGTTCTACCTAAGCTCCTCAAGATCGAGGACTCCTCGGCTTGCACAAAATGGAGCTATGGATTACAAAATGGAGTTTTCTATGATACATATGTTACAATTAGTGATAACAGCCCTCTAGCTTGCCATACTCCTCCCCTGCATTGTGGGATTTGGGGGGTCCCATGGGCACTAGTCCCATCCACTTGTAACTTTTTTTCTTTATTTTAATTAAAGTCCGGGAGATTAGGCTAAGTCCGAACTTCCTTTTATTGAAAAAAAAAAAACTGTCAGCCATGGAACGATGCGTCGCAAGTAAACGGTACGCAAGCATTCACTCGATGTGCATAAAGTGTTGATTACTTGCACAGAAAACAATCTCATAGAGGGGGCGGTCCAAAGTTTGCCTACATCTTTTTGCATAGAAAACAACCTCATAGAGGGGGTGGTCCAAAGTTTGCCCCAAGAGTAGGTGGTGGCATAGTCATATGGACCTTTTTGGCGGAATAACAAGAAAGAAAGCCAACATCTTCACGAAACTTTAGACCTCCCCATGGAGGAATGTTTCCGATAATCCCCAACTACATTTTGTGTGGAGCCTAAATCCAACGCCTTAGACCACTCGGCCAAACTGTCAGGTGATGGCAAGCTGCAAGAGGAAGCCCCTCCCTTTTTCCTACTTCTAGAGTAGCCAACTCAGATTGCCACTTTTTGAGGCCCCAACATCAATCAAGTTACACATCTAATGGCCCCCCGATAAGATTGATGGCCTACCGAATTTTGGAAGCCAATTCAAATCAAGCAAGAGGTATCCAAAAAGAGGTTCCTTCGAATGTTTCATACGTCCTCCATTTGGAGATGAGATTCATGAAGGAAAAACTATCCCTTCGATGACGTACCTCACTTTTCTTATCTCTTGAGTGAGTTTGAGGAAATGCTTTGTGTTTTCCTTTGAGTTTGAGCGAACGAGATGAAATGCCTGTTTATCTCCTTTTTTGGAGCAAACGAGAAAAATTTGAGTTTGAGCAAACGAGATGAAATGCCTGTTTATCTCACATGGCTCTTGGAAATCTGAGAATGCACGTAAATGTGCTATCATCCCTTTTCTTTGCATCTATTTGAGAGCAAAAAATCCAAGTTGCCAAAAATGTTGATTCCAAAGTCTACTTGTGTCTTTGTCTCACTCCACTCATAAAGTTTATCTTCCCATGCTCGTTTTCTTATAGCATTACCTATTCCATCCAATATTTCTATGCAATCCTTCTTGAAATGTAACTTCAAGACCACCATTTGTTACCGTAATAAATTCCTTTTTAGTGTAGGAACATAAATAACATCATAGAGTTTTCCCTCAACACTAGTGGTAGTAACGAAAGAGATGGTTCTTTTCCCTTTAGCTAGACCATTTGATTCATTTCCAACTGCTACATTGTAGAGGCATTAAGGAACTATACTAATCCTCCTTGCTGGTCATGTGGCAAGATCCTCCACTATCTAATATCCAAGGTTCATCCACGCAAGTTTGGTAAGATGTACATACCTCCTCTATCGCACACCACAGTTCAAGTTATGTAGTATAAAGTGAAAAAAAGTATTGAAGCTATTTTAAAGTGAACAATACTTGATTATGTATCCATGTATGGATGCACAATAGCATTGGATGGATGGACAAGTTGTCAAAAGAAACCATTGATTGATGTCATGGTTATATATCCAAAAGGAAACATGTTTTTAGAAGATGTTCATACTTCTCTTAAAGAGAAAAGTTCGGCTTTTCTTGTAAAGGTATATGAACATGCTATATCACGCGTGGGTGGTCCGAAGAATGTGACTGCGATAGTGATAGATAATCCCTCTAATTTTCAAAGTGCTGGAATTACGATTCAAAACAAGTATGAAGGCATTATTTGGGTTCCATGTGCAGCTCATACATTAAATTTATTATTGAAAGATATAGGTAGATTATCTTTCATTAAACAGAGCTTATTAGATGCAAATCATGTGGTCAAATTTATTAGAGAGCATCAGTTTTCATATTCACTCTTCCGATCAAAATCTCCCAATAAAGCACTTCAGATTTTTGTGCCACACGATTTGCAACTGCTTACATTGTGCTCAGTGGATTATTAGAAGTTAACCCAGCTCTTGTAGAAATGATTGCTGATCGAAGATGGGAGGCATGGCTAGAGAAGTATTCTTCTTATCGAGTTGCAACATCCAAATGTACATGTCTAATACAATCATAAAATTTTTGGCGTAATCTTGAAAAAATTGTTGGTATAACTAACCTTTTGTGGAACTTTTACAAATGGTTGATACTGATGAATTTGTGATTGGAAAATTTTATTGAAGCTATTCAAAAAGTAAAAGACTTTAATCAATTTTCACTACGAGAGGAAACACAGATTGTATCATTAACAGAGAAGAGATGGACACAAATGCCTACTCATTTGCATGGAACAACATTCATTTTGGATCCAACATTTCAACTCAATGGTCAAGCGTCAAACAAAGAAGTCATGGCAAACTTCAAAACCACATGTCAGTTATTACTTCCAGGTACATATGGTCGAGATGCATTCCACCAAAGAGTAGTGTATGTAAATTGAGAAAGATCTTTTGGAGATCTTTGGCATATTGAAGTGATTCAAAAGCATCCACCTCCTATTTGGTGGAAAGAGTATGGAGGTGAAGCAGTGGAGTTGCAACATATAGCTATGAGAGTGCTTTCAATAGCAGCTTCAAGTGGTAGTTGTGAACGTAATTGGAGTGCCTATGATTTTCTTCATTCAAAAGGAAGAAATCGCTTAAGTGTATCACGTGATAATGATTTGGTATATGTGTTTTGTAATATGCATTTGTTACATGCTCCAACCAAGATAGCTTCTACAACAGCACAACAAACTTTTGGAGAATTTCAAGCTCATGAAAATTTAACAAATGATCCATGGAGTGATCATGATTTAGATGTAGATCATAATGATCTTTCAAACATGGAAGAAATAGATGACATGGTACCCGTCATAGATGATGATATTCAAAATGAAGAAAATGATGTACTATGAATACTATGATTATATTCAATTTCAAAATCGAATACAAGTCATGTCTCTGATTACAAAAAAAGCTTGCCTACTTAGTGTTTTCTTGATTCAATAACTCATCGACAATAAACCGATCAAAAGATGATGATGCCTCTGAGAGTCTTCCATATTTTCTCTCATAAGCATCCACAGATATTTGTAAATTTTTCACTTGATTTTCTAGATCATCAATCCTCTTTTGTTGATTATCTATTGTTCTTTAGAATGTAGGAATTGTTAATCCTTCATTGTATAATTCTGCCTCTTGTGACGACAAATCATGTATAAGATTATGTTCTTCAGGTAGCAAAATGTAGGGCCTCTTTCGAGGAAGAGGGCCTTCGTTTCCTTGATTATGAAATTCGACTCGATTTCGAGGATGACCCAAACCGATACCTGCATTCTTCGGACGATCATCATCTCTCAACTTGCACAAAGCGTCGAAGTAGCATTTTTGCCAATCCTTTATGTTGTAAGTCTGAAAGCTTTAAGGGTGTTGTTTCTTTTGCCCTTCTTGTAACCCGAAAGAGAACATCACGAACAAAATAATTTGGACATTGCTTTTTTACTTCTTTCATTGATAATGCTTATCCTTCTAATCCCTTTGGCTCTAAATCTTGATGGAATAAAACGCTAATCCTGATTCTGCAAATTGAGCATTTTGCTCAAATAAAATCAGTTGAGATTCAGTATGATCAAGATCATCATTCACATCTAGCATTCTTGCCATGTTTTACTTCTATAAAATAAAAACACTAATTTTATCTCAGGAGAATTCAAATGAATCCACGTAATTCAAATGAATCCACAATATTTAATTCACATATGTTAAATGAATCCACAAAATTTAATCCACATAACTTAGATGATATCACTTCATTTACTCCACATAATTCAAATAAATCCACATTATTTAATCCATATATTATAAATTACACGTTATTTCATCGACCTAACTCAAATGATACCACAACATTTACTCCACTTAATACAAATGATTACACTTCATTTCATGCACTTAACTCAAATGTAAACACTTTGTTTATTCCACACAATTCAAATGAATCCACAAGGTTTAATTCACATATGTTAAATGAATCCACAACATTTAATCCACATAACTCAAATAATAGCACTTCATTTACTCCACATAACTCAAATAAATCCACATTATTAATTAATCCATATATTATAAATTATTACACTTTATTTCATCCACTTAACTCAAATGATACCACAACATTTACTCCACTTAATACAAATGATTACACTTCATTTCATCCACTTAACTCAAATGGTACCACAACATTTACTCCACTTAATACAAATGATTACACTTCATTTCATCCACTTAACTCAAATGATACCACAACATTTACTCCACTTTATATAAATGATTACACTTCATTTCATCCACTTAACTCAAATGTAAACACTTAGTTTATTCCACATAATTCAAATGAATCCACAAGATTTAATTCACATTTGTTAAATGAATCCACAACATTTAATCCACATAACTCAAATGATAGCACTTCATTTACTCCACATAATTCACTTAACTCAAATGTAAACACTTCATTTAATCGAGATAGTTCAAATGAATACATATCATTTTCAATATGGTCGTAATCCATATATCATGGATATATTTAAACCATATTGAGTTAGATACGAGAATACTCTAAGCAGTTCATGTGCGTCTACTCTTTTTGATACATCTTTGTCAGAAGCTAATTCTAAAACATACTTGAACTTGTAAATCCCATTCTTATCAATGGGATAACTATTGAAATCTATTTATTTGAGGAGTTTTAATAGTAGTATCGAAACTATAAATATCTCTTGACTCTTATGAAAAGGTGGAGGACTAGTGGATATGCATTCAGGTGCAATCCTCCAGTACTTTCGAATCCACTCATTTCTAGTAGATATTTCTAGATTAAGTAGCTTCAGAAAACTTTTTTTGGTTGGTAAATATGTCGCTCTACCAAAATCACATAATCCGATGTAAGCCTGTTGATCTTCAAAATGCAACAAGATGTTGCCTAGATGGAGATCATTATGGGATATATAACAAGTGTGTAAAAATGATATTGTTTGTAAACCGATCAAAAGATGATGATGCCTCTGAGAGTCTTCCATATGTGCTCTCATAAGCATCCACAGATATTTGTAAATTTTTCACTTGTTTTTCTAGATCATCAATCCTCTTTTGTTGATTATCTATTGTTCTTCATAATGTAGGAATTGTTAATTCTTCATTGTATAATTCTGCCCCTTGTGACGAAAAATCATGTATAAGATTATGTTCTTCAGGTAGCAAAATGTAGGGCCGCTTTCGAGGAAGAGGGCCTTCGTTTCCTTGATTATGAAATTCGACTCGATTTTGAGGACGACCCAAACCGATACCTGCATTCTTCGGACGATCATCATCTCTCAACTTGCACAAAGTGTCGAAGTAGCATTTTTGCTAATCCTTTATGTTGTAAGTCTGAAAGCTTTAAGGGTGTTGTTTCTTTTGCCCTTCTTGTAACCTGAAAGAGAACATCACGAACAAAATAATTTAGACATAGCTTTTTTACTTCTTTCATTGATAATGCTTCTCCTTCTAATCCCTTTGGCTCTAAATCTTAATGGAATAAAAATGCTCATCCTAATTCTGTAAATTGAGCATTTTGCTCAAATAAAATCCGTTGAGATTCAGTATGATCAAGATCATCATTCACATCTGGCATTCTTTCCATGTTTTACTTTTGTAAAATAAAAAAACTAATTTTATCTCAGGAGAATTCAAGTGAATCCACATAATTCAAATGAATCTAAAATATTTAATTCACATATGTTAAATGAATCCACAACATTTAATCCACATAACTCAAATGATAGCACTTCATTTACTCCACATAATTCAAATAAATCCACATTATTTAATCCATATATTATACACATTATTTCATCCACCTAACTCAAATGATACCACAACATTTACTCCACTTAATACAAATGATTACACTTCATTTCATCCACTTAACTCAAATGTAAACACTTCGTTTATTCCACATAATTCAAATGAATCCACAAGGTTTAATTCACATATGTTAAATGAATCCACAACATTTCATCCACATAACTCAAATAATATCACTTCATTTACTCCACATAATTCAAATAAATCCACATTATTAATTAATCCATATATTATAAATGATTATACTTTATTTCATCCACTTAACTCAAATGATACCACAACATTTACTCCACTTAATACAAATGATTACACTTCATTTCATCCACTTAACTCAAATGGGACCACAAAAATTACTCCACTTAATACAAATGATTACACTTCATTTCATCCACTTAACTCAAATGATACCACAACATTTACTCCACTTTATATAAATAAGTACACTTCATTTCATCCACTTAACTCAAATGTAAACACTTAGTTTATTCCACATAATTCAAATGAATCCACAAGATTTAATTCACATTTGTTAAATGAATCCACAACATTTAATCGAGATAACTCAAATGATAGCACTTCATTTACTCCACATAATTCACTTAACTCACATGTAAACACTTCATTTAATCCAGATAGTTCAAATGAATACATATCATTTTCAATATGGTCATAATCCATCTAATCATAGATATATTTAAACCATATTGAGTTAGATGTGAGAATACTCTAAGCAGTTCATGTGCGTCTACTCTTTTTGATACATCTTTGTCAGAAGCTAATTCTAAAACATACTTGAACTTGTAAATCCCACTCCTATCAATGGGATAACTATTGAAATCTATATATTTTAGGAGTTTTAACAATAGTATCAAAACTGTAAATATCTCTTGACTCTTATTAAAAGGTGGAGGACTAGTGGATATGCATTCAGGTGCAATCCACCAGTACTTTTGAATCCACTCATTTCTAGTAGATATTTCTAGAATAAGTAGCTTCGAAAAACTTTTTTTGGTTGGTAAATATGTCGCTCTACTAAAATCACATAATTTGATGTCGCTCTACCAAAATGCAACAAGATGTTGCATAGATGGAGATCATTATGGGATATATTACAAGTGTGTAAAAATGATATTGTTTGTAATAGGCCATTGATCAACTTCCAACTGTTTGTTTTCACGGTTGTTATATCTCCTTTTGTGTCCTTCACACCTCTGCTTCGTGGTACGTTTAAGTACTCCTTCATTCTTTCTAGCCACATGTCCAATGTACCACCATTCCAAAATTTGAAAATGAGGCACGGACTTTTGCTATGGTGTCTAGCAAAACCAAGTGGACTAATAATTCCACTGTGTGTAATAGATAACATTGTGGCTTCATTGATGGCTTCATTTTCTCGTGTTTGTATGTCAGCACCATGTAATTTGAATAGCTTGGCCACAAACACTTCATTGCTGAATCTTGGATGGGATATCTTGATTTTATGGATCATTCCATGTTGTCCTTCCCCCACAAGAGCTGCATCTTCAAAAAGAATAGAGGAATATAGGGAGCAAACAAAGATTATTCGATGTTTGATCTCCCATATTCACATATTCATCTCTTGTATTTGGATCCACCTATGCTCTCACAAGGTGTTCAGTCATGTCCAGTTTTAATCGCTTTCCTCTCTTCATAGTCTGATAATGTAAATTGATCAATTTAATTTTATCGATGAATCCTAGCATACTGGTGATATCCACCACCAATGACTTTGCTACTTTGATGATTTGACCAAAGATACGTGTAAGCTCTTTTGACATTTTCTCATCTAAGACTTGTGCTCCACCGGACACACTGCCAAATTTGTTTTCAATATGAGTAAATGTTGTTATGGATAATTGCGCAATGAAATCTTTGTAACTAGAAGTTTCCATGGCTATAGTGATTTCATCTTCTCTCATTTGATACATGTACGAGCACACAAATTCTTCTAAAAATTTTCGCTCATGCTTGTTTATTTTACCTGCCATCTGTGCAAAAATAAAAAATAGACTATCAGTAAGTGTATGGATAAATAAACAATAGTATGTGTACACAAATGATAGACATATGCATAGTTAAATAAGTAGATTTATAATTAAATAGAAAGTGTAATTATAATCTTGAAGTGAATCTATGTAACTATTAAGAATGTAGTAGTCAAAGAATCAGACATTTATAATATTTCATATACATTCGCTATACTATGTATGAGTTTTGTCACATAACTGTATATAACTATTGTGATAGTAAGAGTCAAAGAATCAGACAATCACAATAGTTTCTATACACCTTCTGACCTACACTAAGTATTTTCATCGAAATCTAAGTGACTATTGTGATAGTAAGAGTTAAAGAATCAAACAATCACAATAGTTTCTATACACCTTGTGACCTACACTAAGTGTTCTCATCGGAATCTAAGTGACTATTGTGAGAGTAAGAGTCAAAGAATCAGACAATCACAATAGTCCTTAAACACTCCCTATACCATTGAGAGAGTAGGAATGGAGGTGTCGATTCAAACAATCTCAATAGATCTATTGCTATGTCCTATACTACTGTGAGAGTAAGAATCAATGTAGCGAGTCAGACAATCCCAGTGGTGGTCTATTTTTAAATGTTTTTCATCGATGTATACAAGTAAGAAACACTTGCGCGAGTCGAACATGTATACAATTGATGATTAAAAGACACAAAACACATTATATAAATAAAAATCAAGCATATGTAAGAGATGCATATGCGAATCATACAATATGCATGATATAATTCACAAAACAATAAAATAAACAATAAATAAAACAATACCTCAATGATAAAAAAGGAAGCTCTCTGATAAAAACTGCAGGCTTAAAGCTCTCTAGTACATCAATGGACCACATGCAGAATAAGTTTTTCTATCGAATGTAAGAATATATATTTCTCTGCTAGAAAACGCTTTTCCATCGAAAGCGCTTTCGATCCATAAATATTTCGATCAAAAGCATTTTCGATCACAATTGCTTTTGATAAAAAATGTTCTGATAAAAAATGTATCCGTCCATTTTTTTCAGTGTTTATTTGGAAAACCACGAATAAAACGAACATATTTGGTATTTTTTTATTATTCAGGGTCATTGTCTACCCATGAGATCTCAAGGTAGAGCTTAAATGGTGATCTAGATAACTCTAGATATGGGGTTACAAGGTAAAGTTATGCTGGCTTAATTCAATATCTATGGTACTACAAAAGTCATAGATTAATGGAGAGGTGTGGCCTTTCGCAACATGTTTTTATTAAAAGGTTTGTACAAAAGTGTCCAAAGTCCATTTGGCCTTTCACATGGACACTAACAATAGCAATCTCCTACTAAAGGTCAATATGGCCAAAGTGAACAATCTCATAGTAGAAAACCGAGCTCTATGCAACATGCATGGTGCTCCGCATTGACCTGCACACTACACAAAAACTACACATCGAAGAGCTCTCCAACATTCACAATTGCGTTGTGCTTATGAGCTAAAACAATTGCTTGTTGAATTGTTCTTTTGTCTAATCTCTATCTTATTATCTCTCTCTCTCTGTTTCTCTCCTTTTTACCTCTTTCTCTTTGAATTTTTTTATTTGTCTTTCTCTTTCTCTTTTGATCTATTTCTCTCTTTCTCTCTCCTCTCTCTCTCTCTATATATATATATATGTATATATATATATACATATATATATACATATATATATACATATATATATATATATATATATATATATATATATATATATATATATATATATATATATATATATATATATATTGCAGGTTATTCAAGAAGTTAACCAAGCAAAAAAATATGGCTAAATATTAAAAGTACAATTTCCATTATTTGTATATCATTTGAGTTGTTTTATTTTCATTAATTAGCATACTCACACTTATTCATATGCACATATACACTTATAATACATGAAGATGCACGTTCACACATATACACATGCACATAAACACACATACATATGCACATACACTTACACATATACACACATACACATATACACACACATACACATATGCATATGCATAAACATTTCTACAAACACATAAAAGGACTTGCATGCATGCATTATTGCATATACACATACACATACACACATTAACAATGTCATAGTTAAATACATGTATATACACATTCACATGCATGCACATACACATGGTTGCAAATGGAAATGCATGCACATGCACATGCATGTTTCATACATATACACATGCACATGCATGTTTCATACATATACACATGCATATACATACACTTGTATATGTTTATACACATACACATACATATGCACATATGTACATATACACACACACATACACATATACATGCACATATGTACACACACATATGCACATGCACACACATACACATGCACATACATAAATATATACACATATACATGCACATACACACATATACACATACACTTACACATATACATGCACATACATACATATACACACACATACACATGCACATACACATACATACACATATACACTTACACATGCACATGCACATACATGCATACACACATATACATATGTATATACATACATATACACACATACACACATATACATGCACATATGTACACACACATATGCACATACACATGCATGTACATGCACATACACACATATACATGCACATACACACATATACACACGCTTAAATATATACATGCACATACATACATATACAAACACATACACATACATACGCTTACACATGCACATGCGCATACATGCATATACACACATACAGATACAAATACATACATGCACATATATATACATAGATACATACATATACATGCATATAGATATAATCACACAAATATAGATATATACCTATATGTGCATAGATACATTTTGTACACACACAATCACATGCATATATATATATATATATATATATATATATATATATATATATATATATATATATATATATATATATATATATATATATATATATATATATATATATATATATATATATATATATATATATATATATATATATATATACATACACACAGACATAGAAGCACACATAAATATGAATGCATTATATAATTAAAGTAATAAAACACATGCTAAATATAAACAATAATAAGAATCATTAGAACAAGACTTTTCATTACTTAAAACCATAGACACAATTCAAAACATAAGTAGAATGAACAATATATATATATATATATATATATATATATATATATATATATATATATATATATATATATATATATATATATATATATATATATATATATATATATATATATATATATATATATATATATATATATATATCAATGTAATTATATATCCAATGTCATAATTAAGAATCCTAGTCATCATCATCATCATGATCATCATCATGATCATCATCATGATCATCCTCATCATTAAGAGCCTCATCCTCACTATCATGATCATCCACATGATATGATGTATCTGTAGTGGCTTCATGGGTAATAGTGCGAGCACTCTGTGACGATTGAGATTGTCCCTCCTGTGTCTGTCTCTCCACCTTATCCATATATGCCTCTCCATAATATTCTTGTATTACATATAACAAACGTAAATAAGTAAAACATAAAAAACATCCATAAAGATAAAATAATTATATGAAATTTAATAATGCTCATAAAAGCATCCGGATGATCTCCCATATACTCACTCAAACGTTGATATCCAAAATGTGTAGCATAGTCGATTTCATGTTTCATAGGATATCAACCATAATCCTTTTGTTGCATTGAAACAAATAAAAAAGATTAGTCTCTTGCTTTTTAACTAAAATAAAAAATATACTTCCAATAACACATATACTTACAAATGTAGCTACAAAACCATGATGGCCCATTTGGCCTAAGTGTCATGTGTGACCCGACTCAATTCACTTATTTCCAGTAGCCTGTTTATTTAATAGAATAAAAATACAGAAATCAAATGTAAAAACTTAATAAAGTATATGAGAATTATAAATATAAAGTATTAATTTGTATACCTTTTGCTGAGGAAATGACTCTTGAAGATGTAGCTATCTATGAAAAAATTGCCATGTCTCAGGTGGTATGTTAGGTCTTCTCTAATTTTTTTCCACCATACCATATCTCCTATTACTTTAATCTCAAACAGAACAAAAGAACCAAAATACATACACATACATACACACACATATAGCATGCGCATACACATACTCACACACACACACACACACATATATATATATATATATATTATAAAACTATGTGTATAATATATATATATGTGTGTGTGTGTGTATGTATGTATGTATGTGTGTATATATATATATATATATATATATATATATATATATATATATATATATATATATATATATATATATACTAATTTATATTTATACTATATATATATATATATTTATATTTATATGTACTATGTATTTATTATATATATATTTGTAACAGTTGGAGTTAGATGTCTGTGGAAGCATGCAAATAGCACAAGGAAGAAGAAGAAGCTTGAAGCACAACACACAATACAACATGTATTACCACTAGAATGTACAAAGATAAGTAGCTCGTTAGGGCAATAGGCGTATATACAAGCCGAGGAAAAAAACCTTCTAAAGAGGGAAAAAAGTGCCCCGATGGTCCTAGAGTGTTCACACACATCACTACCTAAATATATCAACAAATCCCCCCCCCCCCCCGGGAGTGATGCGGTGAACAAGGAGCTAGGACTCATGCATAAGGAAGTGCCACGCTATGTGGAAATCACTCCACAAAAGGAACTAAGCCCAAAGCTTTGTGGAAAGCTTCAAACTTCTCCGTAGGCAGAGCCTTCGTGAAAAGGTATGCAATGTTCTCCTGGGTGGGCACATATGCCAAGCTGATCTCCCCAGCAGAGAACCTCTCCCTGACATAATGATAATGCACCTCAATGTGCTTAGTGCGAGCATGGAACACAACGTTCTTTGCAACTGCCAATGCGCTCTAACTGTCAGTGAAGATGAAGGTGGAAAAAGACTGACCAACACCCAAATCAACCATAAGGCATCTGAGCCACACACACTCAATAGTCACTATGAAAGCTACCCTATACTCAGCCTCACAACTAGAAGTGGCCATAGTAGGCTGCTTCTTGCTTAGCCAAGATACGCATGAGCTACTAAGCATGAAGCAAAAACCATTAGTGGACACATGAGTGTCATAGCAACCAACCCAGCCAGAGTAAAAAAAAAGCATGTAATCTGGCGGTAGTGATCCCCCCTTGGGATAAAACAACCCAAGTAGTCGGATACCATTCAAGTAACAAAAGATGTGCTTAACTGCCTGCCAGTACTTGACACATGAGCACTGCATAAACCTGGTCATCTCAACGGCGCGAACTTCTGGACTCCTGCACCCGTTCAAAGATCTCTCCAAGGGGATGCTAGCTGTGGGGTTTGAACCCACGCGCACTTGTGTGCATGCGATCTTAAGTCGCCCCCCTTAACCACTCGGGCAAACTAGCTGATTTCGCCACGCATCTTCGCTATCTCCACTCACCCAAGACTACATAACAACACTTCTGCCTTCAGATTTTCTTCCCCTTCCGAATCTATGGCTTTCCTTTCCTTCACGTAGCCAAATTCCAACCCTTGTCTTTGCAAACCAAATGGACTACCATTTCTGGTCTAATCAGCGCTCATGTTTGCGTGAAAGGACGCCCATTGCCCTCTATTTTGCCCATGCCTAATCTTATGGATGCCACTCTCTCTCAATGAGGCCTTGAGCTCTCATCTCTAGACACCGATGGAGACCGCAAGAGTATGGCGGAACAGCTCTCTTCATCACCACATATACCTAAGAAGGATCTCTCTACCCTCCTCCTCTGTTATCATTCCCGTATTATCCTACTAGCAGCACAACAATGAAGTCGTACATCACTTCCTTTCTATGTCTTGTGCCACACTTTAAATTTTTCAAATGCATCAGCCTTCTCCCCTATAAAATACACACACATCTTTCGACTATAATCTTTGACTCTCAGCAAAAAGCAGAGAGAGATCCTCCTAAAGCAAGACTGGACATCTTACCATAGAGATTAGCATGTACGAGCTCGAGAGGAGCTTCAGCTCGATTGCTACTCTCTTTCAGAAATGACTTCCTCTCCTGTTTGCCTATCATGCAAGCTTCACATGGCTCTTGGAAATCTGAGAATACACGTAAATGTGCTATCATCCCTTTTCTTTGCATCTATTTGAGAGCAAAAGATCCAAGTTGCCAAAAATGTTGATTCCAAAGTCTACTTGTGTCTTTGTCTCACTCCACTCATAAAGTTTATCTTCCCATGCTCGTTTTCTTATAGCATTACCTATTCCATCCAATATTTCTATGCAATCCTTCTTGAAATGTAACTTCAAGACCACCATTTGTTACCGTAATAAATTCCTTTTTAGTGTAGGAACATAAATAACATCATACAGTTTTCCCTCAGCACTTTCATATACCTTTACAAGAAAAGCCAAACTTTTCTCTTTAAGAGAAGTATGAACATCTTCTAAAAACATGTTTCCTTTTGGACATATAACCATGACATTAATCAATGGTTTCTTTTGACAACTTGTCCATCCATCCAATGCTATTGTGCATCCATACATGGATTCATAATCAAGTACTGTTCACTTTAAAATAGCTTCAGTACTTTTTTTCACTTTATACTACATAACTTGAACTGTGGTGTGCAATAGTAGAGGATCTTGCCACATGACCAGCAAGGAGGATTAGTATAGTTCCTTAATGCATCTACAATGTAGCAGTTGGAAATGAATCAAATGGTCTAGCTAAAGGGAAAAGAACCATCTCTTTCCCAAAGCACTTCAAATTTTTGTGCCACACGATTTGCAACTGCTTACATTGTGCTCAGTGGATTATTAGAAGCTAACCCAGCTCTTGTAGAAATGATTGCTGATCGAAGATGGGAGGCATGGCTAGAGAAGTATTCTTCTTATCGAGTTGCAACATCCAAATGTACGTGTCTAATACAATCATAAAATTTTTGGCGTAATCTTGAAAAAATTGTTGGTATCACTAACCTTTTGTGGAACTTTTACGAATGCTTGATACTGATTAATTTGTGATTGGAAAAGTTTATTGGATTATGTCAGAAGCTATTCAAAAAGTAAAAGACTTTAATCAATTTTCACTACGAGAGAAAACACAGATTGTATCATTAGCAGAGAAGAGATGGACACAAATGCCTACTCATTTGCATGGAACAACATTCGTTTTGGATCCAACATTTCAACTCAATGGTCAAGCGTCAAACAAAGAAGTCATGGCAAACTTCAAAACCACATGTCAGATATTACTTCCAGGTACATATGGTCGAGATGCATTCCACCAAAGAGTAGCGTATGTAAATCGAGAAGGATCTTTTGGAGATCTATGGCATATTGAAGTGATTCAAAAGCATCCACCTCCTATTTGGTGGAAAGAGTATGGAGGTGAAGCAGTGGAGTTGCAACATATAGCTATGAGAGTGCTTTCAATAGCAGCTTCAAGTGGTAGTTGTGAACGTAATTGGAGTGCCTATGATTTTCTTCATTCAAAAGGAAGAAATCGCTTAAGTGTATCACGTGCTAATGATTTGGTATATGTGTTTTGTAATATGCATTTGTTACATGCTCCAACCAAGATAGCTTCTACAACAGCACAACAAACTTTTGGAGAATTTCAAACTCATGAAAATTTAACAAATGATCCATGGAGTGATCATGATTTAGATGTAGATCATAATGATCGTTCAAACATGGAAGAAATAGATGACATGGTACCCGTCATAGATGATGATATTCAAAATGAAGAAAATGATGTACTATGAATACTATGATTATATTCAATTGCAAAATCGAATACAAGTCATGTCTCTAATTACAAGAAAAGCTTGCCTACTTAGTGTTTTCTTGATTCAATAACTCATCGACAGTAAACCGATCAAAAGATGATGATGCCTCTAAGAGTCTTCCATATTTGCTCTCATAAGCATCCATAGATATTTGTAAAATTTTCACTTGATTTTCTAGATCATCAATCCTCTTTAATTGATTATCTATTGTTCTTCAGAATGTAGGAATTGTTAATCCTTCATTGTATAATTCTGCCCCTTGTGACGACAAATCATGTATAAGATTATGTTCTTCAGGTAGCAAAATGTAGGGCCGCTTTCGAGGAAGAGGGCCTTCGTTTCCTTGATTATGAAATTCGACTCGATTTTGAGGATGACCCAAACCGATACCTGCATTCTTCGGACGATCATCATCTCTCAACTTGCACAAAGCGTCGAAGTAGCATTTTTGCTAATCCTTTATGTTGTAAGTCTGAAAGCTTTAAGGGTGTTGTTTCTTTTTCCCTTCTTGTAACCCGAAAGAGAACATCACGAACAAAATAATTTGGACATAGCTTTTTTACTTCTTTCATTGATAATGCTTATCCTTCTAATCCCTTTGGCTCTAAATCTTGATGGAATAAAAATGCTAATCCTGATTCTGCAAATTGAGCATTTTGCTCAAATAAAATCAGTTGAGATTCAGTATGATCAAGATCATCATTCACATCTAGCATTCTTGCCATGTTTTACTTCTATAAAATAAAAACACTAATTTTATCTCAGGAGAATTCAAATGAATCCACGTAATTCAAATGAATCCACAATATTTAATTCACATATGTTAAATGAATCCACAAAATTTAATCCACATAACTCTGATGATATCACTTCATTTACTCCACATAATTCAAATAAATCCACATTATTTAATCCATATATTATAAAGTACACGTTATTTCATCCACCTAACTCAAATGATACCACAACATTTACTCAACTTAATACAAATGATTACACTTCATTTGATCCACTTAACTCAAATGTAAACACTTTGTTTATTCCACACAATTCAAATGAATCCACAAGGTTTAATTCACATATGTTAAATGAATCAACAACATTTAATCCACATAACTCAAATAATAGCACTTCATTTACTCCACATAATTCAAATAAATCCACATTATTAATTAATCCA
Source organism: Ceratopteris richardii (assembly GCA_020310875.1). Classification (NCBI taxonomy): domain Eukaryota; kingdom Viridiplantae; phylum Streptophyta; class Polypodiopsida; order Polypodiales; family Pteridaceae; genus Ceratopteris; species Ceratopteris richardii. The sequence goes on from CM035443.1 coordinate 127,171,839, forward strand.
TATATTATAAATGATTACACTTTATTTCATCCACCTAACTCAAATGATACCACAACATTTACTCCACTTAATACAAATGATTACACTTCATTTCATCCACTTGACTCAAATGGTACCACAACATTTACTCCACTTAATACAAATGATTACACTTCATTTCATCCACTTAACTCAAATGATACCACAACATTTACTCCACTTTATATAAATGATTACACTTCATTTCATCCACCTAACTCAAATGTAAACACTTAGTTTATTCCACATAATTCAAATGAATCCACAAGATTTAATTCACATTTGTTAAATGAATCCACAACATTTAATCCACATAACTCAAATGATAGCACATCATTTACTCCACATAATTCACTTAACTCAAATGTAAACACTTCATTTAATCGAGATAGTTCAAATGAATACATATCATTTTCAATATGGTCGTAATCCATCTATCATGGATATATTTAAACCATATTGAGTTAGATGCGAGAATACTCTAAGCAGTTCATGTGCGTCTACTCTTTTTGATACATCTTTGTCAGAAGCTAATTCTAAAACATACTTGAACTTGTAAATCCCATTCTTATCAATGGGATAACTATTGAAATCTATTTATTTCAGGAGTTTTAACAGTAGTATCGAAACTATAAATATCTCTTGACTCTTATGAAAAGGTGGAGGACTAGTGGATATCCATTCAGGTGCAATCCTCTAGTACTTTCGAATCCACTCATTTCTAGTAGATATTTCTAGATTAAGTAGCTTAGGAAAACTTTTTTTGGTTGGTAAATATGTCGCTCTACCAAAATCACATAATCCGATGTAAGCCTGTTGATCTTCAAAATGCAACAAGATGTTGCCTAGATGGAGATCATTATGGGATATATAACAAGTGTGTAAAAATGATATTGTTTGTAAACCGATCAAAAGATGATGATGCCTCTGAGAGTCTTCCATATGTGCTCTCATAAGCATCCACAGATATTTGTAAATTTTTCACTTGATTTTCTAGATCATCAATCCTCTTTTGTTGATTATCTATTGTTCTTCATAATGTAGGAATTGTTAATCCTTCATTGTATAATTCTACCCCTTGTGACGACAAATCATGTATAAGATTATGTTCTTCAGGTAGCAAAATGTAGGGCCGCTTTCGAGGAAAAGGGCCTTCGTTTCCTTGATTATGAAATTTGACTCGATTTTGAGGACGACCCAAACTGATACGTGCATTCTTCGGACGATCATCATCTCTCAGCTTGCACAAAGTGTCGAAGTAGCGTTTTTGCTAATCCTTTATGTTGTAAGTCTGAAAGCTTTAAGGGTGTTGTTTCTTTTGCCCTTCTTGTAACCCGAAAGAGAACATCACGAACAAAATAATTTGGACATAGCTTTTTTACTTCTTTCATTGATAATGCTTCTCCTTCTAATCCCTTTGGCTCTAAATCTTGATGGAATAAAAATGCTCATCCTGATTCTGTAAATTGAGCATTTTGCTCAAATAAAATCCGTTGAGATTCAGTATGATCAAGATCATCATTCACATTTGGCATTCTTGCCATGTTTTACTTCTGTAAAATAAAAAAACTAATTTTATCTCAGGAGAATTCACATGAATCCACATAATTCAAATTAATCTAAAATATTTAATTCACATATGTTAAATGAATCCACAACATTTAATCCACATAACTCAAATGATAGCACTTCATTTACTCCACATAATTCAAATAAATCCACATTATTTAATCCATATATTATACACATTATTTCATCCACCTAACTCAAATGATACCACAACATTTACTCCACTTAATACAAATGATTACACTTCATTTCATCCACTTAACTCAAATGTAAACACTTCGTTTATTCCACATAATTCAAATGAATCCACAAGGTTTAATTCACATATGTTAAATGAATCCACAACATTTAATCCACATAACTCAAATAATATCACTTCATTTACTCCACATAATTCAAATAAATCCACATTATTAATTAATCCATATATTATAAATGATTATACTTTATTTCATCTACTTAACTCAAATGATACCACAACATTTACTCCACTTAATACAAATGATTACACTTCATTTCATCCACTTAACTCAAATCGGACCACAAAAATTACTCCACTTAATACAAATGATTACACTTCATTTCATCCACTTAACTCAAATGATACCACAACATTTACTCCACTTTATATAAATAAGTACACTTCATTTCATCCACTTAACTCAAATGTAAACACTTAGTTTATTCCACATAATTCAAATGAATCCACAAGATTTAATTCACATTTGTTAAATGAATCCACAACATTTAATCCACATAACTCAAATGATAGCACTTCATTTACTCCACATAATTCACTTAACTCAAATGTAAACACTTCATTTAATTGAGATAGTTCAAATGAATACATATCATTTTCAATATGGTCATAATCCATCTATCATGGATATATTTAAACCATATCGAGTTAGATGTGAGAATACTCTAAGCAGTTCATGTGCGTCTACTCTTTTTGATACATCTTTGTCAGAAGCTAATTCTAAAACATACTTGAACTTGTAAATCCCACTATTATCAATGGGATAACTATTGAAATCTATATATTTTAGGAGTTTTAACAATAGTATCGAAACTGTAAATATCTCTTGACTCTTATTAAAAGGTGGAGGACTAGTGGATATGCATTCAGGTGCAATCCACCAGTACTTTTGAATCCACTCATTTCTAGTAGATATTTCTAGATTAAGTAGCTTCGGAATTTCTTTTTTGGTTGGTAAATATGTCACTCTACCAAAATCACATAATTCGATGTAAGCCTGTTGATCTTCAAAATGCAACAAGATGTTGCCTAGATGGAGATCATTATGGGATATATTACAAGTGTGTAAAAATGATATTGTTTGTAATAGGCCATTGATCAACTTCCAAATGTTTGTTTTCACAGTTGTTATATCTCCTTTTGTGTCCTTCACGCCTCTGCTTCGTGGTACGTTTAGGTACTCCTTCATTCTTTCTAGCCACATGTCCAATGTACCACCATTCCAAAATTTGAAAATGAGGCACGAACTTTTGCTATGGTGTCTAGCAAAACCAAGTGGACTAATAATTCCACTGTGTGTAATAGATAACACTGTGGCTTCATTGATGGCTTCATTTTCTTGTGTTTGTATGTCAGCACCATGTAATTTGAATAGCTTGGCCACAAACACTTCATTGCTGAATCTTGGATGGGATATCTTGATTTTATGGATCATTCCATGTTGTCCTTCCCCCACAAGAGTTGCATCTTCAAAAAGAATAGAGGAATATAGGGAGCAAACAAAGATTGTTCGATGTTTGATCTCCCATATTCACATATTCTTCTCTTGTATTTGGATCCACCTATGCTCTCACAAGGTGTTCAATCATGTCCAGTTTTAATCGCTTTCCTCTCTTCATAGTCTGATAATGTAAATCGATAAATTTAATTTTATCGATGAATCCTAGCATACTGGTGATATCCACCACCAATGACTTTGCTACTTTGATGATTTGACCAAAGATACGTGTAAGCTCTTTTGACATTTGCTGATCTAAGACTTGTGCTCCACCGAACACACTGCCAAATTTGTTTTCAATATGAGTAAATGTTGTTATGGATAATTGCGCAATGAAATCTTTGTAACTAGAAGTTTCCATGGCTATAGTGATTTCATCTTCTCTCATTTGATACATGTACGAGCACACAAATTCTTCTAAAAATTTTTGCTCATGCTTGTTTATTTTACCTGCCATCTGTGCAAAAATAAAAAATAGACTATCAGTAAGTGTATGGATAAATAAATCAATAGTATGTGTACAAAAATGATAGACATATGCATAGTTAATTAAGTAGATTTATAATTAAATAGAAAGTGTAATTATAATCTTGAAGTGAATCTATGTAACTATTAAGAATGTAGTAGTCAAAGAATCAGACATTTATAATATTTCATATACATTCGCTATACTATGTATGAGTTTTGTCACATAACTGTATATAACTATTGTGGTAGTAAGAGTCAAAGAATCAGAAAATCACAATAGTTTCTATACACCTTGTGACCTACACTAAGTATTCTCATCGGAATCTAAGTGACTATTGTGATAGTAAGAGTTAAAGAATCAAACAATCACAATAGTTTCTATACACCTTGTGACCTTGTTGACAGGACGCAGGAAGAAGCAAGTATGGACACACATGCAGATCTAGCACTGAGGCTACCCTTCATTTTTTTTTCAAAAAACCCCAACATCATTCTAAAGTGATTCTCATCACTACAAACCCTTGTAAATATCATTTCACCTTTTTGTAGCTCCATTTTGTACAAGCCGAGGAGTCCTCGAGCTTGGGGAGCCTTAGATATAGTTGCCTGCCAATTTTCATAATTTTTAGCTCTCGTTTGGGCCCTCAAATAAGCCCCGGAACCTAATTTTTAACTAGGCCGGACACTAAGTCTGAACAGGGCCGAAGCTAGTCAAAAACTATAAATAGAGCTAGAGAGCTCATTTTTGGGTTAGCTTCTTGTAGTTTGAGCTTGTATGAGAACTTCCTTGCAATAGAAGTGATTCCATTGTCTTCCTCTCTTTGTTCTTACTGTGTGTGCGCGTGTGTGTGTATGTGTGTGCATGCTTGTGTGCTTCTCACTCACACACTTGTGCTTCCACTTGCTCGTGGTCTTCATACCATCCTCATGTCTTCCCGGATTGACATTAAAGGAGGTGCTACTCATCTCTGAGCTACACCAAATTTTGGCGCCGTTGCCGGGGATCGAGCTTTGAGGACGAGCGTGTGATGGTAAGACGTAGAGAGGACGCGTTGGAATGGTAAGTAGTAGGTAAATTTCTGATTTTTTTCTCCATCTCCATCTTCATCTCCATCTCCACCTTCATCTCCTTCTCCACTATACATTCCCTCTTCCTTTCCATTCTCTTCATTTCTTGTGTGCGAGTTTGTGAGAGAGCGAGTGTGCCTTGTTGCTTTGTGTGTTTGTTTTGCATGTTTCTTGCAGGTACCAGCTCCATCATCATCTCCAGCAAGCTCAGCAGGTACGGAATTTGTCTGCACAGTCCCCGAGGCGTCAAGCTCGAGCTATCGCGACACTTCGGAAACTTCACCCTATCGTTAATCTGAGTGCACCACGACACTGCGCAGGCCTAGGGCTCCTAGAATCACTAGACAGAACAGAAAAATTCGCCATATCCCGAGCTATCGCGACACCTCGGTGTATCGCGACACCTCACGAGCTATCGCGACACCTCACGAGCTATCGCGACACCTCAGTGTATCGCGACACTTGGCGAGCTATCGCGACACCTCGGTGTATCGCGACACTTGGCGAGCTATCGCGACACTTCTCGAGCTATCGCGACACTTGGGGGTATCGCGACACTTCGAGCCGACCTATCGCGACACTTCGGGGTATCGCGACACTTCACGAGCTATCGCGACACTTCGGGGTATCGCGACACTTCACGAGCTATCGCGACACTTCGGGGTATCGCGACACTTCACGAGCTATCGCGACACTTCGGGGTATCGCGACACTTCACGAGCTATCGCGACACTTGGGGGTATCGCGACACTTCACGAGCTATCGCGACACTTGGGGGTATCGCGACACTTCGACCCGAGCTATCGCGATACATGGCCTTAACGCACGAAATTTTAGGGTGAATTTTTGGAGTAAAATTGAGGTACAATTGAGCTTAGTTTTGGTCACATTGGAGTAACATTAGAGCCTTAGAAGGGGGACAAGACCTAGGAACCTGTGAGGAAATCCCTGAACCCTGAGAGCCTGTTTTGACCCCTATTTGCCTGAATGGTCACAACTTGACCATACGAACTCCGATTGAGGAGATTTTGGTCTCGTTGGAAAGCTCGTTGAGAATCCTACGTGGACCTCGACTGGTTTTTGTAAGAATCATACGCGGAGTCTCAGAACATGCATTTTTAAGTTGACCTTTAGGTGGAACTAAGTGATTCTCAGATTCAGGGGGTACCGTGAGTTACTCCAGGGGGACTAAAAATATTGATGTGTGTCTTCCGATTACTTGTGGTAATAAAGCTATACTAACTGGTGAGTTTTTGCAGGAACTTGGTGTGCGCTCAAGGCAATCCAAAGCAAGCTAGCAAGGGTGAGTACCAGGCTTGGGAGCAGGCTTCCTGGGCTTGCATAGCTGTCGGGTCAACCAGCTGATTGAGGTTGGAAGATCTCATAACCCTCCTTTGTCAATTCCTAGCCTAGGCTAAGTACGACTTAGGTGTGGTAATTAACTAGGGCAACGTCAGGCACGAATTAAGTCCAAGAGAATTAATCAACCAAGTGCAAGAAAATAAATAGGTCTTAAGTGCGAAAACACTAAGGGACAAAAAGGTAAACGGGAATCGATCACTCATCAAGTGCGGAAATTCATTTAAGTACTCCTGACGACGCAATTTCAGACAAGACCATAAACATAATAATCAACTAAAAAGAACAAAGTGCTTGGGGCAAAATCAACCTGCAACGAGAGTGTGCTTGGGTTCCAGGGGGTGAATAAATCAGGCATATGAACCTTAGATCAGGCAGACACTTAGGCCGAGACAGACAAAGCCTCAGATCTTCTGAAGCTAGTGTCAATCACACTGCCAGGTCCTGGGCCCAGCAGTTGAGGGATTACCCATACACTGCCAGATCAGAAACCAGTGATTCTGAGATGTCCTATCACATGGAGAGATCAGTAGGTAGTTCAGGGTTGGCATATCTAGAAAAGCCAGAGGGGCCTTATAAGACTCAATTGGAATATATCAGGACGAATCGTCTAGGTGCTCGCATCTACGAAGACGGACTGAGAAGATCAGTGGTCCAGATTAAGAACCCCGACCAACCCCATGTAATAGACCACCCGGTAGTCAAGTTTGAGAATGGAGCATACCTAGATAAAGAGGGGACTATATATGTAGTCACCACTCTTCCCGATAGAACTGATGAGTTTGGAAATGTGATTGCGGAGGCCGACATAGGAGATATAGAGCAAGGGAACTTAGAGAGAGAGCCAAGAACTCCCCGCGGTAAGTCTGTCTTGACCAGAATCATGACTCCTGAGTGGATTCCACAAGATAATAAAAGCATAGATCTGCTTTTAAATCGGGAAACCGATGAGGCTTTTTGGAGATATAGAACTTCTCAACCTCAGGAGGGGAACACCCTCACAATTTACGAGTTTAAAGACCCTGATAGTCCAGGCCAAGTAACCTACCTAGACACTGCATCAGAGAGAATCTTCGTGGTCACTGAGCAGGGCAGACATGCCTACACTTGGAAGGGTGAATTTGTTTTTCCCCAACCAAGGTCTAATGTATCCTTTGGTCATCAAGGAACTGGGACCTCCCACGCTCATGGCGCTCAAAGAGATAGAGGTAGAGACAAACCTGAGGTAAGTTTTGCCAACCCCCTGGGAAGAGAAAGAACGGGAACAGAAAGGAATAGAGTAGAAACTGAGAGACATAGAACCCCATGGAATCACCGGGACATTGATGATTTTCCTTTACCAAGGCCGAGAGAACACACTAGGACCCTACGACCAACCCAACTTGTGAAGTCCATGAAGAATTATTTCGATGGCACGGGAGACCCTTATGACCATGTGGCCAAATTTTGGCAAGTGTTGAAAGCTGAACAAGTGGAGGACCTATTCACGCAATATAATGCTTTCGGTCTAACCCTTAGGAACACTGCCCTTACGTGGTTCCAACCACTGAATGAGCGGCATTTCAGAAACATAGACCAACTCTTAGAAGCATTTATTGTTGAGTTTTCTAAGAGTGGAATCAGGCATAACACCTCCTCACTAATTCATAGCTTCAAACAAACACCTCAAGAGACGGTCAGACTAGCTGGAAGAAGATTTAGACAGTACCTGGAGAGATGCCCTACGCCAGAGTTACCCACACCAGCCAAACAAGTGGCCTTGTTCCTAGATGGATTGTTGAGCACTAAGCTCAGGTCATATGTGTACCTGAAGGACCCTAGAACGATAGAGGAGTGCGTGCGCACGTGCATAGACATTGAGGACAATCTAGGTGAAGAGTTAGAACTATCAAAAATCTATAGGGATTCTGATAGCTCTAGTAAACAGACATCTGGTCAATCCACATCCATCGAGGAACTTGCAGAGAAGGTAGCCCAAAAACTAGGTGTCTCTAGTAAGCAAATTCCGAGATTTGCCCCAGTTAAGCGGTATTACAATTGTGGCGGCGAACATATGGCAAGTGTATGCCCCATTATGGCCCAACCTCAGGCGAACCTTAGTGGCCAGTACTGCACCATAGAGCGCAGGTACACCAATCACACGGCACAAGACTGCCCATATAACAAACAAACTGTTAGGCAAAATTATCCTCAGCCATATCCACAACAGGGTAGATACCAGAATCAGTACCCATCTCCACAATACAACAGACCGCAACAAACCTATCAGCCACCTTATCAAGGGCAGCAGAGACCTCAACCAGTCCTAGTGCAGCAACCCCCTACTCCAACCAATGTGATCCCAGTGAAGTATGCATCTACTGAAGAAAATCTGAATAGAGCCATAGTCCCAGTCACCCCATTGCTATCAGACAGTGATCCCAGTGACCATAGTTTTGACTCCGCACATATTGATAGCCCACAGGCTTACTACATGCAGTCACCCGAGCATAACGAGTCATACTACTATGAGGACCCAAGTGAAAATAATGGGGAACCGGAGTATTCTAATGTCATGTACACAAACCCCAACTCTAGACCTCAACCTAGGCAGGTACGACCCCCATTTCCTAGAGGACCATGCTTCAGATGTCAGGGAGATCACCTTATACGTGATTGCCCACTGCCTGCCCCTACACAGCCTCAACCAGTAACCATTCAGGGCTTCTGTCAAGATTGCGGGAAAGAGCATCTCCTACGAGATTGCCCGAAGAACCCTAATAACATGCCTAAAATCACTCCTATCAATGTCGTTGGGTTAGTGGTAGACTCCATAGGAAGCGTGACTTCCACTGCACCTGTGCAGGTGATCACAAGAGCCCAGGCACTTCAACAACACAAAGGTGCAGGTCCCGAACAGAGCCCCGAGGTGAGTGAAACAGAGAGCATAACCAAAAAGAGGACTAGAGCCTGGAAGGAGAGTCGTGAAAGAATGAAGAGACAATGGGCAAAAAAGATAAATGAACTTGAAGAAAGCGTGAGAGAAACCAAGGCAAAAATCATAGAAATCACATCTCAACCGCACTCCCACACACTTCCTCCACTACCATCCCCATCACCCTCCAATTCTCCACCCTCTAACACACCCCTCGTAACCCACCCACCACCCCGAGTAGGATCAGTATTAGCTGACCCCACTCCTGAAGGCTTGGACATGATGTTTAAAGCCTACCAGGCTCGACTTCAAGAAGGGCCAACAGCTGCAAACCTAGACAGGAGTTACCCTAGAGCCGACTTAGAGATTGAACGGATGAAGATGTGCATGAAAATGGTAGAACAAGCTCAAGCTATACTTGAGACTAGCCAAAAGTTCAATCAGACGAACGCTGTCAAGCCGGATTTGCATTTCCAAGGCTTACTAGAAAGATTAGAGCAGTTGGTAAACAAATCACAAGTTTCTTTACCTCCACAGGCTCAACCAGTTGTTGAAAGAGGAAGCTCACCACAAATGGTAGCTTATGTTCCTAATTCCACGGATGCTGGAATACCTCCTTCAATACAACAGTACTCTCCAGAGTTATTGCGGGAAATACAAGAAGAGAAATGGGCCAAGGAGAAGGGTGATTCCCCTCCGATTCCTGAGATTGATGATCTTCGTGATCAATTTCCCCAAGACATTCCCTCTATCTATGGGGATCAAGCAGAGCAACAAGAGGATGAGAGATTAGATTTTGAATCTAATTCTTTACAAGAGTTGCCTCATTTCACAGGCCCATGGGAATCTGAATCTCTCCAGATCAGAGCGCCCACGATATTGGTAAGAAATGAAGACTCAGTGATTCCCAGGAACACTGATGTGGTGAAGAACACTAAGGTTCAATGTCACCTCACTGTAGAGGAACTCCTCAAGGCAAAACCGGAGCTCTGGAATCATGTGAAAGATCAGGTTCCAGAACTTGAATCCAATCTACCAAAAGTAGGCTCTAAGCAGAAAGCTCCCGAGATACCTCTTGACAAGATAGGAGACATGAGCGAAGGTGAAGAAGGTAACACTTATCTTCCGATCACCTATCAAGGTTACACAACCAAAGCAATTGTGGATTCGGGTGCCGGTGTTGCTATTGCGACCATCTCCCTGTGGAAGCGATGGGGCAAACCCACCTTAAGACCAACGAGAATGAAACTTCAAATGGCAGATGGTCATTTTGAAAGACCTCTCGGATTGCTTGAAGGGATAACTCTAACCACTTGTGGTGTAGAGTTTGAACATACGTTTGCCATATGTGACTTTGAGAAGAATAATGTTTACGAGATGATCCTAGGAAGACCCTTCCTACGACAATTACAAATAGTACAAGATTGGGGAACCAACTCCTTGTACTTACAGCACTTAGGGGTCACCACCAAGGTCAATCTGAAGGATCACACCTTCAGAGATGTACCACCCCTACAGTGGAATCCTATCCACAAAGCGAAAGAAGACTCTATCTCCGTGCATTCTGGAAGTTCACCTGAACCATCCTGGTTGCATGAAGATACTCACTTGTGGATGTGCAAGGTCGCGGAGGAAGAGGAAAAGCGCCAAAAAGCGAGAGAAGAAGGAGCTCCCCCAGGAGATAGACCAATAAAAGACCCAGCCTATACTCCGATGATATTTCCTGATGAGGAATTTGAGCCTCATGGTTGGGCAGAAATCTTAGCTACCATGGACATTGCAGTCAATGAGGAACAATGGACACCCCATTGCGATGAGGAGGGTTACGATATTTCAGTGTTCATGTGTCAGCCCTTGTTGGAAGAGTGTGATCCTAGTGAGTCCATGGAAGAAGAAGAGAGTGACGATGATCTAGAATCCATTGTGATGGATACTTACTTTGACTCAGAGGAACACTACTTAGAAGACATAGGAGTGTTAACCCAAAAAGAAGAAGAACCCCTTGCGAGTATTAAAACGATAAATTCAAAGAAAGGAAGTGAAGGAAGTCAAAAGAAAAAGAAAAGGAAAGCAGTAAGACAAGAAGAGGAAGAATCATTGTTTGAAGTACCAGAAAATTTCAAGAAATATGAAGTGGAAGACCGGAAAATATTGGTACGAATGCCTAAGAGAGAGGCCATTATAGGAGAAGCATATGACAACAAAGAAAAGACCAAAAAAATTGTAGTGACCCTTGAAGGGAACGAAGAGAGATGTACGTACATAGGTGACGACCTAAGTGCAGAAGAAGAAGCAGAGCTTGTAGCTCTATTAAGAGAATATAGGGATGTGTTCGCATGGCATTATAGAGACTTGAAAGGAGTAGATCCAGAGATCTGCTCTCATACGATTCCGATGACCGCTGATGCTAAGCCCACCAAACAAAAACCCTACACATATAATGACAATTATGCGGCCAAAATAAAAGAGGAAATTGACAGGCTGATTGAAGCCGGATTCATCTATGAGATTGAGCACACTGAATGGGTGTCCCCTATTGTAGTGGTGCCCAAGAAGAATGGGAAATTGCGAGTGTGCATTAACCTTAAAAAAGTTAATGCCGCTACGATTAGAGATAGTTATCCACTGCCCATCACCGAACATCTTTTGGAGCGTGTTGCAGGCAAGGAGGTTTACAGCTTCCTTGATGGATTTTCAGGTTACAACCAAGTAGCCATTGCCCCCGAAGATCAACACAAAACGGCCTTTGCCACAGAATGGGGAATCTTTGCATTCCGTGTGATGCCATTTGGGCTCACCAATGCACCTGCAACATTCCAAAGACTCATGTGTCATGTCTTCAAAGAGTTCTTGCGAAAGAGCTTAGAAGTATATGTGGATGATTTGTGCGCACATTCCCAAGAGAGAAGTTACCACATCCCTGAACTCAGGCAAATCTTCAACAAGTGTAGAGATTATCGAGTGTGTCTGAATCCAGAAAAGTGTGTGTTTATGGTACGACAAGGTAAGATCTTAGGTCACATCGTTTCTAAGAATGGAATTTCAACAGATGAAGACAAAGTAAGAGCAATAGCAGAGTTGCCCAGACCAAGGAATGTTAAAGAGGTACAAGCCTTTATGGGCCATTGCGGATATTACCGTAGGTTTATCCACATGTATGCCATCATAGCTAAACCTCTTTATGGGTTGTTAACAAACTTTGAATGGAACGAGGAATGCGAGAATTCTTTCAACGAGCTGAAAAAACGTTTGTGCACAGCACCAATATTGACTACTCCGGATTGGAGCAAACCCTTTCATGTCCATGTAGATGCCTCCAATCATGCAATAGGATGTGTGCTAGCACAACCCACAGGTGAAGGAAACCTAGATTTGCCGATAGCATATGCTAGTAGGCAATTAAATGCAGCTGAACGAAATTACACCACAACGGAGAGAGAAGGCTTAGGCATGATATATGCTGTGAAGAAGTTTAGACACTATCTATTGGCCAATAAGTTCAAATTTTTCACTGATCATCAAGCGTTACTATATTTGGTCAATAAACCTTGCAACACAGGTCGCTTAGTAAGATGGTTCCTCTTACTAATGGAATACGACTTTGAAGTTGTTGTCAGGAAAGGTAGAACCCATCTTAGGGCAGACCATCTTTCTCGCATCACTTCAGGAGAGCCACCGCAAGGAGTGTCTGACGAATTGCCTGATGCTTATCTGTTCAATTTAGAAGTTGTTCCTAAATGGGCAAATAAGTTGGTACCAGTCCTAACCTTCGGGCCTGCAAATAAGAATGTGAAAACCAGCAAAGAAGAAGTTGTAAAATCATTAAAGTATCAAATCTTGGCTGGAAGTATGTACAAGCAAGATACAGAAGGGGTGTTAGCTTGTTGTGTCGAGGAGGATGAACATGCTAGTTGGCTGCAGCAAGCCCATGAAGGACTGCTAGGGAATCACTACTCTAAACAGCGAACATTGCAGAATCTAAAGCGCTTAGGAGTGTATTGGCCGAGCATGGACAAAGAAATACAAGAGTGGATCCACAATTGTCCAGTATGCCAGAAGAGGCCCCCAGTGGAGCATGCCACTCTTTATCACGTGTCATCAATCCCCGATTGGAGTGCTCCATTGGTTGAGTTCATGAGATCGGGAACATTACCCAATCAGGCTAGTCTTGCAAGAAGACGGAGCATGGAGCAAGAGGCTCAAGACTATGCCTTAGTAGGGGATAACCTATATAGAAGAGGCAAGGATGGTTACCTAAGACTGTGCGTACATGAATCAGACTACCTGAAAGTCTTGGAAACGGCACACAGCGGTGTTGCAGGTGGACACTTTGGGCCTGACAGAGTAATTAAGACCATTCTATTCTCAGGACTATGGTGGCCCACTCTTCATATGGATGCACATACTTATGTGAAGAGTTGCGACACATGCCAACGTGCCCAATATCCGACAAGAAGAGATGAAATGCCCTTGAGGCCAATGATGGGAGGACGTGCATTTTCAAAGTGGGGTATAGACTTTGTAGGTCCCATCAACCCCCCAGCTAGGAACTCCCATGCAGAATACATTATTGTAGCCACGGATTACCTTACAAAGTGGGTGGAAGTAAAAGCCACAACAAAGAATGATGCTCAAATGACGGCTAAATTCTTATTCGAAAATGTGTTCACTAGATATGGGTTACCAATAGAGTTGGTTAGTGATAGAGGTACGCACTTCTTGAATGAGGTCATTGAAAATCTCCTTCAAGAATTCTTGGTGATACATAAGAAATCTGCACCCTATCACCCACAGGCTAACGGACAAGCCGAGAGCACGAATAAGATCCTGTGTAATGTATTGACGAAACTTGTAAATAATAAACGCTCTGATTGGGACAAACAACTTCATCATGCTGTTTGGGCATACCGAGTTGCTTACAAAACGGTACTCAATGCCACCCCATTTCAGATGGTCTTCGGACAAAATGCGGTGTTACCCTTAGATTTCCTAATTCCAGCTTTAAGAGTAGCACAAGAGCATGAGTGGAATGGACACGAGTTGTCCTCGAGGATCTTTGATCTAGAGCGCTTAGGTGAGACGAGGCTACGAGCAGCAGCAGGTATCTATGCTGCAAAGAAACGGCAAAAGGCATACTTTGATGCCCATGTGAAGGATAAGGGCTTGAAGGCAGGAGATCTAGTGTTAGTCTACACATTGAAACAACACGCAAGAAAGCTAGAAAAGAGAGGCTACGGACCTATGATCATTAATAGGATCTCCACGAGTGGAGCAGTACGACTAGCCACTTTAGAAGGGGATGTCCTCCCAAACTATATTAGCGGATGCAGAGTCAAGCTGTATCAGGAACCCCTCACGGAGGAGATGCTAAGCCGACTCAATATTGCTAAGCAACGTAAAGAGGAGGAAAAACGAATTCGAGAAGAAGCACAGGCAGAGGCCTTAGAACGTATCAAACGAATGAAGTTGAGAAGACAAGGAAGAGACCAGCCTATGACTAACACTGAAGAGTCCCCAGGCTATCCCATGGCCATGTGTGAGGCTTCAAGTGGACACACCCATAAGATAGTAGACCGACGACCTTTTGTGACCCTAGAAATAGGACAAAAGGACAGCACAACAAGCGTGAGGGCTTTAATTGATTCAGGAGCAGCCACAAGTGCAGTTCGGCTTTCTTACTGCCAGCAGCTGCAGTTGAAGGTAAAACCCATAGAAGCATATCTAATAGGATTAGGAGGTGTTGAAACCCCTTGTATGGGAGAGGTGGATCTTCCCCTCTACATACGAGAGGTCCTCATGCCAGTAAAAGTGCTAGTGTGTGAAGACGAGGATCTGACCGAACCGCTTATCTTGGGCCAAGACTGGATCTATGATCACGCAGTCAACCTGAACCTAAGAAGTGGACTTCTTCAGGCTTGGGTAGGCCAAAGTCGTCTCACGATTGAATTAGAAAATCAAGCACTCAAACCAATAGAACAGGCAACAACTCCTGGTCCCTCCAGGAATCCACGCGAAGATAACCACGTTGTGCTTGTCCAAACTTCTATGTTGCAGAGGAATGTCAATCTTACTGAAGGTTCAGGAGCCAAGAAGGAGTTCCTAATTGATCCAAAGAAGATTCTAAACGAACGGACCGAACACCACTCTATACGAAGGAGACCGCTGATCAAGAGGAAGGAGCGCCAACCCGCGCAACATGGAGCATCTCGTGGCGTGAAGCAGATCTGGATACGCAAGGATGGGAGACCCACAGCCCCAATCGCAGATTCTCAAGGAGACAAGACACGAGCCTCACAATCAAGGATCAAAGCTAAGAAGCCCCCTAGGATCACCCCTAGGCACACCATCTCTATTTGGGTCCCTAAGCGGTCAATGAAGGCCATCCCTAATGCTAGACAGATATGGGTGCCCAAGGCTAGCTTACAAGCCCAAATTACTTCAACTACAGACACAAGGATGAAGCAGCTCTCACAAGCACTCTTGGCCAACAACTCAGGAAGTGACAAGATACCTACACCTCTCACTGTCCGCACTCCCATCAACTCCAGGAATGTCTGGAAATGGGTACCCACAAGGTCCCAACCACATCACACACTCAGACCAAAGTCTTCACCTGTCCTTAGCTCTAAAAGCTACGACTCCTGTATCAAAGTGTGGAGAGTTAAACTGTGTACTAAACCCCCTGACCATCTTCTGTAAATCCGTCCACACTAACACAGAAGCATTTCGAGTCCATTGCATAACCAAAGTACGCACCTAGGATGACACTGACCTTTAATCACCACTCACACATATCATAAACACCTCACCACTAACTACTGACCTCCGGGATTGTCATGTTAGTATTGTGAAGGGAACACCATTACATCTTGTTTCCTATGCAACACTAATGTGCCTTTCGTCTTCCAGCAGATAAGCGACCTACTCTCATGGCAACCGCGGCAGGCACAAGCTCTCAGGCAGGATCTGGTGCCCCCATCAACTGGGATGCCATGCCAGTGGAAGCTCCACCAACGGCTAGACCTGAAGAATTCTTGAATGTGCGAAGAATCCCTATTCCAGATCCACCCAGTGGACTAACCGAAAGAGTAAAAGGGCACTCCCATTGGTTCAATGAAATGCCAGGGGATTTGGGAGACGCGGACCACATCTGGGAGTCCAAGATGGAGTGTGGAGGGGTTTGGTGGACCTTCCAATTCTTTTCAAGAGAATTTGAGGCCTTACAAAATGCAGCTCCCCTTCAAGAGATCTGGCGAAAGGCAGGACTGCAAACTTACTTCAGTGCAGCTCTACCAAAACCTGACTTCCTCAGGTGTTACTACTTGATTGCTACGATGAAACCTACCGGGGATAAAGATCATTCAGGCACATTCTGGGTGCCCTCCTTATCTAATCTGGAGGAGATGAGGAAGTTTGAACTAAATGTAACATTAATCAGGGAAGCCCTTCAAATGTATGGCACTCATGTACCTTCAGATCGCGACCCCCTGATACCAGAATCAATGAAGAGCAATAGAGTCAAGAAGCTCAAAGACATGTGCGCCCTCACCCCTAACATCGCCATACCCCTGCGGATGTGCCTCCATCACTTCGCATTTCCAGCTCAAGACCGTTTCACTCAGCCTCACAAGAAGATATGGTACGGACTGTATTTAGCAGAGACCGGAAGCTTGCCCATTAAGATGCCAGTATGGATCTTAGATCAGGTATATGAGGCAGGCAAGCGGGGTGTGAGGAAGCCCACTCTACATGGTTGCTGTGCGTTGACTAGAATCATCTACAGATGTCTGGCGTATGATGTGCCAGTTGCTCGAGCCCTAAAGTATGCACATCTAGAATTGTTTAAAGGGCGAAAGTCAGGGAGTCAGCCTGCAAAAAGAATGCGTGGATCCCTTTCACAAGTCCTGATCCCTCCAGCAACCACTACCGAAGTCTCCCCTAGAGAGGAAGCCCCGGTGGCACCAATCACAATCCATCTCCAGGAGTCTCAACCAAGAGAGGTGGTACAGCCCACTCCCTCTGCCCCTCCGCTACCTACCGATGCAGAATTCGCAGCGATGGCCACTTTCACCGAAGACCAAAATTTTGATTTTGAAACATTTCTGCAGACGGCTCATCTATCAGACAGTGAAGGTTGCCCTGACAATATCGATCCGGGGACATCAACCCAAAGAGAACAGGCACGAAGTGAGATAAGCAGCGTACAGGAGCTAGGAGTGACGCAACCTCCTCAAAGTCCAAACACACAAGCTCAGGAGCAGGCACCAAGGAATAACCCAGAAGAGAGTGAAGACGAAACCCCTGCCTATACGGCACAGCTCAAACGATTATACCAGACAATCAAGCAGGTACAAAGACGCCATAAAATGTCAGAAGAAGCAAATAGGGCCCTAGTAAACCAGATGTTACAGTCAGAGCATATCGACCCCCATTTTGTAGAATCGCTAAATCTTTTGGCAGACACCTGTGGCATCAGTGAAGCATTGAGAACCTTGGTCTATCAAGAGAATCCTGCTTATGATCAAAGAAGAATTGATACGCGGCCGCGACAAGGAAAGATGATTCAGATGGAAGTATCTACCGCGCTAGCTACGTCCACATCAGAAGATGTTCACATGATTAGCCCTAGGCACAATGATGAACTGGAGGAAGTTACGCATGCCCCATCCCCCCCATCATCTCCTATCCCACCCTCAGAGCCTCTCTCCACTTATCTTTCTACACAACCATTCTCCTCCTATAGTGAGACCATTGTACACACCCCCGTTTCTACTCTCTTTCCTTCACCCTCATCCATCTCTGTCACTCAGATTTTTGAACCCCAACTAGGTCACCCTTCCTTCCTCCATGCCTTTGGACAACCATCTGTCACGAGTCAGACTCTTTCCCTTCCCTTACCCTCCACCCTTCCATTTCCTCCCTCCCAAACTATACCTACTCCATCCCTTGTAACTGCCTCGGGCACCACACTAATCACCCAACCCTCCTTGTGGACCCAATTTGTAAACATTCTTCGACAGGTTGAGGAACATAAGAAAAAGTCCCTTCCCCAAAGTCACTTCCCCACATTCACAGCCACCACCATCACACCACCCACCATCCCGGTGTTCACATTTCACGAATCACACTCACTCATGTCCGATCCCATGGACATCTCACCATCCGCTGGATCACCCACCACCACTGTTCTCACAACACCATCACAGGTTATTACACTCACATCACCACTTCCACACACAGTAGGCACAACATCCACTTTTCCCACTCCCACTTCCCAACCCCCTGCATCTTCCACCTCATTTAGTCTTGCACTTGACACGATGCTTGAAGCTGCCACTCAGCTTAAGCAAGAATATACATTATTGGAAGAAAATAACAAAGGGCTTTGCACCCTCACAGCAACACTCCAAGAGCGTGTCAATGCCTTGGAGATCATTCATACGGAGTCACAAAGCAAGATATTCGCCCTCGAACAGGTAAATGCGCAACTCAAAGCGGAGCATATGGAAGACAGCAAAGCCATGGAGGAACAGCTGCGCGATCAAATGGGCCGCAATGCACGGCTTCAACGAAACATGGCTTTGTTACGACGACATCTGGCAGCAGCGCAAGAAGAGAATAGACGGCTTCAACAACAAAACCAAGAAAACCTCGAGGCTGCCATGGAGAACACCCCGGGAGCACCCATAGACCCGGTCAAATTTCAAGCGGTCCCCTCAGAAAGCATACAACAAATATTGGAAATGTATGCCAATCTATTAGAAGCACATGATCAGCTTGCCGATCAGCTAAAGGACTTACAGAGACCCCAAGAGTCTACACCACACCGACGGGAACATAAAGAAATGACAGACGCTACTACTTCAACCGAACCTGAACATTCAACGCCCAACGACGTGCTGGACTTACGGCAGCAGATCGCAGAATTAAAACTGAAGTTGATGCAGTACGAACGACCCCCTTCCCCACCAGAGCAACCGTCAGAAGAAGAAGCTGTTACCATCCCAGTGGAGGAAGCATTCGACGACGACTACGAGCCTCAACCACTTCCAGGAGGACGCGTAACAGAAGAAGGTCAAGATACCTATGAGGAACCCCCATCGGCATGGATGAAACAAGTAGAGGAGATGGGGAAAACTCATCAGGAGCGGATATCCACTCAGATGCTGGCAATGAAGGCCATTGAGGACACCATCCTTCACTCAGAATACTTCAGGCACCTCGCTCCCAGACGCCTGATCACTAGTTCAGAACTGCAATACAAGCCCTATTTTGTATTGTTGGCTGACTACAATGCAGAAATCAAACGAGTCACCAACAAGTGCCCAACATTTGCCACACAGTTCGAACCAGAAGACATACCAGAAGCGGCACGAAAAGGGGCCATATTCCAACCAACGTGGAGGCAAAAGTTACTCGAAACTTACCCAGAAATGCTTCGAACATGGGATCATGCCCCCATGCATTTGAAGTACAATCCGTGTTTTGGGCCAGTGCAAAGACGCAGATCATGGAAAGCTTTTGCCATCAAGGTTCAGAATAACGCAAACTGTAAAGAATGGCTCAACTACCCCGCTATCGCCCCCCCAACCGGTACTCCTACAGTGTCATACATGATTGCAACCATCAGACATTGGATACCACGCCTCCACCCTATGCCAGATGTCGCTGCACACATGATGCTCAAGATCCTCGACATGATGCAGGTCGTACTCAAAACTTTTCGCAATGTATGCCGTATTCAACCTCCTATTCCAGGGTTTGTCAATGGTAACTACGACCTGCTATATGATATGAGCACAACCCCGAGCATACGAGTGGCTTACGCATGGCATGCACGCATAAGATATCTCCCTGCCTGCTACAAGCAAACATTTGACGATATGTTCACCACAGGGTTTTGGGAAGCACATTCAGAGGTATTTGCGCCACGGCCTACGCATCTACTCCATCTCTTTGCATGTGAGCAAACGATGCACTCCGAGCTTTACACGATGCCACAACCTGACATACCTGGTACAGTGGATTGGGAGGCCTTGCAACGAGATCTAATCAGAGGTTTAAAAATCAAAGAACACGAAGTGGCAACCGACCTTCTGCAAAAATACATTGATCAAACGGCGGAAAAGAGGTCTGTCAGAGGCGACAGACCCTAGGGGGGGGAGAGTGTTGACAGGACGCAGGAAGAAGCAAGTATGGACACACATGCAGATCTAGCACTGAGGCTACCCTTCATTTTTTTTTTCAAAAAACCCCAACATCATTCTAAAGTGATTCTCATCACTACAAACCCTTGTAAATATCATTTCACCTTTTTGTAGCTCCATTTTGTACAAGCCGAGGAGTCCTCGAGCTTGGGGAGCCTTAGATATAGTTGCCTGCCAATTTTCATAATTTTTAGCTCTCGTTTGGGCCCTCAAATAAGCCCCGGAACCTAATTTTTAACTAGGCCGGACACTAAGTCTGAACAGGGCCGAAGCTAGTCAAAAACTATAAATAGAGCTAGAGAGCTCATTTTTGGGTTAGCTTCTTGTAGTTTGAGCTTGTATGAGAACTTCCTTGCAATAGAAGTGATTCCATTGTCTTCCTCTCTTTGTTCTTACTGTGTGTGCGCGTGTGTGTGTATGTGTGTGCATGCTTGTGTGCTTCTCACTCACACACTTGTGCTTCCACTTGCTCGTGGTCTTCATACCATCCTCATGTCTTCCCGGATTGACATTAAAGGAGGTGCTACTCATCTCTGAGCTACAGACCTACACTAAGTGTTCTCATCAGAATCTAAGTGACTATTGTGAGAGTAAGAGTCAAAGAATCAGACAATCACAATAGTCCCTAAACACTCCCTACACTATTGAGAGAGTAGGAATGGAGGTGTCGATTCAAACAATCTCAATAGATCTATTGCTATGTCCTATACTACTGTGAGAGTAAGAATCAATGTAGCGAGTCAGACAATCCCAGTGATGGTTTATTTTTAAATGTTTTTCATCGATGTATACAAGTAAGAAACACTTGCGCGAGTCGAAC